>JAODOY010000019.1:2191284-2215134 GCA_025399855.1 Forbesichthys papilliferus | reverse complement strand
TATCTATGTACTTATGTGATGTTAGCACTTTGGTCAACCTAGTTGTTTTAAAATGTGCTCTATAAATAAAGTGGATTAGATTGGATAGTGATCACAAACTCACTATCTCCCATCTTTGGTCCATCCAGCTCTGGAGATGTATTCTACACCAGGGAACAGAGTGCCGAATGACACAACCAGCTCCTTCTCATAGCTGCTGACAATCTGAGGGAAGCCCAGACCAGCAAACACATCAGTAGAACTTTATACACCAAGCATTCCACTACACCATCGTGTGTACAATAGCTATTTTAAGAATGAGTTACTCTTGCTCTAGTTAGAGGGCAGTTGTATTACATCAGTGCATAAACATGAAGTGAAATGTCATGGTAATGTACTTGGTTTGACATCACTGAGCTAGATAAAGGGTTAATCTATATTAGTATACAACTACACATGACACAAATTAAATGCATCCTCACTTGGCCAACAGAATCCGTCCTGATTTCTGCCAGTTTGAGAGTAACTTTGGGATTCTTGCTGCCTAAGATGAAATGTAGTAATTACTGTGTCCTTTCGCATCGTGAATCAATGTTAACGGGATTCAATACAGCAAAGGAAACACAGTGGAACAGTTTTCATAGAGCATGAAGGTTTGTATGTGCTAACAGCAGTCTGTCCGATTCAGCCATCGACAAATGTACTTGTAAGTCGCATAGCATATAAACATCTACTAAATTCTGTTAACGTGAAAGACCTGTGCGGGGGTATCTGTACATGTCGGTCTTGCGCTCCTCCAGAGCTGGGGAGGGAACATGAATGACCTCCACCTCTGATTCATCCACCTCCTCATATAAAATCTGCAGGGTTCGGGTACCATCACAGTCTGACAAACACAGCAGAGCCAAGTCAAGTCCAGTCATTTCATAATAAGCCTACTAGAACCATAAAGATTAGCCTAATTAGTTGAAAGTTTTTAAAATACCTTTGGCTTTGAATCCCACTTACAGTTTATGTAAAAGCTGTCAATCTAGGCCTAGTAATAGTTACATTGTTAAAATAGGAAGAACTATCAAGTATCATGTAATAAGAATATCTTCACCCTGTATTCACCTGTGGTGACAGCGGGAGACCACCAGTAGCCAGTGAAACGGTCAAACTCTTCCTGGATGACAAATGTGGCGATACCAGCAGACTTGGGGTCTTCCTTTATGTTGTCCAGACCTACAGAGAGAAAGACTAAGTATCACATGACCACCCCAATGTAAACATCATCTACCCAGACAACGAAACCTTAGAGATTTCCACAGTCTTTCCACGAGTATGAATAAGTAGCCGTAATCCATTGGACAAAACATTTAAACATAATATCTATTAAAATGTCTGTTTATTTAATTTCATTCAACCCTGACCTTTATGGCAATATGTGAGTCTACGCTCCTCGCCCGTCTCAATGCTGGTCACCCACAGGTCATTGTTATTGATGAAGGCAATAAAGCTGGGGTCCCCTGGGCAGATTTTGGGGTCCATGCGGGTACCTGTACATTGGCTCTTAATCTCCACTGGTTTCACAGGTGAAGTCTGCACATAAACAGTGGATTTAGCACTTATCCACCCAATGAAAACTCATTCCCTATTAGCGTGTATTTATTGGCTTTTTTCCCCTATGGCAAACACGTAAACAGATTCTTGTTTTGTTTTTTGTCTGTGTGTTTGTAGCATCTATATCTTCAACATAAAATTATTTAGAAAGTCTCCATTCAAAAGTGTCCTAATAGTGCAGGTTGTGTTTTAGTCAGTTAAATAATGGTTATCTGCCTGTCTGGTCTCAATGGGTGACAATTCTATCGTTAATAGCTGATTGGACCACCTTCCACTAATCAGACCTACAAACATTGTACAATCATTTTCAGGTGTATAACAAAGGAAGTGACTTTATACACATATAACACAGGTGTAATAAAATGAAGCAAAACAATGCTGCGAGGCAGAAGTCGTAAAATAAGGACGTTCTTCCCTTTGCATTTAACAAGCAGATATCACCAATAAGCAGCGCTTCTTTTGAACTAGTTAGAAACAGTATATTGCATCCTTTGCAAAGCCATGGAAAGTGCTAGAACCTTGTATGTAAACTCACAATGAAGCCTTCTGGGCCTCTGTCATGGCAGTAGAAGAGGCTACTATTGGCCTGAAAGAGGAAAAGGCTAGTGGCACGGTGGTAGTCATATGAGGTGATCCCAAACACACCCAGACGCTTCCTCTCTCGCAGCAGCTCCTCCTCGCGTGAGTACGCGGCCTGGTGAGGAGAGGCCTGGGATGAAGGACAGACGAACACAGAGGCTTAAACAAACTTGACTGAGGTCAAGGTTCAATGGGTTGTTCTTAGTAGAAAAGGCAAAGCAAACTGTAAAAGGAGAGTTAAATAAATACATAACTGATTAGATCATACATAAGATCATGATTAGAACCAGAAAAAATATTGTGTAGTATTGTGTGTGAGTAGAATTTTGAGGGGGTAAAAAAAAAGGTTTTACTCCATTTTGGAATAAGGCTGTAATATAACAAAATGTGGAAAGTGAAGTGCTGTGAATACTTTCCAGATGTACTGTAATGCACAGACTACATTAAGGTCATAATGATCACAAAAAAAACAATTTTATTTGTGCTTTTATTGTAGCAATAGTTGCTGATTCATTTACATAATTTATGGTGTATTGTTTGTCAATAATACTAAATAAAGTAATTAACAGTCTCACCTGGAAATGGTGTAGAAGTGGTTTCCATGACAACACCAGGAGACCATCTTTGCGGATCGTCTTGGGAATGTCAGAGTAGAGTAATGAGTTTTCTCTGATGCTGTAATGCATTCCTACACAAAGAGGCAGTGACAACATACTGCCATTTACATCACCTGTTATAATAGTACTGCGTGTTTGGTATCACTCAATCAGAATCAATCATATGCACTAAAATATTATGGTACATGATGTCTGTTATACTACTAATTGAACAGACAAATTAAAAATCCATTGCACAATACATGTAATGCTAATACTATTGAAGGTTACAGCTATCAGTCACTGTAACAGGTCGCAGATGATATTTATAATGTGTTTAAACATTTTCACTGCAAACCCACAAAGTAATAGTCTTCTAGGATTTGAAATAACACAATAACATGAGACCATTGGATTTGTATAGTGGATGAAAATCTAGTAAACTGACACGCACGTAACACATCTCTTTGCCTCACAACAACGGATCAAGCTACACACCCTTAAAAAAGTATATTTTAACAGCGGCAACAGTTAATTTCTGTGTTATGACCATTCAATGTCCATAATGTTATTTCTTACTGTATCACATAACCACATACAGTGGTTATGTGATCAAATTCAAGTTTGGAAGAACAAGTCACAAATATAATAGAACTAATGTATTTAGTGTAACTAGCTGGGTTATTTATGTACAGTATGACAGGAGTATCGGTGCTGTATTAATTAGTTCCCCCCCCCATGCAGTCGTCAAGTCTGCTCACCAAGGTAGTAGAGCCGGTGGGAATGAGAGCTGCTCTCATCCTGCTTCAGGACAAACTGGAAATCGTGTGGTGCCTTGTTGACAACCATGCCTGTGTATTTGCGGCTACCACGAATGACCTTGCAAAGACCGTCCCATGTGTGTTTCTGCACATAGAACTCGGTGTGGTTCACATCCTCCATCTCCACCACCTCCATGCTGTCTGAGAGCTCTTCCACTGTTGCCATGGCTGCCTCTGTTGACGAAGCGGTGGAACTGTGGATGCATATCATATGAGCTCAAACACCATCTAAATACATGCTAAACAACAGCAGCCATATTGACAAGGCATCAAGCACAATAAGGATTGGTTTTCAAAGTAGCTGTTAATTCTGTAGTTTTAACAGCCATAAAGAGAAATGATCAATCCTTCATGTTACTATAATAGTCAGTTTGAATGTATAATATAATATTTATCTCTTTCCTTAAATAAGAATTCACATAATTCACCAATACTACTTTTGAAGAAGAAAAATTGTAGAATGTGCAGTCAGTCACACAGCTACTGAAATTACAAAAACCTAAGCAGTTAAATTATCAAGGTCATATACTTGCTCTGTTTAAAGATATATGCAGCTGTGTGAACTAATGTGTGTGTGTGAGAACAAACCTTATCCCAGTGTGTGCTGTTTCGTCGTCAAGTTTCACTCTCTTTACTCTATGCATTAACTGTCCAAAAACTCTGAACCACACATGGCAACCTGCACAACATCAAATATTAATAAAACAACTAAAAAACGTAATGCAACAGAGATCCCTGAAAAGATATACTGATTGACAGACTACCATGATGGTGCTTCAAACAGACAAACAAACTCAGCAATGGAATAATCCCTCTACATAAGCAATTAAATATATCTTCAGTATAGTAGTCTCTTGGTTGTTTCATGGAGGCTATGTACTTGAATGCACTTCAGTGATTTGCTCCCGGTTGGGGGACCTGACTGCATGTGGCTCACAGCTTGGCTGTATGCTTGACATTTCAATGTCAGAAATATGACAAATGTTAAGCTGTTACTCTACACATTTTAGAGGAAGGTTGTTTGCTGCAGAGCAAATGTGGGCACTGGAGTTTGTTTCTAAACTTAAAGAGTGAAAGAAAAAATATATTGTATTTTGATTTAACTAGCCTGATGGGTTGCTGCATAACTGTTGTGACAAAGTATGGTAGCCTAACGCTTTGTTTTTGTTTTTTACATAAACAGCACTATGCTTACTTTTGGGGCTTTACAGCATAGGCCATTTTAAATCTTTCATATTATATTAGGTCTGTCTATCTTTTAAAAAGGCAAATCTATTGCATACAGTAGACAGATTTTGTGATGTAAATGTATAACCTAGTGCGAATTTGAATTATTAAAGAACATTTTGAAATAAAGGTTTGTTAGACAGGTTTGTCATGACAACTGGAGGATGTCGATTAGAAACGATACAAATAACTAGAGTACGTAATAGTAATGGTAAGAGATAATCCAATTCGATTCAGATGCAGAACAATTAGCCTACACATTTCCTTTTACATATACACACGAAGGGTCTGCTGTCAATAGCTTTTCAGAAATATATTAGAATACCTCACAACATGAATCTAAATACTACATAGTCATCTTATTCTCTCATAAATTAAAAGCTAGCTATTTAGCCAGTAAACAAGATATCACTGATAAGATAATTACTAACATTAGTGTTGAATCAAATACTTAGAAGGCTTACATGTTATGCTCAACGACTGTAAATAGTTGTTTTATTTTTCTAAGGAAAAAGCCACAACCGTCTTAACTAAACAGTCACGATCTGTAGCCTGAACAAAGTTAAGACAGAGAAATGTAACAATGCGGAAGTTATACTGACAGCTGCCTGCGTGCCATTCACCGGATATGATGTCATAAAAGGTGTGAATTTTTTTCTTATTTAAACGTAACATTTAATAAAGAACCATGCTGATTGCAAATCAATTCATTATCGTGAAACTGTTGTTTTAAGGCCCTAACTAATATCTGTAGGCACTTTTTTTCAAAATAGTTCATAATATCTTATCATGGCTTCAGTGGTGGTAACCTGCCTGCAGTTGCGCATTCTCAGTATCCATCTGTGAGACAATAATCAAATGTTTTCCCAATCACATTACATGTTTGACAGCATTCCAAAATATACACAGTAGTCACATAAAATCAATAACTATATTACATTCACCAACCCGAGATAGGATATAGCCTCATAACATCTCATATGCCAGCCTATTCACCAATTATAGGCTTTAAATAAATCGCCATCTAGATTAAACAAATTGTTTTACAATTCTCATTGATCCCAAAACTAATTGGGGTTGGAGATAGAAGATTCTAATGATGCCTTATTAATTACTTATTTCAACTGACATAGGAGACAATATTGAGTAAACCAAAGTAGTTTTTTGGGCAGTGAGAATTATATTTTAACAATTTAAAAAGGGCATTTAGGACAGTTAGATTGAACATATGTCAGTATTTTATGTTTTGAATTGCTTTAGCTGACCATTGTCCCAACTCCCAACCCAGGAGTTTCTTGCTGTGAGAAAACAGTTACCATCTAGGCATTGTGATTATTAGGAACAAGTGTCCATCTCCTGCCCTCGAAATAAACATGGCAAAATCTTAAAAAGACAAATACCCATTTTCAGATTCTTATAGCAAATTGCCATGTAGGTTACCAAGTGTTTTCTATTCTAAATTGTGTTTAATGGAATTATCAATTGAGTTACTGTAAATAAATATATACAATGCAAATAAGTGACATTTCTTTAAAACATTTATTTTGAAATAAGTTTTCCTTTCTTTTTGCATAAGTGCCAAATGCACTCAAACAGCCACCTGAGGGAAGTCTACATATTTAAATAAAAAACAAGCGGTGTACATTTATAGTACAAAATTCTCTTTTAAAAAATTGCACAGTTTGTGTATAATATATATTCATATTTTCCATTTAAACAAACTTTAAAATAAAGGCTCAGAAAGTAAACAAAATCCACCAAATGAAAAATAAAAACATTTTCCCTAGAATTTAAAGCTGAGGAAACTTGAGACCCTGTTTTCATTTGTGTCCACCATAAATATACATATTTGTATGCAAGTCTCTTTACATAAAGTCTCTGTGCTAGTGTTTGACCAGACAATCAAAATTATTGCAAAGTAGTTTAGTTCTACTATAAAACATTGGGAGGAGGGATAAACCTTTCAGACCAACGCTCAGTAAGATACGCATAAAATTCTGGGTTGTTTTGAACCTTTTTTTTTTTTTTTTCCTTTCTTCAAAACGGAAACAGAAATTAGCTGGAATCCCTGCTTTCACAAAGTTTTCCATTTCACAAATTGTGTGCATTAAATATTCCATACAATAATCCAGAACCTCAATTTTGCCTTTGAGCAAGAACACATTTCCCTGACATGTTTTCGTGTATGGGTGTGTGTGTGTGTGCACATGTATGTATTTTCTCAAGTGTATGCTGAGCGCCGGGAGGTTGCGGTCAGCGTCGATATGGGTGGAAGCCCTGTACGTTGTGATTCTGCCCTCGGCCAAAGGCGCTGGCAGCCGGCTGGGGGGGTGCCGGGGGTTGTGCTGTGGGTGCCCCGTAGGATGCAGTCTGTTGGCTTGGGTCTGCAAAGGTGTGTCCGAAGGCTGTGAGCTCTTGACCATAGCCTGGGAGGGAGAGGGAATGGCAGAGAACAGGGAAGAGAAACATTTGCATGGTCAGCATTAACAGTCAAGTCCTTAACAGCTATTTAGACCTTTATGGAAAACCTGAAATACTGTATTCCTTGCATTACATCTTTCTTTAAAAATGTTAAATATTCAGAAGGACCTTAAACAACTGTAATTCACAAATGTAACAATAAAAAAACAACTTGAATTAAATAGAATGAACAGAAGAAGCTTCACTGAAAGGGGTAGTGTGTATTCACTGGCCAGTGGGACTCAGCTGATAATATTTCAACACAAAAGGTAATGCTTAGATGTGTACATGTTTGTGCATGTGTGCCTACTGCCTTGTCCAATCGTGGTCCTCAGATTTGCAATTTAACTGAGGCTTTTTGTGTTTGATATTACACACTACCTCTTTAAAGCCCTATTGTACTTTTGCCAAACCCTCAACTCTATGACTTCCTTACCTCAATGCAAGTCCACATGCTAATTGTTTATCATAATACATTTTTTCCCTGTATGCCTACTGAATTAAATTGAGAATACATAGAGTACTACCCAGATACATCAATCAGCATTGTACACACATCACAAACACTATGTTTTCAGCAAACAATGAAAAGTTGAAAAAAATGTTAGTTTTTACTCAGCATGTGGACTGATATAAGGAAGCTAGTTCAGTCAGTGGGTTTAACAAAGGTTCAGTATAGCTTTAAGTAGAAGAATGCTTACAGTAGGTGCAACAAACAAACACATACAAATTCTACCATGTGGACACTAGATGGTGCTATTTCCCCAAATATTTACAGGGGATTAGACAATTACCAGGGTAGGAAACCATTGTTGGCTATGAATTAGAATCAGTCAGATCACATTGTGGAAAGCATAAAAACACTTTCTTGGCCAAGGTCTCTTATGCATAAAGAGTTTTAATCTCAGTGAGACTAGCCTGGTTAAAAACAATAATGTTCGGTTACCTGTCAAAGTGTAAAATTGACAAACATACCAACAAGAACCAGAAATTACCAGCACGTGGTTAGTGGCAGGTGACCCACCCAGGTAACATCTAGTGCACACAAAAGGTAAGAGTTCACACTGTTCAAGATAAATACACTGGTGTAAATAACATTAACAGAGGAAATGAAAACAAGTAAAAGAAAAGTACAAAAATTAAATAAATGAACATCATATGAACATTTTGTGTGGGGTGCTGAAAGTGCTCTGAATTCAGAACAACAGAGAGGTCCCATCAGGACCAGAAGGCAAAGGAAACAGAGAAATTGGAAATTTACTGGCATCGATGTGTCCTTCATTACATCTTCTTTTGATTTTCACCTCTTTAGCTACAATACAGACAGTACACGGGGAAAAAACACAGTGAGTGAATGGAGTGAAGATGCCGACACAAATGAACTGCGAACACATTTTCTGACAATTAGATCATCCTCATATACCAGCAAAGCGATGCAAACAGAGAGTGGAAAAAAAGGGGCCATGATAATCTATGTATAGAAAAGCTACTGTTTGGGAGAGGAGATGCTCCAAGGTTGACGCCGAAGAGATCTTAAGCTATCGTGCTGCTCCTACTTGAATGCAAATCTTGAAAACGGGTTATAGCTGTATCTTACTATACTGAAGAGGACACAACAGTACTTTGTATGTACATGCAGAATGTACATGCAAAATACATACACAGAGCAAAAGAAAGTAGGCGATAAAACCAGGTTGCAGCTCTACAACTCTACGGTACTCAACAAATTCTACTTTTGTGGTTGGAGAAGATGCTGGCACCTACCTGCACTATATCCTCCCTGCTCATCCTGACCATAACTGTGAGAAGGACGCGTTGGTCCGTAGGCAGAGGGGTCCTGAGGGTAGTTACCCAAGCCTATCAGGGAGATGAGGAGACCAGGTTGACTAAACCCAGATACGGCTCACCTAGATTTGACATACTTTAGTCCCCTTTTATGTAGCCACTAAGTGCTTTACATTCACACTTTAAAATGTAGGGTTTTATTCATTGGCACTGCCCTAGGCTTAACCATCACTGCTCAGCTCCATCTGGAAGTCAAAACAAAATAATGTGTGAATGTTTGCTACTTGCTAGCATGTCCCCCTTTCCCCCCTTTCACTTTTTGCTCCCTATAATTACTAGACTGAGTGCCAAAAGCAGGCAGCAAACACTAGATGCAGAAAAAGCTGAATGAAAGTAAAACACAAGCATGAAACATCGAACAAGATGACCACCCATTACGCCCAATGGGTACAGTATCACATGGAAGACCCAGCGGTTAACATGTGATGTACAGAGCAAGCTAACTGAAAAGAAATCGCCATTTAGCAGATCCATCATTTATGCTAAATTCATTACAGAAAAAACAAAGGGCCTCATGGTGCAATAAGCATTTATCCCCTAAAAATAACTTGTCTTATGAACGATACTGCTGTCTAGAGATTTAGATGCAGCATTTCCTGTTAACTATGGGGGCAGAATTGGCTACATCTTGCTAAATGAGCTCTCATTGTGGAGAAACTTCTGTAAAATAATACATGTATTTATACCTTTATTAGTCTGAAACATTGCTTAAGAAAATAAATTACCATAAGTGAAGTCCCATAATGCCATGGCTAGGATTCAGGATTAATTAGGCTATAAAATACAAATATTTTATAGATATCACTGCGATCCATGACAACAATGAAAAGGAATCACATGTAAGTTATCGGCTGCATCCGAATACCCGTATTTGTCTACTATATAGTAGGCAAAAAGCAGTATGTCACAACTAGTAGTATGTCCGAATACTCAGTAAGCAGTTGGTAGTAGTTGAGTGGCGTACTACCTCCGTATACAAACGTTCTACACTACGTTATCCCATAAGTCAGTTGGGCACTATCCAGAAAAAAAAATCGAAGAAGAGAAACAGTGGTAAATAAAATATAACATGACGGGAGCAAGCAGCGAAGGTGCAGCAATGTACAAATGTAAGTATGACAATCATACTATAACTCCAAAGTAAAGACAATTTAATGAGTATGTCGCTATTGAGGTGAGTTTTCGCAGCAAACATCCGGGTCAAAGGACTGGTGAGATGGCAGTTGAGTATATCCGAATTATGTCCCTACTACTCGCTCGCTTACTCAAAGAACGTACTAGACTAACGGTTGGGTAGTAGGTACTTCACCAAAGGTAGCCTATACTGAGTATTCGGATGCAGCCATGGTGACATGTAATAGGGTGTATTGTGCACTCTAGTAAGGTAGTTAGGAATTACAATAGGTCCTGTACATGTTTAATGAATTAAAGCTTGTCAACTACATTGCATTGAGAAGTCAAGTCAATAAGTCAAAAAGGGCATGAAATGACTCCTTTAAAAAACAGTAAGACACATAGCCTACTCTTTTACTGAGGTGAACAATATTATGCCAAAAAGAAAAGGTGAATGCAACTCGGACATGCTTTACGGCTACAGTCTTAGGCGGAGCTAGATCGGAGCTCATGTCTGTGATTAAGTTATGTGTGCCGCATCTGTAAATATGAGCGCACATAACTGGCCACCCTTTAGCGCCATAACAATAAAAACTGTGCCTATAAAGGTGCACAGATAGAGGAACTATAGTTCCAGCAGGCATGCGCCCAAGGGGGCGTTTAAATCCTGCTAAATTGCTAATTTCACTGTATAACCACGAACAGGCTGTGTTTATATTTCTATTTGCTTGTCCAATCTTTAACAGGCAAGCCAAGTTCGACCTAATGTATATGTATATAATATTGTATTTATTATTTTAGGGGTGCTGAATTGCAATTTAGGTGTGCTTGAGCACATCTAAAAACAGTCTAAAATAACCAATGTGCCCCCCTGTTGTCACATGTCCTAAAATGCAATAAATAGAAATTAAAAAGAAATGAATCCTCTACCTTTATGCCTATCTTTTCATTAGAATATAGAGCAGTTCATATGTTCATATGTTCATGCAATCTCATGTGGTAATGCTCCATAACATGTTTTAAATGTTTCATATGTATCTATTTAACTTTTTTTACTTTTGAAATTTATATCGCAAATTTAATCGAAATATCTGAAAGAAAAATTGCAATTAGATTTTCCCCCAAAATCGTCCAGCCCTTCTACATAAATAGTAGCTTTACCTATTATCACCCTTCAAATAACTACAATCCCTAGCATCTGACAGGAATTTAACTTTAGTTACTACAAATTCTGATTTCTGACAAACACAGAGTATGGTAACAAACTATGATAAAATAAGAAAATATTAAGACTTTATCCAAATTCACGAAAAAATGTTTTAACAAAAGTAATCACATATCCATAGCAACACAGAAGAGTTTTGGACAGCTAAATGCCAACAAACAGGAAAAAGGGATAAAGATTAAATATACTAAAAAAGCATGCTAAACTAATTTAATGGAGGTGTTGCCTATGTCTAGGACATGGATGGAAAATGCTTTATATACATATAGGTTATATGGGACATGCCATCTTCCTCAGACGGGTAAGTGAGCACAATGTTGTAAAGCTGGCAGACCTCTGATGTGATCGTGCACAAACCAGGAAAACAAAACATTCAACAGCAAGGAAGAGGGGGAGCAATGCATATTTGGGAATACTTGAATTAAGTCAAATGAGTTACAAACATGGTCTATCTGCAGCTCAGGCAGTGTTCAACTCCTCTCTGAAGACAAAATTAAATTAAAAAAATAAAAACATTGCAAGGCAGGATGATCTAATTCAAACCTACTAAGACCAGCTAATAACCATTCCCCAGAACTGCTGGAAAAGCCTGAAAAGTGCGACTGCGGACTATCCTAGGAATGGAGGATCTTTTGCATTGCCTTTAAAGCTAAATGGTATCGAGAGCAAGCTCCTGCTGCTTGGAGGGCTGTAATATTTGCTCCAGTGAGCTGCACCACAGCTGACAAACTATCCAGCAAGAGAAGGACAAGGTGGATCAAGACGTCAATACAATCAAAGTCAAAGAGAGAGGGGGCTGAGTGTGATGTACTGATGTTTTACTCACCATATTGGCTGTATGGAAAGTCAGGCTGCCCAGGCTGGGCTTTGCTCAAGTCCTGAGTAGGTGTGGTTGCAGGTGCAAATCCCAGCTGAGCTGTTCCTGGAGTATTCGGTGGAGGAGGGACTCCCTGTGGAGCATACTGGTCCCCTTGAGGTGTGCCAAAAGTGTAACCTGGTACAAAAATGTGTAATCATTTTTTACATTTTTATAAAGGCCTACTGTGTTTTCTGGACTATAAATTGCACTGAACTAATAGTTCACGTAATATTTGCTTCGGTGGTAGGGTAGCCAGTTTTCACAATACACTGTCATCTCTTGATATGCACAAATGGCCCAATGAGATTTTACGACACAACTGTCAAATTTGAAATATTAAAGTGGTAGAATTAACTAGCCACACCACCCACTTGCACATGGCTGGTGGTACATACAAACTATCTTGTGTGACCAAGCCAATGCTGTTACATTCCAGTGCTGCTGCTGTGTGTAAAATAACCCAACATGTAAACAGGCATCACTCACCAAACTGAGGTGTGGTGCTATAGCCCTGCTGTGGGTAGGCCGGAGGTGCAGCGAAGCCACCGGCTGGTGCTGTGACTAGAAATGCACTGAATGGAGATGGAGGCTGGGCAGGTGTTCCCCTGGTGGCTGACAATGGAGGGCCATAGCCACCTATTCCAAATGACACTGTCTCACCATAAACACAACCATAGCTATGTAACACACATACATAACGTGTATACATACACACAACTTAAAAGAGTTTTAATTCCAAAAAGATTAATGTTTTATAGTTTCATTTTAGAACTGTATCAATATCATTCTGGGAATTCATTCTATGAATGAAGTTACTTTTTACTACAGGCACAATGAGTATCTTTCCAAAAACACAGGACATTTAAGTGTGTGCTGAGTATTTTGTTGTATATACTGATAAAGCCACCAAACCAATAGAAGGACGGTCCAATTTCTTTAAATTATCAGTAGCCTCCGTCATTGTGAATAAAACCACAGATAACGCATGTTGTTAAACTGCCTAGTACCCTATCGGACATAGTCAGTATAGAACAGAGTACAAAGCTAACTGTGACACAAGCTTTTCCAGATAAGGACACAGTCACATGACAAAGGCCTGTATCAAATTCAATCAACTGCAGTGACACAATACCTAATTCAATAACATGACAAGACTTACCTATAGGCTGACCAGTAGTAGACACCCAAACCCCTATTTAAAAAAAACATATAAAAGGATGCACAAAATAAGAAGAGGTATGCATGCAATGCATCATAATCACAGATTAGTATTTCCTGGATATGTACAGCAGTAGCATGTGTGGAAGAATGAGACTTTGATCTACCATGTACTGCTCAGGGAATCAAGGCCACTCACCCTGTGGCCCATAAGTCTGTTGCCAGCCCTGGGCAGGTTGTGCCGTCCAACCGTTAGCTGCACTCAAGATGCCTCTGGGCCCCCACTGGGCCCCCACTGGGCCAAGCTGACCGGGTGCTTTGCTGTCACGGGGTTCAGCCTTCTTCACTTCCACCTGGACAAAGGACAAGCAGGGGCCATTTTGCACAACCAGAAGACCGGTCCTTGAAATCCCTGGCCTAACAATTCTGTCCTAACAGCGTTTTGGGGCAGCTTGTAAACATTCCTTGTATGTCTATGGGGTCAGATTAGGGCAGCTATATTAATTAATGTTACTCCGCATTTAAAAATATAATTAATTAATTAATTAATTAATTAAAAAAATAAGCTGTACAGCTATGTGTCTCAGGTGCGTAATTACCAATAGGGCAAAGCTTTACATTGGCACTTGATGCTAAGAAAACAAAGTTAAGATAATGGTAACAGATACCAGATCAAAGCATTTGGAAATGTACCTGAGAAACATAGAATTGTATTAACCTTGAAAAAATTGCCCTCTATTTGGTAAATGCGTCTATTGGAAGGTTAAGACTTACCTTTCTCCAGCTAACGCTTAAAGAATTTAATTTTACTTGAGGTAGAACTTTAGGGGGAAATGGATGTAGAGAAAGATTTCTAATTCAGATCTATTAGGAGGTAAACATGCAGATAATAAACAACTGTATTTTTAAGTCAATCTACATTAGAATGTTCATACTGTGTCAAAAGGGTATTAGTAATTATTATGGCATGTTACCATTGCTGATTTTCAGCGCCTCATGCTTGTTCTGACAATATTGCACTGCCTATGATGCTACAGTTTTCATATGGCCTAATAAGACAACTTTACTTGCTGTAACTATACAGATACCAGCGGCTAACCAGAGCAAAGAAACAGCCTGCGACTAAGGGGGAGCCAACCAGAAATAGACCGAGGGTTGAGTTATTGGGGTCACCTTGCAGGAGGAAAACGAATCGCAAATTCCTCCTGCTTTAAGGTGGTGCCACATTCCCTGCCTCCCCTCTTCCTTCTCTGTCGACCTAATTACACGCACATGTTCCCGTCAGCGGCCCGGAAGCCGTGAGCGCAGCTACCTGGGCCCTTCTCCCGTGGGCATCACAGCTACGAGTGATGGATACCGTGACTTCTGTACAGTCCCCAACACTAGAGCAGGGATTTGTTTCACAGTTTGATGTGTTCCCATTTCTAATTTTGTAACTCATATCTCCCAGCCTCCCTCAAGTCCCAGCTCAAGGTAATGTCAACTCAAGAACAATGGCTCAAGTCGAACATCGATTCCAGCAGGAAACCAGGGCAATGTCAAGGGGAGTTGCTAGTGGAAGGCGCACAGGTAAATTGGATAATTTACAAAGTAAATGGGATCCTGCTGATCTGCTAAGAATTAAGCAATGTACCTTTCACAATCACAAAATATACTTAATATAAGGACTCACCGTGACAAATTATATTCCAGTATGTCAAAGCCAATGTGAAATTTAAGAAAATAGGATTGAGATATATATATGGTAAAAGGAAAATAACCAATAACCAAATAGATAATTGTTTTATATCCACAAATCATTAGAAATTAAAAGGGCCAAGAAATGTTTCCCATTTTTCCGGTATTTCTGGCAGGCTTCACTTATTTTTCTTCCTGACCTTGTGTTTGGGCAGATCCTAACGAATCCTAGAACTGTATCAAATTGTAACATTTGGGGAGTCAGAAAGAGAAGTGTGATGTGCCACTACATGGTTGTACAGGACTCAAAGCCAATGAAGTCCACTTCTGAGATTGACAACTTAATATTTAATGTGTCCTTCTGCAACACATTCATATGGTATGTCCAATAGATTAAAACATCAGCAATTAATCGCAAAAATTCTTATAATTGACTGACACAGTATGGAGATTCTAAAACTGAGGTCACTTGGTTGAGATTTTTTCTTTTCATTTTGAAAACATGTTTTGTTTGTGTGTAAAAAAAAAATAAAAACAAGTGACCAGCCAACAAAATAAATGAAACAGAACTTTTGCATGACCAATCGTTTAGGTGTTTTCATTTAAGTAAATTAGAATTATCCATCATACTGTCATATCCAGTATACTTTGTATTTCTTTTCTCCAATTTATAACATAAGTTTAATTATGAAAGAAATATTAAATATATTTTAGACAACCTAAAGGAGAGGTCAGTTTAAACAAAGCTTGGGGCGACATTAGAAACCGTTAATAGTTATTTGTGCGTGTAGTGTAATGTATGATTTTCTATGAAAATGCCCTATAAAGTCATATGGATAAATATATTGTAGGCAACACAACAATGAAGAGTAAATTAAGACAACACAATGATTCCTTTATCATGTTAAAGGGTAACAATGAGTGGTACAGTAGCATAGTAGTAAAGTAATAGTTTATTTAGCCAATTTGTGTGTGACATAATGCCAAATGGTGGACGCTGGTGAAACAGCCTCAAACCTACAACAGTTCTAAGCACTATTTCTTAACCCGTCGCCCAAAGCTCTGTTTGATCTTGAGGGTAAAATAAAACTACAACTACACACTTTTTTGCCCATGATGTCGTGAAAATGCATGTTGACAGCCTGGTCCACTGATTGTTCGGCCTCGAAAGTAATAAATCCAAAACCTAGCCAACGACCAAGAGTGAATCAAGGTAGCAGGGGGTTGTGACAACACAAGATGAAGAACAATATCGGGCTTCAGCAGAGTAAGGATCCATCAAGACTGAGCAACAAGCTCTTGGGGTTTGGATGATGTTGCAGAATTACAGTACACTAATCTAAGAAAGGCCTAAAACAATGAAAAAATGGCACAAATCCATGCGAGAAACAGATGCATGTAGTGTATTCATTTGAATGTACAGAATAGTTAAATAAAAGGACTGTGTCAAGAATGACATGTAGCAATTTCAATATTGACAAAGGTGACTACACATGTTGAGTGACGGATACCATTTTGACCAATTTGCAGTGCCGTTTCATCCAAACCCCACCTTGATTGTCCCCTGGTAGGATGCTGTACAGCACTCACTGGCAGCTGCCATTGTTAACGCAGAACACAAATATGGACAAACAGAAACTGTACAATGCCTAAGAGCTTTCTCCAAGCTTTCCCAAATTTCTAATACACTGTAGTACTTTTGAGTTAGCCAGGATAAGCCTAAAATGGAAAATTACAATATTGCTCACAACAGTATCACAGAGATATAGGCCATTAATTGTTTTCCTATGTGTTTTAGTGTTAATGATGTCACTGAGTTTGCATGGGCAATACACAAAGTTCTCATCTTTTAAAGCACAAAGTCCAAAGCCAACTACAAGACTTGAGTTACCCAACCTGTTAACTATTCCAATTGTCCAATAACACACGAAGGGTGTCTTCATTTGACTTGTTTTATGAAATAAAAGTCTGTAGCCCAGGCCTATTTTGCATTGAACCACTTTCAATTTGATTGACTTTTTCCTATGGCAGAATTGGGTTGTGAGCACATCTCTACTCAGGGACTTAACCTGATTCCAATTAAAGTTCCTGAGAGACAACCAATATTTAGTAACCTCTAATATCATGCCAGGCAATCCCCAGTGTCTTGGTCCATTGCTATTAATAAACTTATATTGATGAACTGTCTCTAATCTACATTTAAAACCAAGTTGACACATTTGTGTGTTTGAGATCAATTATTTGCAGTCAAATATCTGGAAAATAGATATACCAATATATGTCTATTGGTCACGTGTACGATTAAATTAAGTTAGGGCTGAAAATAAAATTATTAAATGCATCTGTCATTTGTCACAAATTATCAGAAGATATCAAGCTATACTGTAGTGATTTTATTCAGTGCTAAATAGAACATGAGAGTTCTACTATCACACACTTTATAAATAAGTTTTACATAGTAATTAATGACCAAACCTGTCAATCTGTCTAACAAATGCTTTCCAAGATGGAAATGTGTATACATCCCATTTTAAGAACATATATGCATTATAATTAATATTTGGCCTACATCTCTGTGACACCAGTCAATGCACAATAACCTAAAAGGGGAAAATATAAATCTTAAGAAAGACTGTTAATCACATTGAATCCATTCACAAAGAGAAGGGGAACAGAGGAAAGAAAAATAGGGCTTACTTACAAAATTACTTATCTTTCTACATTAAGAGAAAACAGAGACTATGCCATTGATACATGTATAAAATATATAAATTATAAGAGAAATAAAGAAAACTTAGTCTTAAAGAAATTAGTTTACACTGTTAAAATATGCAGTTTTATATGTGTAACATCAAGTTAAAATTCCAATGACAAACTATACTATAGAATGAATTTAAAGCAAATAGAGTTTGAAGCAAAAGCAGCAATCATTAATGTAGGTCAGTAGCCACAACAATACAGTACCTATGTAGGGCAAGAGCTATCTTAGTAGCCATTAGTGTGGTGTGGTTCCCTAGCTAAAAGGTCCTGGGTCCAATGCCTAACATTGTGCTACCTGTAAGTTTCCTACAGTTTATTATAAGTTGCTTTGGTAAAACACTAAACTCTCTCTCTCTCTCATTCCTACGTGTGTGTGTGTGTGTGTGTGTGTGTGTGTGTGTGTGTGTGTGTGTGTGTGTGTGTGTGTGTGTGTGTGTGTGTGTGTATGTATGTATAAAGAATGCAAAATGACTTGACATCCAGTTTCACTAGGGGTTTCCCTTCTAGCACAAGAACTGGATTTAACAGCTCTAAAAGAGGATAAAAGAAGGTAGCAATGTACAAGCAACCTATTGAAGCAGTTTTCATATACATATATATATGCATGAGAGAGAGAGGGTTTTGTATAATGTGAAAATCAAAAACTATCATTATATACAATACAGTATAATGCTATATGTAAATTCACCAAAGCGGACGGTGTGCTAGCTGTCGGTTTTATGTGAGGAAATAGGAACACAAAGTGGTGCAGATCGCACACAACTACAATATCCTAGCTGTCGCAATGTGTTTCCAGTGTGTGGGGCGGCACTTCTGAGGAAGCACCATATGACATTGAAGAGATATGTTTTTTTAATCAAGTTTAAATATCAGCAAGCTTTCTCCAGAATTACTTATTATATCTTTAAATTTATTATATTTTTCTTGGGCAGAATGGTAAAAAATATGGTGAAAGATCGGGGGGGGGGTCTGTGTCACAACAGTCTAAGTACATGCCCATTCAATTTATTCATCTTCAGATATAACTGTGTCAGAAGACCAGATCTCACTGAAGGTACGATCCGCTGCCTTGTATAAATCACACCTTAAAGACTCACTGCTTCCTACATGTAATTTTCTTTTAAAAATATATTTAGTACATGTATATTTCGGTATTACGTACCAACTTGATCTGTTCTGTACATGAAACTTTAAACATATGCTAATTTATGGAAACCATATTCATTTCTAGAGTTTCCAAAATTGTTATTGTGGGCCTCAATGGTAAACTAACTGGACATTTAATTATGAGTTTAATGGTCTTTTTATTTTTGGGCTGGAATAGTTTGTCATGGGATTTAAGATGGTGTGGTCTAGAAAGAGACAGACACAGAGAGGGGACAGGATAAACGTTTACCTCGGGGCCTCTGCTTCTCTGCATCATAGATCATTACCACCTCTGTGACCTTGGACGGGACAAAGGAAAACAGTGACTCCATTTAGAATACCAGGGACAAACAGATACCTGAAATGCATTATTCCCTGTCTCAATCTGGACATTACATTAACTGTATAGCAACCTCCCCCTCTCAACAAGATCATAATTTGCTCTTCCTTTTATTGCAGCTTGTGACCCTGCTCAATGTCACATCCATTCAGGTAGTCTTTCTGATCAAATTATCTGGCTGGCATTATTGCACTTACCACTCCAAATCTATTGAAATAGTCCCTGAGTTCAGGCTCGCCGCAGTTATGAGGAATTCCGCCTACAAAAATCTTCTTTGATTTATTGCTATCAGCTTTGCTGCCCTTCTGAAAAAGAACAAGGAGGGTGTGGAATTTCCATGCATGTTAAAAGACAGTGGGAAAGAGCCATTGAGCCATTATCTACATACCCAGTTTAGAGGAAATTCGGTTCCCCTCCTGCCCTGGGGTAAAATTCTAAACATGGCATTCAAACAAAACACCACTACCTCAAAAAAGGACCATTGTTGCATTGATTTACACTCATTTACATAATGTGTTGGTATAGACAACACTTAAAGACTATTTATTTTTATTAAATAATTTAACTTCTTTATTAACTGTTCAAAATGTTACAGCAGCACAAGCATAATTTAAAATGACCCTTTCCAATTTTAACTAAATTGTATAATAAAACGTTTCATTTGTCCAGTAGCAAAATGTAACATTTCAAGGAGAAGCTCCAATTAATGTTAACCAAGAATATTAGAAGTCTATGTTATGAGGAATATTATTTTTACAATCTAGGTTGATGTTGGCACGTTGTAAATAAAACTGTACTGTACATCTGCTCATTGTCCATTAACAAATGCTACAGTACAAACCATGGAGGATAGATTGAGAGACTGACGGCTGGCAGTGGAAACGTATTGCATGAATCACCATCATGAAGCAGAGTCGTTCTTACCCAGCCCTCCTTTGTTCGAGATTTTTCAGGTTGCATTCCTCTGGGAGTACATGGCTTGGGGTCGATCTAACGTGAAATAGAGGGGCGTGAAAGGGAGAGTGAAAAAGAGAGAGACAGTTTGACCTTACACAAAAAGCACCTTGAAATGTTCTTCACAGAGCCCAATGCATTTAGATTGGCTCATGTGGCACAATAGCACCATATATTTTAGACACACATTTCAGCACAATATCATGGAAAATAGAACCTTATTACTTTCACATCCTCTACGCATACAATATCATATTTATGGTACAAATCAGGATGATTCAGGGAGTCAGGAGTAACAATGCCTTGTATAGTACTGGCAAATATCAGCAATCTAAAAAAAAAAAGTTTCTTAAACAATTCCATCTAAAACTGCTGATTCTTCTAGTTATTATGAACATACTCACATTTCTGCCATCAAGATTATGTGGCTTTGTGTCGAGCACTGTCCGTACACAATTGGGGTCTTTGAATTTGACAAAGCCAAATCCCCGCGACTGATTTGTGGTTTTGTCCTTCATGATGACACAATCAACTACTTCCCCATACTGTGAGAAGTAGTTTCGCAGTGTTTCTGATAAAATAAAACAATAAACATGTAATAATGCATATATTGGATTTATTTAACAAAGTACATAAATTACATAATTCAAAATAATTTCCTTTGTAAAGCATTACTCCTGGTCATTCATTTTTATTAAATTACCCAGATTACTTAAGCACAACTGCCCAAAACCAATATGTGGGATTAAAAAAAATTTGGGAAACAATATTCCTAAATGATCTCGCACTGAAATGCCATTTTAACGAAAACATTTACTATAATTAACATGTAAAGAAAACGACATGTTTCACAGTTTGTGGTTATTTAACATAAATACAATTCAACCACATTAACAAATACAAATACACTCCTCTAAAGCAAACAGCACTGGCCTACGCAGGAGCACCCCCAGCCCCCCACACTACGGTGCCCATGCATGCCCTTGGACAGGAGGCAATGCATACAGCACGAGTTTCAACAAATGAAGAGCCATTTTGTAGAGAATATTTGTAATTGCATTTCTCATCGAGTTTCAACAAATGAAGAGCCATTTTGTAGAGAATATTTGTAATTGCATTTCTCATCAGTAGAAAGCCCCAGGGTATTGTTGAGGAAGTAAGCTGACATACACCCAGTGCGGTGGCTAGTAATCATGATGTAAAGAACACTGTCTGCCAAGGATGAGCCTGGTGCTAAGATACTGTACATGCTGCCCAGCAGAGCATGATATTTTGAAGGGCTCTGAATGCCTGGGGCTATGGACAAGTCCTATCCAACTGGGTCTAAATGAAAGGCTGTGTAGCCTACTGGAATTGTTACACACTAAGGCAGATATATCTTCAGTTAAATCAAGTTCAATTTGTATTTAAATAGATTGTAACAATGCTGTATCTTGTATCTGCAATATGCATCTGTATAATTTAATTTGTATGTACTCTGCAACAGCAATATAGTAGTCGTGCAAACCAATTAACTGAGGTCTTAAAACCATATCCAGAACGCTTAACAATGTAACAGCCTTTGCATTAACAATAGATACAATTAACCTAGTCTATTTAAGTATATCTGACTTATATCTGACTTACCTTGTGTAGTACTCCAGTCCAATCCACCCACAAACAGTTTCCTACAAATAACAATTACCCAATACGTCATTTAATATCGCATTGACATGATTGTCTATTCTACTCTAAGCAGCAATATAATGAATAGTCTACCGTACATCACAAAGACAAGTACTTATCTATGGCAAGGGTCTATTTATTATAGTATATGTCGTGAGAGAAAACAGAACGTTCTAAACCACCTAAAGTCACCGCAATATTCCAGATAAATCGGACAAAAAGGTCATGACACATTTTGCCTATATATATATTACCCTGTCACACGCAGGGCTAACTACGGTAGTTTACAACTGTGCTCTTTTAAACTGCAACATTCGCCGCTCAGAGATAAGAATTACCCAGCCACAGCAAAGTGGCAGTTTACACCGCGCTGATACGGTAGCAGTCTAGAATAGCTCGATGCTGACTGGGTAAGAAGTTTGACAGTTTACCAGCTATCTTCCTACCAATGATGTCTAAATAACACACAATTAATAACAATCCAACGTTTACTAGGACTACGGCATTACTGACTATTTAGCGACGCACTCAGCGCAGAGCAGCTCCATCCTCTCATGATGCCCGCTAAATGTCCTCGCGCTAGCAAATTAAAGAAGCCGCTTTCGTCGTTTCTCAGCCGGCTAACTTGGCTAGCTTCATCGCTGGGAGCTTACTCAAAACAGTTATGGTACGCAAAAGTAACAACTGCCTCGCAAATTAATTACTCTTAAGAAGGGTAGCTCTCTGTGCTGTTAAGGCATATTTCCCTGTGAAGAAAAGTAATAAATATTTAGCTAGCTTCACGATTAGTTACTTTCAATTGTCTTCCCCCGAGATAGCTATCTTGCTAACTAAGTACGGTAACGCTAGCTTAGCTTGACTGCTAACGTTAGCTGTCAAATGACAACTCAGATGACAGCATGCCAACTAAACGTTATGATTTAGTTAAAATGTTACTGCCGGTACCCACACAATGACAAGGCTTGTTAAATCCACCTTACCCAACTTCATCTCCGGCTAAATTGTTGTTCATTTCTGTGCCTAAGTAGGGGACTACAAGAGCTGCCACCGGTTTATTGCTTCAGTACTGCCCCTCTACAGACTGAGAGAACCGTCGAAGGTCACTCCGCTTTTTGGTTCAAACTGTTCTGCGCAATGACGACGTGTTTGCCACGGGGACCCTGCAGGGGGTAGATCGTTTTAAAGGAATATTACACCCAACATAGTGTAATAATCTAATTTTTACTTTAGATCGTTTAACAAGCATTATTTATATTAACGTTTTTTTTGTTTGTTTTTTTTTACTAAGAATTTGTCAATATGCTAATAATAGCCTAATAATATCCTAATTACACGAGTCTTCTGTTAAATAGTTCTAACAAGGTTCTGCAGCATATTGACCAAACCTGATCAAATTAAGGGGCACTAGCCTACTGGATTTATGTCTGTCTGTCTTTCGGTCTATGTGTGTTCAAACAATATAGTTCTATGGTTTAAACCAGGAATTGCAAACGCATTATGAGAGATGTGCCATTCTACACCTGATATGTTGGCACTCCTCTTCGTCTCTAGCTGCCCATTTGTTTGTGAACATCTGTATATCAAAACAAACAGTGAGCTGAACCTGAAAATTGAGGGACTGAGAATCAATTCAAGAGATATGAACATGTCTACGCATGTTCTGTTCCAATTTGGCCTAGCCTACATCAAATGATATAGATGAAATATCTTCTGTCATGTAACCTCATACATCAATATACAAAGCAAACAGTATCTCATAATTTGTCCGTCCATCCATCCATCCATCTTCTTCCGCTTATCCGGAGTCGGGTCGCGGGGGCAGCAGCTCCAGCAAGGGACCCCAA
>JAODOY010000019.1:2153263-2191184 GCA_025399855.1 Forbesichthys papilliferus | reverse complement strand
CAAGAGGAAGACAATTTACACAGCAATCAAAACCAAAACAGTTGAGTATAAATACACTATTCTATATGCTATTATGTTTATTGACAAGTTCACTTAACCGTAACATTAGCCTACTGCTAACATAGCATTATGGGCACCCATACCAAAATTCTGATCTTTTAATGGACTCTAAACAGTTTAGAAGTGACATGCTAAGGGACATATACTTTAAAAACTAAAATATGCCTTAATAGTAGAGAAACTACCAGAACATATTTTTTCAGGTTGCCACAATGTATCAGGATTGAGCACACAATACCTACTTAAAAACATGAAATCCGGAGCCATATATAACATCACCGTGGTAGGAGTGACGACGGCAGGGGAAGGACCTAAAGCCATTTTTATTCACAAAACCAAGCCAGAAAATACAGGTATGACTGTCTGTGGCATAGTCAGTCATACTATTGGAGCCATAGCCTTGTTTGGAGCATTTCCACATGTAGTGACTATTGAATAATACATTCTCTCCCAAATCAGTTTGGATAAGTCTGGCTATGCTGTGTGCTTTTCTTTTTACCTCGATAATGTGCACGTTTATCCTGCCACAATTTAAAAGGTGAGTTACTTTCAACGTGATCATCATTTTTGACAACACATATATGCAACATTTAATGGATTTTGCTGTATATTGCCATAATGACATCTGTTACAATATCTGCTATGAATGACTGTTTACGGTTCCTGTTTAATAAGGTTGTTTGATATGTTCTGTACTCTCTAGAATTAAAAGGAAGATCTGTCCTCCTGTTTTAATGCCTGTTATTCTGGGCCCAGCCACATATCCAATAGACAACCAGGTACATGATAACGCTTGTAGAGAAAAATATGGTAACACTAAATTACCACCTGGTACTGGGTAAGTCGTGGGTAAGTATGGTGTAACAAAACATGTATTAAGCGTATGTATAGAGTATGATTCTAGAAATTACTAATACAATTCTGAGTATTTTACTAACATTATATCATTAATATATCTAGAATAACAATTTTAAAATCATTGTATTTGTAAATGTAATTATAGGTTATTTACAGGCATGATAGAGTACTAAGTGGGTATTTCCTGGAAATTTACAAACAGTAACATCCTTTAAGATGTCTCATTAATTTGACTTGTTAATGTAATTATAGGTTACTTATGTGTATGATACTGTACAAAGTGTTCTGAGTGTTTTACAATCAGAAACAGAAAATTTTTTAAATGTATACATACACAATACAGTTACACCTCATATTCAATATAGCTACATATATTTACAAACACAGCCTAATATACACACGTTCTTCAATATTTATGTATACACACACACATACACAGTACAGTATGTACACACACATACACAACCTATCTACTAACATACATACATACATACTGTACCTGCATATATACACGAGTAAGATTTCTTATTCATAATACTTCTAGATGTAATTGCAGTTTACTTATACATTTTAAGTACGTTTAAGATGTTTCTCATCTGCTCATATATAGTATGTAATGTGCAGCACTGTCATCTCATTATTCCTGCTTCCTCGGGTCATCAGCCTTACATATGTGTCATTGTCTTCACACAATGGGTCCTGCATATAGCACTAGGTGTATTTGTTTAAGGTACTGGTAAACTTATTATGCACCCTGCAAGATTTTAATCTTCAATGGGTACCGTCACCAGAATATTAAGAAATGAACATTCTATAACATGAAGGACAGATTATTTCCCTGTAATGTCCTGGAACTTCCTAGTAAGTACACTGCAAGTATTTCTTAGTACCTGTAATTTCCTGTACCTTTCTTGTAAGTATACTGTAATATAGGCTGCGCGGGCGAGAGAGAATAACACTGCGGTTTATGTCAAGTCCTTCACCTCTCTACTAATTAAAAAGTGACAGCTATTACTTACTATCAAAAATATATTAAAAAATAAATTACAACTAAATTACAACATTTTTGACTAACTCAGTGACCTCCCCCAGTGGCAAAGCCCCGGGGGTTGATGAGATCCGTCCAGAAATGCTAAAAGCTTTGGATGTAGAGGGATGTCTTAGATGACACGCCTATTTAACATCAGGTGGAAGTCAGGGACAGTGCCAAAGGAGTGGCAGACTGGGGTGGTGGTTCCCCTCTTCAAAAAGGGGGACCAGAGAGTTTGTGCCAATTACAAGGGTATCACACTACTCAGCCTCCCTGGTAAAGTCTACTCCACGGTGCTGGAGAGGAGGGTTCGGTCAATTGTCGAACCTCAGATTGAAGAACAACAATGGAAATTCCGTCCTGGTCGTGGAACAACGGATCAGCTCTTTACTCTCGCAAGGATCCTGGAGGGGGCTTGGGAATATGCCCTTCCAGTCTACATGCGCTTTGTGGATCTAAAGAAGGTGTATGACCGGGTTCCCGAGAGATACTGTGGTGGGAGGTGTTGCGAGAGTATGGGGTGAGAGGGTCCCTTTTAAGGGCAATCCAATCCCTGGAAGTCCAAAGCGAGAGCTGTGTACGGATTCTCGGCAGTAAATCGGATTCGTTTCAGGTGGGGGTTGGTCTCCTGCAGGGCTGCGCTTTGTCACCAATCCTGTTTGTGATATTCATGGACAGGATATCCAGGCGTAGTCGTGGTGGAGATGGGTTGCGGTTCGGTAGCCTGGGGATCTCATCGCGGCTTTTTGCAGATGATGTGGTCCTGATGGAATCATCAGTCCATGACCTGAGTGTGAAGCGGTTGGGATGAGGATTAGCACTGCTAAATCTGAGGCTACTCCAGGTGGGGAATAAGTCCTTACCCCAAGTGAGGGAGTTTAAGTTCCCCAGGGTCTTATTCGCGAATGAGGGGACTATGGAGCAAGAGATTGACCAGAGAATCTGAGCAGCGGGAGCGGTATTGCAATCGCTTTACCGCACCGTAGTGATGAAAAGAGAGCTGAGCCGGAAGGCAAAGCTCTCAATCTACGGCCGAAATGGGTTTTCTCAGGAGGCTGGCTTCTCCCTTAGAATATAGGATGAGAAGCTCAGCTATCCGTGAGGAACTCGGAGTAGAGCCGCTACTCCTTCGCGTCGAAAAGAACCAGTTGAGGTGGTACGGTCATCTGGTAAGGATGCCCCCTGGGCACCTCTCTTGGGAGGTGTTCCAGGCACGTCCAGACCCAGGACTAGGTGGAGAGATTATATTTCCACTGGCCTGGGAATGCCTCGGGATCTCCCAGTCAGAGCTTTCCAATGTGGCTCGGGAAAGAGAGGTTTGGGGTCCCCTGCTGGAGCTGCTGCCCCAGCGACCAGACTTTGGATAAGCGGTTGAAGATCAATGGATGGATTACAACATTTTTTACTTTAATAGGCCCGACTCGCATATCAATTTGATACCAATTGATACTTTGATTCTAAGTACAATGAATAGGAAATCCTAAGGGATGTTCCTGTTTGTAAATTAACCGTAAATACCAACTTAGTACTGTATCATACCTGTAAGTAACCTCTAAGTACATTTGAAGTACAATGATTTTGAAATTATAATAATGAATTGTAATAAGTATATTATTTGTATAATATTGGTAAAATACTCAGTATTTAGCAGTAATTTCTATAATCCAACCCTATACTTACACTTAATTTTTTTTTTGTTACACCTACTTACCAAATACTTACCCATTAAGTACCGGGTGGTAATTTAAAGTGTTACCAAAAAAAAAAAATACTAACCAGGTGACACAATTTAGAAAGTGTCCTAGGATTTTGCATTATGCTATTGTTTTCATTCACTTTGCTGAAGCTCTCTTTTGGAAAAACAGCACAAGAAATGCCATTTCCTCAATATTTATGAAAGAGTAACCATTTCACATAAGGAATATACTGTATATCTAAAAGTGAAATAAATAAAGAAGAGAGCATTAATTGCAGCAAAGTCTAGTAGTCCGGTTGTTGGACTCCTGGTCGGAAGGAAGGAGTTTGAGGAAAACTACCCATTGGCCTACCCATAAGCATCCTAGAGCTAAATGCCTAACCCTTATGTAGTACTTGTATATTGTAATTGCAAATTGTAGTTGAAATCATAAGTAGTGCCTTCATGCAATCTTTCTAACATTGAGTGTTACATTTGTCAAACCCATGTGATTGTACCAGGAAATGTTGGAGATTAAAGAGGAATGCCACAAGCTCACCCTCCATCGGCCACAACTACCCAGCAAGGACATTGATGATACCACTGTCCTGGGAGAGGATTGTGAGACAACTGACCACAGCATAGAGGACCTGGAGGATGCTGGGATGATTGGGGGCTCTAGCGTTCAGGAGGGAACCTGTGATGACACTTTTAGCCCTGACTATAAAAGTCAGGTGCTGGTACATTCCAAAGACTTGGAGATGACCGATCTCAGACCCGGAGATAGTGAGATTGCCATACTCATGTATAGAAATGGGCTGGTCTTTGACATGAGAACATACTCCACAGAAGATGTGAGACTGCAAATGTTGGAGACTTCTATGTCAGCACTGTAAATGTTATACTTCATATTAAATGTGTAAGTAATTACAAGACGATGTTGTTACCATAAATAATCACAAGACAATAGAATAGCCTTTTCTAGTATTTTTCAAGAATCTGTCTTTTTTTTTTGCTAGTAAACTGTATTATTGGAATAATGCAAAGTGACGTTATTTTGTGTGCACCTCTGTTCTGAGGTGTTATTTAGCTGATAGATAATAAACGATGATCACAAGCAGCTTGGGGCTATAAAGAGGCCCAACTTTTTCCCCTGGCACAAACAATAATATAGTTAGTATATATCAATACTTTATAGTAAGTTTGCTTTGAATGATTATTAATGTCCAATAATAAAATAACACTTTCATTTGTATGCTGTAGAGACACACTGAAAGTGACTGCACTTTATTTTGTAGTTTCCTTTTCAATTCCTTAACTCCAGGAATTATGTTAAAATACTTAAGAGTAGCCGTAGGCTACTTGTATGAGTATACACGTTTTACATCAATACATTTACTTCTACTTAAAATGTGTAGAGAAAATTACCAATAACTAACTAACAGTAATAGGACATATTCCAAGCATACTGCAGTTTATCATGTGACATCATCATGACAATATTGTAAAACTCTGTAAAATATCTATTAAGATCGGGGTCGATGTTCTGTAACTTCATATTTAAACAAACGTGGACATCAATGCAAGTGGTTAACACCTGCCAGGAAGTGGTCACAAAAAACATTGACCTTAAAACATTGTGTGAAACAACTTTCTTATGCATAAGCACTGTTTCGTTTACATTTTAACCTGCCCTTTATGATTACAAAAAATTCCATTGGTAGGGTTTCTTATCTTTTTCCTTGTATCTGTTATGTGATATTTGGCCGAGGTGATCTTAGAAAGTATTTCAGCCACATATCTTACATCTCTCCACAATTTAAGATCTGCACAGACCATAATGAGTATATTAAGATGTGATATGTAGCCTAATGTGTGGTAAACAAAGTACGCCGTAGTGCATTCATGCTACGTTGCGGAGAGAGTAGGGTGGCAGACTGGGTGTAGGGAAGGTGGCAAAAGCTGTGGGGGAGGATAAGGTGAACGGGAGACAGACATTTGTTTGGCGTTCAACCAGGTGTTAGGGTGATAAGGCAGAGAGATGTTGGGAGTAGGAACGAGGAGGTAACGTTTTTTCGGTCTACAGGCTTGTATGCGCGTGTATTTGACCGTCTGTTTCGGTAAACGGACTGTGAGAGGCAGCAATGCGCTTTGATTGCGCCTAGTCAGCCTATTCTCAAACAGAAGAAGAAGGCATAGCCATAGGATACTGACGCTGTGGCGCGTCCTAGCGATCATAAAAGGTACGGCAGGCGATTATGACGCTCTAGCTTTTAATTTCAGCAGAGGACAACAAGCATGTACGGTAGCCCTTCGTTCGTTCAATGGCTGTCTGAACGGCTGACTAGATGCATTTAATAAATCATGAATTGGGCAGCTATGCCTTAGACCGTTTAGTGATACACTTGAAAATGCTATATGCGTATTTGAGCGTACTAGAAGATGGCGGAGTCAGATGGTGGGGATTTTGCTTTGAATCGTCCGCTGAACAGGTGAGGCCCATAATTATTGTAGAATTCGCTCGTACAGTAGATATGCTACGCGACGCGGTCCACGGCTGCAAGGGAACTTTACGAGCAACCGAGCTTGCTACAATTAAATAGTTCCAGGAAATACCGAAGATGTTGGCCTCTAGCATGCAGCCTCCACACTTTAACTTTTAAAGTAAATTCTGCCATTCGAATATCTAGGAGACTTATTGTAGCAGGTGCTGCAGAATGACGTTATTAATTGCTCACCGATGCGTTTAGGTCTCATCGTTAACAGTTTTTCCACAATGCTTGTTCTAATGTATTGGATAACAGAGTAATTATTGTATTTAGCCTAGATACTACTGGGCTACATTTTAAAATGTATATATTTTCTATTTAAGTATGAATAGTTGTAGAACATTTTGAGAATCAAACACTTTTCTGTATTCTGGTGCATTCTTATGGAACAAATCGTGCATTTTTTGGGTGGAAATATAACATTAAACATTAAACTCTATAAACATTAAATACAGGAACCCTGGCGCAATTAAAAATATTTGAAAACTAATGAAGTAAGGGTTATCCAGGGGCGATTCTAGGATCAGACGTTTAGGGGTGCTCAGCCCCTAATGAGAATGATTTGTAGGCCTTCTTACAAATACATCTCAATCACAAATGTCACCTTGTAGGCCTATCAATATTTTATATAATAAACAATAATACATGTTTCTATGTTTAAATTTGCACTGACGTCATGTTTAAACATTGGTGTGGGGATATATTGAGGGTGTAGAGGAGGCCATTGCTCTGCACTGCATTATCCATCAACAGGCCCTTTGCAGAAAATGCCTGAAGTTTGACAATATGATGTCTGTCGTTGTGAAATGCATCAACCAAATGAGATCCACGGGCTTAAAGCACCGAAGGTTCTGTGCTTTTTTAGAGGAAATAGCGTCCGAATATGGGGATGTGCTCTACTTCACCGAGGTACGTTGGCTGAGCAGGAGAAACGCCTTGAAGAGATTTTTTTGAGTTGAGAGCAGAAGTGAAAGCCTTCATGGAGAAGGATGGAGTGGCTGTTCTTGTGCTAAGTGATCCCAAATGGCTCACGGACTTAGCTTTTCTTGTTGATATCACACATGAGCTTAATGTACTGAACAAGAAGCTACAAGGTCGGGGGCAACTTGTCAGTGCTGCCTATGACAACGTGAGAGCATTCTCCACAAAACTTGTGTTATGGAAAGCCCAGCTCTCTCAGACAAACCTTTGCCATTTCCCAGCATGCAAGGCACTCGTGGAGGCAGGCACACCATTCAGTGGTGAGAAGTATGTTGATGCCATTTTGAAGCTACAGGAGGAATTTGAGCACAGATTTGCAGACTTCAAGACACACAGAGCCACATTTCAAATTTTTGCAGACCCCTTCTCCTTTGATGTGCAAGATGCCCCTCCTGTGCTTCAAATGGAGCTCATTGACCTGCAGTGCAACTCTGACCTCAAAGCCAAGTTCTGGGAGGTGAGTGGAAAAGCAGACAAGCTTGGGCAATTTTTGAGAGAATTGACCCCCAGCTTCCCTGAGCTTTCCCAAATGTTCAAGCGGACCATGTGCCTTTTTGGGAGCACATACTTGTGCGAAAAGCTCTTCTTCACCTTGAACTTCAATAAGTCCAAATACAGGTCCAGGCTTACTGATGATAATCTTCAAGCCATACTGAGGGTCTCAACTGCTTCCTCCCTCAAGACAAATGTGGCTCAGCTATGCGAGAGGAAGCGCTGCCAGGTCTCTAGCAGCAAGGAGTAGGCAAGAGAAGCCATGTTCAGAAGAACAGCTCATGTTCTTCAATGTTCCATTCATGTTCCGGACAATTCATGTTCAGAAGAACCCATTGAGGTTAAAGAACTGTTAATAACTGCTAATAAAGACATTTAAATCTGAATACTGCAGATATAGAAGACTGAAGAAACTACACATAGTTGCTGACTAGAGAAATCTAATTATTTTATTAGATTTATTTACTTATTAATTCTTAATTTATTTATTTTTTCATCTTATTTTGTGTTAAAAAATAAAGACATTTGAGAAGATTGGATTTTTTTTTAACAAAGCTTTTCTTGTGGAATACCCGATGCGGCCCAGCCTCACCCAGACTCTGCCTCCAGCGGCCCCCAAGTAAATTAAGTTTGAGATCCCTGGTCTAAAGCATTCTGTATTCTTTCAAATTTTATGCTGAGTCAACACATACATATAAGCATGATTTACTTTTTTGTCATCTTTTCCTTTGGGTAAGTTACCTCTTTAAATGTGCATGTGGCACTAGGGATGTCACAAGAACCGATACTTCGGTACCAAGTCGATGCCAAAATTCTGAAAACATGACTGAGATCCAACCTAGGCGGCAACCGGATTCTGGGTGAATGTTTACGTGACCTAGTGATGGAGGGTATTGAACCTAAATATATTGGGATATTATTTTTGGTCAATATCGCCCAGCCCTAGGCATAGGCCTATTTCATATTTTTCAACATAGGCCGGATTTAACCTATACTCTTCTGTCCTCTTTTCTTTGGGGTAAGTAAATATGCATGAGACATATTAAAGTCAATGGTCAATTAATTAATTCTAATTAATGTATCAATAGCTCATATGCTCATGTAAAAAACCTTCATATTCAAAACATCTGTTTTGGGATAATCTATTCTAGGCTTAAATAGCTAACTTAAAACTAATAGTCTACAGCATTCTGGACATAGCCTATTCTACAGTTGAGCGGCCCCAATGTGTCTTCCATGTTTTTATTGGGGGGGATACACTTCTAAATTTATTTACACTGAACAAAATTATAAACACGTGTTTTTGCCCCCATTCATCATGAGCTGAAATGTCGAATTCTTTCTATGTACTCAAAAGGCCTATTTCTTTCAAATATTGTTCACAAATCTGTCTTAGTTATCACTTCTTCTTTGTCAAGATAATCCATCCAGCCTTAGACTGGCCACAATAAAAGGCCACTTAAATGTGCAGTTTCACTATATTCGTGGAGATCCGAAAACCAGTCAGTATCTGGTGTGACTACAATTTGCCTCACTGAGTGCAACACATCTCCTTCGCGTAGGGTTGATCCGTTTGTTGATTGTGACCTGTGGAATGTTGGTCCACTCCTCTTCAATGGCTGTGCGAAGTTGCTGGATATTGGAAGGACCTGGAACATGCTGTTGCATACGCAGATCCAGAGCATCCCAAACATGCTCAATGGGTGACTGTTACGACCGGGCTCATGGGCCGTAAACTAAAGAAACACAAACTTTAAACTAACAGAATAACAATTAGGTGTGAATGTCTGTAGGTGTATGTACTGAATATATGTGGTGCGTGTTGCATACTAACACAACTAAGAAACAAACCAAACCACAACGAGCATGTGTGGTGCCAGGAGGGTCACCCCGGCAGTGTGCTGCAACCTATAAGTGATCTGCCCAGGTGCACTTAATTAGCCTAATTAGGACCTATACAGCCAATAAGGACCACAGGCCTGCTAAAACAAGGCAGGGCTGTCACCGTGACATGTCCGGTGAGTATGCTGGCCATGCAAGAACTGGGATGTTTTCAGCTTTCAAGAATTGTTTACAGATTCTTGCATCATGGGGTCGTGTATTATCATGCTGCAACCTGGGGTGATAGTCGTGGATGAATGGCACAACAATGGGCCTCAGGATCTCATTACGGTATCTCTCTGCATTCAAAATGCCATCAATAAAATGCACCTGTGTTCATTGTCCAGAACACACGCCTGCCCATACCATAACCCCTGGGCCACTCGATGCACTACATTGACATCGGCAAACCACTCACCCACACGACGCCAAACACGACTGCCATCTGCCCTGCACAGTGTTAACCGGGATTAATCTGTGAAGAGAACACATCTCCTAAGTGCCAGACACCATCAAATGTGAGCAATCGCCCACTCATTGTCGATTACGGCAACGAACTGCAGTCAGGTCGAGACCCCGAAGAGGACAACGAGCATGCAGATGAGCTTCCCTGAGACGGTTCCTGACAGTTTGTGCAGACATTCTTTGGTTATGCAAACCATTTATAATGGTATATATGCATTTATAATTTTGTTCAGTGTATGTATTCGAACATGTTTATAAAAGGGGAAAAAAGGATTTAAGAAATGTTTTTATTTATTTATTTTTTTTTTATATAAAGACAACAACTAGAAGCTAACCGGTTTTACCATTTGCTAGTAGGACATGTTAAATTAGAAGCTAGATAATGTGTGCATGGTTAACATCAATTCCAATAAGTTGCGACAGCACATGTAAACACCAGACCCGATTAGGTGACATCCCATGTAAACCGGTAACCCGAAATGTTCAATCGGAAAGATTCCATTCGGAAAGGCACAAAAGTGTCCGTGTAAACCCAGCTACTGTTATGGCTGATCGGTGTATGTAACTATGGCTATGTATCTTGGGACTCAAGACGTTGTGACTTCAGGCGGTCAGGTAAGTATTTGTGCATGCACAATTAAATGCTGTATAACTCTGCTTGGAAGTTTATTTTCCTATTGTGTAAATATGCTTCCCAAAAAGGTAGACTTTTAAAATGCTCCTTAAATTATACTAGAATTTACACAATAGACCTTGTAGGTATCATTCTGTATGTATGTTGAATGTAATAAAGAAAGTGAGTGAAGAAAAATGGGCACCAACTGACAAACAACACAGACATGCTGGCAAGAGAGACACATTACACAGAAGAACAAAAGTAAATTATTAAGGAGAAGACACTGCTCAGAACTGGACACAATAGTTCTGCTACCTCTGAAAGTAACAATGCTCTTTCCTTTCCAGTATGGCTAACAAGAATAGCACACTACGTTGTACATTCTCAGCCCCAAGCCACAGTGCCACACTTCTGCAAGGTTTGTCCTTTCTTCGAGCCCAGGGACAACTGCTGGATGTTGTGCTGGCAATTAACGAGGAGCGCTTTCAGGTCCACAGAGCAGTGTTGGCCTCCTGCAGTGACTACTTCAGGTTAGTGGTTATCTCATCCGACTGTTATACACTTGAGACAGGTGATGTCAGTGATTCACCGAATTTTTTTTATGCCAATGCCGATTACTGAGTTTTAGTCTGCAATATCGACCAAATGCATATTCCAATATTATATATTCTTAATTATAGATAATAAAAAAAAATGTAATCCAGATAAATGCATGAAATCAAGAAAAGGCCAAATTAATGGTAAATTGACAGCCATTGTCAACAATTGACAACAAAGATCAGTTCTCTATATCAGCCAATAAAATGCACAATTGGATTACCACCGATCTTGTATTTTGAGCGAAAATCTGATTAAAATCTCTTGCCGATCTATAAGTGTGACTCTTATACAGTCTCGTAAAACATCAAATTGTTTATCAACTTTTGTTGCAGGGCGATGTTTACTGGAGGCATGAGAGAATCCAGTCAGGAAATAATTGAGCTGAAGGGCTTATCAGCCCGAGGGCTGAAACACATCATTGACTTTGCCTACAGTGCAGACGTCACCCTTGACCTGGACTGCATCCAGGATGTCCTTGGAGCAGCAGTGTTTCTTCAGATGGTCCCTGTTGTGGAGCTGTGTGAGGAATTCCTCAAGTCTGCAATGAGCGTAGAGACGTGTCTGAACATCGGTCAAATGGCCACCACCTTCAACCTCTCTTCCCTTAAAGAGTCTGTGGACGCTTTCACCTTCCGGCACTTTCTCCAAATTGCAGAGGAGGAAGACTTCCTGCATATCCCAATAGAGCGGCTGGTCTACTTCCTTCAGAGCAACAAGCTGAAAAACTGCAACGAGATCGATCTCTTTCACGCTGCCGTCCGATGGCTGCAGCACAACGAGCTTCGCCGTGCACAGGCCAACATGGTGCTCTGCCACGTGCGCTTCCCACTCATGCGCTCGTCGGAGCTGGTCGACAGCGTCCAAACCGTTGGCATCATGGTCGAAGACGTACTGTGCCGGCAGTATCTCCTAGAGGCATTCAACTACCAGATTCTTCCGTTTAGACAACACGAGATGCAATCCCCACGGACACTGATCCGCTCTGACGTGACATCGCTCATCACCTTTGGCGGGACCCCCTACACCGACAACGACCGCACTGTGAGCAACCGAGTGTATTATCTCCCAGATAATGCTTCTCGGCAGTTCAAAGAGTTGACAGAGATGGAGACGGGCTGCAGCCACGCTTGTGTCGCCGTACTTGACAACTTTGTGTATGTGGTTGGCGGACAGCACTTGCAGTATCGCAGCGGGGAGGGAGCAGTGGAAAGCTGCTTTCGCTATGACCCTCACCTGAGCCAATGGCTGCGGATCCAATCCATGCAAGAGGGACGTATTCAGTTTCAGCTTAACGTGCTTCATGGACAGCTGTACGCCACGGGAGGACGTAACCGCTCTGGCAGTCTCTCATCAGTGGAGTGCTTCTGCCCGAAGAAGAATGAGTGGACTTATGTGGAACCGTTAAAGCGTAGGGTCTGGGGTCACGCGGGGACTCCTTGCAGAGACAAGCTCTACATCTCAGGGGGTTATGGAGTGTCACTAGACGATAAGAAAACTCTTCACTGCTACGATCCTATCACTGATCAGTGGGACTTCAGAGCTCCCATGAATGAACCCAGAGTTCTCCATGCAATGATCAGCGCCAAGGGACGGATGTACGCACTCGGGGGCCGTATGGACCATGCCGACCGCTGCTTTGATGTGCTGGCAGTAGAATATTACATTCCAGAGAACGACCAGTGGACGACAGTCAGTCCCATGCGAGCAGGACAGTCTGAGGCAGGCTGCTGTTTACTGGACAAAAGGATCTATATAGTTGGGGGCTACAATTGGCACCTGAACAATGTCACAAGCATTGTACAAATATACAACACCGAAACAGATGAGTGGGAGAGAGACTTGCACTTTCCTGAATCGTTTGCTGGCATTGCGTGTACACTGATCATACTTCCGCAAACAACCACACAGCGGTAATGGTCTGACCTTGCAACTGTGAATATGTGATCTTATAGCTCATGCTGCTAACTGTTGATTCAATATAAGTATAACATTACATAAGATACTCAAGTCTCGGACTCGTTTATACATGTGTATTTCAGGGATCGTCTGAAAAGCAATTAAGCATATACTTGCATTTATTATTCCCTACCTGTCATATCTCATGATTGCAGTATTTATTCATTCAGCATCATAATTATTTAGCTAAATGTAGCATAATATTACGTTTTTGGAAAAGCCTTTATCTTCCCAGCTTTCCTGGCCAATTTTGCCTTTTACCCATCTTTCCAACTAGGGGATAGTTTGCCTCCACAACGTGTGTGTGTGTGTGTGTGTGATGAACAGGACCATCAAAGACTATGCTGGCTAAATTGATCAGTGTCAGATAGCGATAATGTTTGCCATGATGTTATGAAGACACATTTGTTGTCATGCCTTTTATGTATTTGTGATTTGTTATACTATAAACCACGTTAAACAAAATATTAGAACATTTTAGAGAGAATTTTCCACAGTGACCAAAGAAGCTTACTGGTGAAAGTGAGTGGCAAAAGGCTATATGGACTGGAAAAAAACATTTCATTGTTCAATTCATGGGAGATGCAAGGAAATGCATATATGCAGATGTTTTTCAGTTGGCAAGCAAATACAATTTCACTTTTGCATTTGAGTGAATTACATTTCTGGGCAAAATTAGTCACTATTGAACAAGTTCATATTGCTACTGTAGATTTTAGATATGTTTTAATTATTTATTTTTCAAATAAACAATCATGCACACTGACTGTCAAATTCTGCTAATCAGAAAAGGCCACACATGGCCAAAACCAAAGCTCAAATACATTTAAAAAGACAATTTGCTATTTCTCTGCCAGCTATACTATTATCAGTTTCAGTACTATGCTATTTATGTAAAATACTTTCAAACTTACCAAACTGGTTAATTAAACAAATCTGAATAGAGGAGGCACATTTATATTTTGTTTGAATTGCTGTACACTTACAAAAGTATTGTTGGTTAGACAAATTTAAAATGTTTAAATCTGCTGCTGACAGCTTTGTGGTGTGCTTTTGATTTTAGGGCAATAGAATTTTACCAAGAAATCAATAGGTTGGCATTTCTAAGACTCAACCATCTCGAGTATTGTTTTGTCCAGAAACACGTCACATATTGTCATTGAAGTGCATTATAAATATAGAATTAAAACCCCACTGACGGGAATGTATGTTTGTAACTCTATCTGCATAAATTAATAAAAGGTGTAAACCGAAAACTCTTTTTAGGCAACTGTTTGATTCGGCACAAAATGGATTAAGAAAAATTTCATAAAAACATTTAAAATAATTCCAAAAATATAATTGAAATAAAATATATCCATACAAAAATATTCAAAAGCAAATTACTGTTAATTACAGGTTAGCGTACCCACAATGTCTGTAATGTAATGTGTTGTGGTAAAATGTAACCTGTTTTTAAGGTTTAATGTGTGAAACTACCTTACCTTTTTGTTGGATCAAAACAAGGTTCATTATATCCACAACAATGGCCTAGTGAATGAAACACATTGACAATTTGTCTTTTTTTATGCATGATCTCATGAAAACAAGTCCCCACACTTTCTCCCTAACACACAAGCACCCACACAGACATGCAGCACTTACTGTATATCGGCCGTAAATCTGTATCGGACGATATTTGTCTTGTTTAATGGATTTTGCCTACCAGCAAATAATAGGACCTTCACCAATGCTAATGGCCAATGTTTCTGTTTTGTCACATCAATCTTGCTCTGCCATTGGAGAAGATCCAATAGGTGGTATTATGGTACCACTCATATAAACTGCATGAGCATGGCATTAGTGGTCAATGGATGCTATGCACATGTGGTTTGTATTCACATAAAATTGGCAAAATAGGCCTATGCTACTGTTTTTGTGGAACTATTCACTTTCTTCATAGGAAAGTATATTGTCAATATTTTACCCATAAAACAATGTAAAAGATATTGCTAATTAACAAGAAAATAAAAACATGCTATTTTATCAGACAAACACCAGATTGTATTAGATTTGTTTTTTCTTTCAGTCTTCACCAATTAATTGAAATTTGACCCCAGAACACTATTGTGTAATAAATCATTTTCTATTAGGATTAAAACCTTGATCAAGTAGTCTTTGGCAGGCTAGTATCGAATTCATGCTCTCATTCAGAAATAAGAGCATCAAGAGGAAGCTAAATGTAAGATAATGCACTTTGTGAGTTTGTGTCAAATTCAACAAATATCTCCTGGCATATACCGTTCCCTGTGCATGCTGGAAAAAGAATACAGCTCGTGTCAACAACACCGTAGCACTACACATTGCCATACAATGAATCGACGTGCGATCCGCTGCCGCGGAGCGATACAGTTTTGATTTGAGAATGCAGACTGAACGGTACACAATTCAAATAGCCTACTCTGAACAACTTTCTCTGTCCTTTTGTAACACAAAACACATTTAGATGTTTAGTTCTGAATATACAACAAACCAAACAAGACTCCATACATGCACCTGTGCAGTCGTGCGTGATGACGAAATTGTCAAATCTAAAGCGTAGTACGTAACGTTCCATTGAGAAGAAGAGAGAAAGATGGCGTCCTCAAACAATCCTCGCAAATTTAGCGAAAAAATCGCTTTGCATAATCAAAAACAGGCAGAGGAGACCGCTGCCTTTGAGGAAGTGATGAAAGATCTAAATATAACCAGAGCTGCACGGGTAAGGCTTACATATCCCTGCTAATATCTAAATTACCTTGGCATGGTGTCTGGATACGATGTCACCTAACGAAATGATGAAAATCTAATCTAGCTGGTACTGTTAATTTGCACCGTTATCTTCAATGGACAACGTTCTATGTCAGCATATTCTCAGTCTTAAAGAACGAACCGTGCACGTGTCTAAATTAGGCATCACACAACAGTAAACTTGTGCTCGGTGTTTAACCAATACTGTACAGTAGCCTACTGTACAGATCAGCTAGGCTGCTGTTTATTACAGCTAAGCATTATGGCACCTGCTGCTGTGCTCTTATAATATACAGTATGGGATGTCAGAACGTAACATTGTATATGACAGTTTACTGTTAATCCTGCCTATATATTGCTGTAATACATGTCAAAATAGCATTGGCTAATATTGATCTGTGATACGTCAACAGGATTCTCAGGGGTGTTAATCCAACGACTGTCTCCTAGCCATAGTTATTCAGCACCCATTTGCAGTGTTGTGTATTAGAATAAACCATCACGACACGCGATCATTGTTTATTATTTAAGCACGTTAGTACTGCTATCAGTAACTTTATATCAAAACAGATGACAGTGCATCAAGCCAACTTCTTTTGTAAATTGTAGACCATAGTGGTGATTTGTTGTCACAGTATTAAGCTTCAATCACATGAAAAGGATTAAACTTCTTTTTTTTTTTTTTTTACACTGTAAGTCAAATCGTCTATATGTAAATCGTCTACATCAGACATCCTTTGGTGTCAGGATGACAATTTGACAGTTCATTCAAATATGGTATTTTGAGCTAGATCCTTGCTGGCCTTGTGATTTTATAGTGTATATATATTTTGTTTTTGAGTCACTCATCCTATTCTTCATCATTCACATTGCAGCAATTCATCGTTAGTTTTTACTTGATGTAAACAGTATTTCTGTTTAGTGTTTTTTGGAATTTGTTTGTCTTCTTGGAGAAATTGTAGACTACTTTCCAGGGAGATGATCTAAAATTGAACTGAACTGAGTGATTCCATTTGTTTGGCATTAAATTACACTGGCTGTATTCATGAAACAGCCCTCAACTTTAAATCATCATTTAGTTCTAATATCAGTTACATTTGCACATTAACTGCCATGCCTTATTATTACCACAACCTTTTTATTACCAAGTCATTCACTCATGCTGTCATGCAATTTTACTTTGCACAGTTGCAGTTACAGAAGACCCAGTATTTGCAACTAGGGCAGAATCGTGGACAATACTATGGAGGCTCACTCCCCAATGTCAATCAGATTGGAAATGGCAACATTGACATGCCTTTTCAGGTGAGCCCCTAGCTTCTCTCAAATGGTAAATGTGGTTTCTTTCTCGACCAAAGAACCTCTTAGTTATTGGTGGTGAACTAAGACTTGATCACTCATGACCTAATATTAAAATGTACTAATAATTAGGCACTAAATTAACTGTATTCAAATAGGATGCTGGTCCAAGATATACAGTGAGGACAAGGTGTATCAAATCATAAGAACTCAAAACTAGTGGGCTTATATCAGGCTCTCTTCTGAAATGTAATTGTATTTGCGTATGAGTATATCATTGCTTGTCATGGCTTTTCATCTTTAAGTACATTTGCCAACTCAAGCATCAGTATGGGGGCCCATAGCTTGCTCATTTTGGAAATAAACACCTAATGCACCATTGAAACCAAGACAATATTGGTGGTATTCAGCTTCAGTTAAGATGGCTTCACTCCTTATTGAATGTGTGCATGTACCTCAGAACTCTGTGCTAGACACCAGCCGAACAACCAGGCATCATGGGCTGGTAGACCGTGTTTGCCGTGACCGAAACCGCATCACGTCCCCCCACCGCCGGCCTCTGTCTGTTGACAAACATGGACGTCAAATATCCTCTTCCTAAATACTGAAAATGTCCCCGTTTGTAACTTAAAAAAAAAAAAAAATGTAATTAGCAGACAATAACAATGTTATGCAGATTGTAGTTTTCTGCTGTGTCTGTTATGTAGTATTTGTTGTCTAATCAAGCAGTGAAAAGAGTGAATAGCGTTGTCTTATCTCATCTCCACTACAATATAATCCTTAACAAAGGCTCACATTGACAGCTGCCCTTATGGTTCAGTTTACCTCTCTCCCCCGCCAGACACCAGCTGGAGAAGGTAAGCTGTCTCTCATTTTCATTTGCCCAAATTAAATCAGGACTTTTTGGTTACAATGCAATTTATAACATTGGATTTAGCTGTAGAACAAACTAACAAAACAGTAAGGAGACTATGGTCTATGATTGGCCTGCAACATTATTACATATAGGATACTGTGTATACATGCCTAATACACATACAAATAAATGTGTTCAAGAATTGTGTTCCTAATTTATTTTATTGCATTCAGCAAAAATACATAATTATAGAATAAAGATGCATTCAGTGGACACAGTTCCTAATGGTTATTTGTGTCACGGACAGCTTACGTTACTAGCATCTGGTGCAATAATTTGCCTCTGAGCACTAATTGCAGTAGTTAATACAATATGCTAAAAACTGTTGGCATATTGCAGTGACCAGAATTTGTAATCTTGATTATTAAACTAGGTTAAAGTGTAACCCTGCATTCACATTGCCGACTTATGCAAATCGCTCAATCGCTGACGAGCTGTCGCCAAGCCCTCTGTGGTATTCCAAACTGCCAGCTCAGGGTGGGCGTGTCTTACGACAACCAGAACTGGCTGAGAGGGGAACCCCCATTAACATTTTAATTTGATGACGTACAAGCCGACAGAGTAGTGTACTTTTGGAAACCAGCCATATCCTGGGGTGATTAACGGATATGACGTGTAGATACGTTTTCATTCCATACATTATTTATTTTTATAAAAACAGGAATTTTGTCAATATTAACACCAGCATTTATGTGTTTAATCACATATCAATCCTATTACTTTATTTACAGCTAAAAAAAACTAAGATATGCCACTACTGTACAACAAACACTTTCAAATAGTGAGTTCCTTTCTGATGGGTGTAAAGCTGGCATCGGTGACTTGTGTTGACATAGTGAGGAGCTACACTACATTCTTTACCACCTCTTTTTCTAACATATACAGGACAAATTCTGACTCAGCCTTACATCAGAGCACCATTAATCCCAAACCCCAAGAGGTGTTTGCCGGGGGTTCGCAGGAACTTCAACCTAAACAAGGTAATGGAATATCCATTTACAAAGAGCACAGTAGTCCTTTATTTATTCATGTGCAGTGCACAGGTATAAATTACATTGGTTCTAGGCGAATGCTCTTAGTGGAATATTGTATTCTTAACGACTCCTTTTGTCTGCCACTTTGAAAATGGGTCTACTTGGAAACTAACCTCTCAAGGGGGCTCATCTCTAAAGTGCCTTGGCCCAGAGCAGCCGATTTCTCTTGACTACTTGTGCGTGCGTGTGCGCCATCTCTCTGTCATTTTAGTTTGGATGTTAATTGATCTGTCATTTGTCACAGAGAGCAACTGTTTCTTGCCGTTTCACTAATTAGTACTGCTGCTAACAGTGCCTGGGACAGACGACTCAGACTCAAATCCAGACAAGGACGGGCAGAAGCAGATGTGGGATGAAAAGCAGGTACTGATGCAAAAGGGAGGGTTCAGTTTCTGTGGTAACCAGACACTTGGCTGCCATCGTCAGCGTATCACTGTGGTTGAGCCTTCAGTAAACTGAGAGATACCAAGAAACATACATGGACCAGACATGCTAAACTACTTTTGGATTCTAGACAGTGATATATTTGCACGATCATTATATAATGCCGCATTGATTGGCTTTTATCCAAAGCTAACTAGTATAAGCGCACACATTTTTGTAATAAACAAAGAGCTTGTTTCTCCTGTGAAATTCATTATTTCTGTTAAAACCAATTTGTTTTGTGATATATTGTGAAACTAAGCTGTGGTCATTCACTAGAATAGGTTTATAATTGAACCAATGGGGGGAACCAAACAGGGCTTGAATTTGCACATAAATTACTGTGGCAGTTGTCCACCCAATTGACACAAAATATCTACATTCTGACTAAAAATGGGGACATTTCCAAAAGTTGCCTAATAGCAACTTTCCCAGCCTGATACTTTTTAATGGAGCAAATCTTTCATATGTTCTCTGCCTTTTGAATGTTTTCTCAGATGTGTTTTCTTTCCAGGATGATTCATCAAAACCCACGGCATGTGATGTTCCTGGAATCAAGTGAGTAGAGCTGTTTCTTGGTATTTTACCTGAAGAGATTACAATGGCAAACAAATTATTAATTATTATAACTGTCTTCACTTTAGACTTACCTGTATTTGTTGTTAATGTAATCTATAAAGGTAGCCCCAAATATCTCCAGGGGTGCTGGCAGTCAACAGTATTAATTTTTTTTTTTTTTTTTTTTTTTTTTTTTTTTTTTTACTGGAGTGGCATACACATGATTGCTCCATATTTCAGAAATCCTAATCTCGTAATGTACTAGAGATTCAGAATCTCCAAAATTTTTCTGAACACCAAAATAATTGCGTCTCCGTCCGTTTGGAACTTGCCCTGCTAGCATATTCCCATCGCCAGACCAGGAAGTGAACCCAGCCATTCTTCCGGCCGCACACAACACTGGGGGCTCGCTGCCTGACCTGACCAACATCCAGTTCCCGCCACCACTGTCTACCCCTCTAGACCCAGAGGACACCATGGCCTTCCCTGCCCTCAGCTCCTCCAACAGCACGAGCAGTCTGACCACCAACCTCACCCACCTGGGAATCAGCGCTGCTAGCCATGGTAACAGACTATCACGTGACGCATGGGCATTTTAGATACGCTTACTTTATTTTCTGTCTGCTCTGTCTTGCTAGGGCTGAATGATTTTGGGAAAATATCTAATTGCAATTTTTCTAACAGATATGGCATCAAAATGTTATCTGCTCTATATTATATTGCAAAGATGAGAACATGCTTCAAGCATGTATTTATTGCATTATTAGGACTGGCAACAATGGGGCACATTGGTAATTTTAGACTATAGGGCTGCTCAAGCACACCCACGATCAGCACCCTTAAAATAAACAATTTGTGATTCTTTTGTAATTAGTTTTAGCTCCCCAAACCTTAGATTAGCAAACTTGGCATACAAACTCTTCACACTGATCGCCCTAGCCTGTGCACACACTGCTCCTTTTGCGACCTTGTGCCGATATGGTTCGCATAGCGGTAAGGCCAGGCACAATGGTGGAAGCTGAGTTGGCTGGTGGGTTCAGCCGTGCTTCTCGTCGCAGGTATCCCCGCCTCCTCTCAGCCTACCATGACGGTAACATCGCAGCGCAGGCAGCCGACGGTGGTGCCACTCACCCTCAGTGCGGACCCCCAACAGTCCCCTCAGCAGCTGTCCCCCACCTTGTCCTCACCCATCAACATCACACAGGTAGGGCACACACACACAGAGGGGACATTGAGCCACACAAAGCACAGAGGAGCATTGATCTTCTCGTGGTCTCCCAGACGGTTCCCATGGACACGGTGAGCCTGGAGCAGCAGCTGTCCCAGTACCCCCTGTTCAGCCAGCTGACGGCACAGGCGCAGGCCCAGCTGCTCAACGACCTCCTGAAGCACCAGGGCCTGTCTCAAGGCATCAGGCTGGTCACCGTGCCAACGGCCACCAGCACAGCCGCGCCCCCAGACAGCCACAACATGACCAGCACCAGCATCAACATCAGCTCTGTGGTAAGGCTTCATGGAACGATGCAATGCTAATGCTTACTTTAAAATGTACACAGAGCAACTATTTTATCTCATCTTTACTATTAATTTATATTTTTATAACTACGGTGTGGTGTTAACGCACATTTCTTAAGTAAAACTAATGCATCTGTGGTGTTTTTGTTTTTCAATTTGAAATTTCTGGAGGGCAATTGTGGTACGATGTGTATTCAAAATGTTATTTTTATTTATTTATTTATTTATTTTTATTTTTTTAAACAGTGAGGTTGTGGATGTTTATAATTCATATAGTCCTATGGAGGCTCTCGGACAGGCATCTCAAACTCAAGACGAGGAAATATAAACTGACGTATGATGTGATTTCAGAAAACGGGGGCTTTCAAGACAGGCCTCTGATGAGTAGCCCATTGTCTTTCACAGTACTAGAAAACTAAATGCATTGTGTTAGCTGGGCTTCATGTAGCCTAGCTGGCTGTGCCGGTGTTATGCCCTCGATATAGTCCCCGCTGTGAATTGGATCCCTTGATAATGTTGCGCATATTACGCTTCACTTCCAGGATGTTTTGTGTCAAATTTCTTTTAAATTTAAAGGACACATTCCATGAAAAGTATTCCTAGTTGTTTTTGGAGCAATGTCGATGTGACACAGAAGTAAAGCCTTTCAAAGTGAACTGTTAGCTTCCTGGTCTGTATTGGGTAAAAAGGGAAGAGGGTCGGGGAAACAGGCAAATGAGAGAAATGTTCATATATTGCGTAGATTACTGCACACGGTTAGTTTGGTAACGCCCCTATGAGGATATGGCCAGCGAGTATCAGCTAAATATGCAAGGCAAGGAACTGATGTTGATCGCCAGTACAGTAGGCTATACAAACAGTAAGTAAAAGTTTAATGTTCAACATTTGCAGGTGACCAGATCTGTAAATCTATTTTTTGATACAGTAACTGCAGGCTACCATAGCATAAACAAGTTGAGTCTGCAGGACAGGCATATTATCAAGAGATTGGTCAATCAATTGCTCATTGATAAAGACGCACTAAAATTGTATCCCCTGCCGGAAACAAATTGATGTTTTTGGTACCTCGAGTAATAATGTTTTTTTCTGGGTCATATACAAAACGCTCAAGGATGGCTTTAACAACATCGTGTTTGACAATTAACTATATTAAATGTCATGCGTGTTATATGTACTCCTAAACTGCTGCCTTCTCATTGCTCATTGCGTAGGCTGTAGCATAACATGCACAAGAATAAATAAATGTATCAGTATTTCACTGCTAACATACTGTATACCGGTACTGTATATAATTCAAGCTAGGCTAGGTGGCTTGGCACGTCTTTGTCATTAGCATACTCTATGCATTGAGTCTAGTTCAAGTTCAACCCTTTATTTGTCCCCATGGAGTCTACTACCGGTACACCAGTATTGGCTTATATAAAATACTGAACTTGTAATTAAATACTATATTATAATAATAATAATAATAATAATTGTCTAGTAGCTATAGCTACAATAATTATATTGAGAATGTTTCACTAAGGACTGCAGATATTTATTCTCGTAGCATGTTATCTTCAAGGGGACCCAATCCACGGTGGGGACCCAATCGAAAACACCGGTGGACAGCGCACTCAGTGCCGCAATGTTGATCGGGAAGAAAATGCAAGCAGGCTGCTCTCGAACATAAGAGGAGACTGTTTGGCCCTTGAAATAGGCCCAGATTTTTTATTTTGGCCCTCTCTCTAATTGAGTTTGACCCCTCTGCTCTAGGGTGATGGTGATGTATGTTATAACTTTATGTTAGGATTAGTTACTATATACAATCATGTTTAAACTTTCAGATGCATTTTCTGTTTTGTAATTGAAGTCTTGTTAATACAGCTTCTATATCTTCCACCCCCTCCTGTGAGAATGGTATGCAGCTGGAGCTTTGCTAACGCTCTTCCCTCCAACAGTATCGCAATCAGGCAGGCTCACCAGCCAATCAGTCTCCAACCTCCCCTGTCTCCAATCAAGGCTTCTCGCCCGGCGGCTCCCCTCAAGTAAGGGCCTGCCCTGCTCGCTGGTCTCTTATGCGTGACAAGCACTCAGTGTGTCAGTCAGCCTGCGTCTCTGTATCTGTGCCGGTACCTGCAGCCTAGCTCCTCATCGCAGCAGCTCCTTCAACCATGCCTCCTCCCTCTGTTGCCATTTGTTGTCCTCTGTGTGCTTTTATCTTTCAGGCTATACCTCAATTGCAATGTTACACATTCAGTCATTCTTGAGAGGGTGTGAATATGATTTAAAAAAATTTTTTTTAATTAATAATTACTAAAAAAAAAATACTGACTTTGTAATGCTGATTAATGCAGTGTTGATAAACAATGGTTTGCTCACACAGGTAATTCACCTTGTACAAATGTTTGTTTTCACTGGTGCTTTACTGATTGCAAGTATATTTCTGAGTGGTCACACATGCTTTGGTCAATGCTCCGCCCAGCTGTTCTTTCGCTATGGTTCCTGCTTGTGTGTCATTGCATCGCTGAATCATGTGCAGTCCACCTCTTGTTTATTGTTTTGTTTCCAATGTTGATACGTACAGTCTGATGTTTTCAATTGTCTGATTATTTGTCTTCAGCACATTCCAGTTGGCAGCATATTTGGCGATTCCTTCTACGATCAGCAGTTGGCATCAAGACAAACAAATGCGCTTTCTCACCAGGTACAGCGAAAAACATTTCTATTAAAAGCTCATTTTAAACTACGGTTACAATGCTTGTTCCCTGCTGACTGCCATTCATCTCTTATGGTCTAGCTGGAGCAGTTCAACATGGTTGAGAACCCCATCAGCTCCACTAGCCTCTACAACCAGTGTTCTACTCTCAACTACACTCAAGCGGCCATGATGGGCCTCACAGGAAGCAGCCTGCAAGACGCTCAGCAGCTAGGCTACAGTAGCCATGGCAACATCCCAAATATTATCCTTACAGGTAATGACTTTAGTTCACTATGTTGCACAAATGCATCATTACAGTATATGCATCCAAGTAACATTCTCATCTTGAGCAGTTTCTGTTGTGTTAACATCACGTTGGTGTTAAAGCCCAAGTCCAGCTATTTGGAATGATTACACCTGTTCTCAGGACTATCTAGGAATGTAGTCCTCACTCCTGGAGATTAGAGATGTTTTGAATATGTTGCTGTTTGCATACTTTTACTATGTTTTTGTGTGAAGAGTTTTTACTTTCTTTTTTTTTTCCTGTTTTGGTTACTTCCTAAGTCACCGGTGAGTCTCCACCCAGCCTCTCTAAAGAGCTGACCAACTCGCTGGCGGGCGTCGGTGATGTCAGCTTTGATGCAGACTCTCAGTTCCCATTGGATGAGTTGAAAATTGACCCGCTCACGCTGGATGGACTGCACATGCTCAATGACCCCGACATGGTGCTGGCTGACCCGGCTACCGAGGACACCTTCAGGATGGACCGACTGTAACAGGGAACGCCAGCAGTCACCCAGAAAAATAATGAATCACATTTAAAAAAAGTAAAGGGGGGGGGACATGAATGGCGCCACACTTACTGGTAAAGGGGGAGTAAAAGGTGGTGCTAAAACCTCCTAGTTGCATGGTTCAGTTCTCAGACCTCGTCCTCGACTCGTTAAAGCCCTTGGAAATGACACGCCATTGAAAGACATCAACGAAAGATGGTGGTTATGAATCAGTGTGTTAACAGTGTAATATAACATGCCACATTGATTCCAACAATGCACATGATGCAGGTTTGTGTTTTAGTTTTGTTAGTATGTCCACTTAAATATTATTTTATATTTTTATTTATTTGCTGGTAGCAAGATGCTGCTAGAATGGTGGGTTAAACCCAACATGCTGTTTTATTTATATATATATATATTTAAAAAGAGAATCACAACTGAGTTGCTTCTACCCAGCAAAATTGATTTCCCACCTGTTCATGCTGGTTCAGTCTTGGAGTCAAAGCTTTATTTTTTACAAAATGTTTGTTCTTCCTCATGCACAATATGTTTTGATCTTGTGTTTACATTTTGTTTATTATGCTCAAATGTTTATATTAATTTTCATATTTTAAGTGTTATGCCAAATTGCCCTCTGTTGTAGTCACTGTACTAATTGCACTGATGTAATTTGTGTCTATTATGTTTGTGGTAAGCTATTGATTAACGGAGTGCAAAACCTCCCCATAGTTGCTATTAGGTGTTTAATGTGCCATTTTATGATGTAGGATGTGGTAGCCCAGCAGATGAAAAATGGTATAGCTTTTAGCAAAGTGTCCAGGAAATGCTACATATTTCTAAAATGGGTTGATGTATACTCACTTTACCATGTCCAAAAAGATTCATCAGGTACATGTATGAATTGGCTTGACTAAAGCAAACACTGAAACTAAGTGGGTAAATCATCCAAACTGCTTCTTTGCCATTAACATGAAGTAACTTTGAAAGTAGCTTCCTTTCAAATATGTGGATTTATTTACAAGCTGGAGAACACTTAAATCTACAGATACCTGTTTGAAGTAGTCACTGTGAAATTACCCACTTTTGCCTTACATGAGTATTCTACTGTTGTATTTTAGTGTCTGATGTGACAATGTATTTTCGTACTGTCTCGTAACATTTTATTGTATTTGAAAGGAACCTCTCAAGTAACATATTTAATGTTGGGTTTGTCAAATCAGTGTACTGTATTTTCTACTGGTACAGTTCATAGCCAAATTCTCAATGTTTTTGTAAATTGAAGAAAAGCAGGTTGGTTTGGTACTTGAGAGGGAGAGTACTGCAGTTATGGGGAGGCTTTCTGCTCCTAGATGGGAGCTCTAACAAGAATGCAATGTGTGTTTTAATTGTGCCTCAAACATTTTGGGTACTGTGCCAATTATGTTTATGATATTGACAAATCATCTGAATGTCCCACTGCAAAAGGGAACACAGACTTCTCACTACATTACGTAAATGTTACGAAGAATCATAGAAAGTCTCTTGTGGAAGTTGCTTGATGGTTGTTTAATGCTCTAAGGGCATACGTCAGTTTTTAAATCAATTCTCATACAGCTATTTAAAGAAATGCGTATATTGTTGCTCCCTTTTATTCCACATCTTGTGTCGTTGGTTGTAGTATGCCAAATGTGGCGTACAGCTAGTAAATTTGGTGATTGACTGCATGGTCGCATCATTAAATATCTTGTTCTGAACAACCTGCCTTCTTGTCAGAGCTTCCATAGGGAAGATATTTGGGGTCACGTTGGCTATATTGTAATGTTTCTGTAAAGAAAACATCTTGGGAAGGTGGTCAAGTCTGTCTACCTTCCCAGAAAATTGAATCACAGTTGGTTTTCTATAACAGTTTGTTTACATATTTTATCTACTGTACATATACATCTAACATTTTGTTTGCCTTTAACAAATGTGATTCCTATGCAAAGAAGTTTGCAAGTTTCTTTTATCTCAGCATTAAATATACATTAAGGCTATTATATATCCCAAAAACTTTTATTGAAAACCACAATTTTTTGTGTTTTATTTTTTACCAAACTATAAGTATGCTATGCCCTGGTATACTGGCCTGTTCTAAAAAAATGTTCTGCATACCAATTATTGCCATTTCCTGTTACTTTCCAAAATTAGTCTTGTGATGTTAAACCATATTTATTCAACTTTTCCTTGTACAGTAGGCTACATAATGCTAAAGCTGATATAAAATGCATGACTAAACTGACAGTCCAAACCTATGAATGAAGGCCCTCTATAGCTACACAGGTTGATCAGTGTACGATAACGCTCGCTGTCACAGTCTAATGGATGCATGGGCGTATATCTCTTGCGCCACAATGAACTCTGTTTCTTAAGTACCTCTGTCTCTGCATAATGGTAATGTTTGATAAAATAATGTATTTTGTGTGGTAATGTCTTAGGCTTAGCCTGTTGCGCCAAATGAAATGAAATGACCTATGACTTTGATTCTGCCATAGATAAATCTGACCCGATGGTCCGCCTTTCAGTATTCCTATTTATCCAGGAATCAGACTGTTGCTTGTACCTCCATTTCTACTGTAGCAGCTTATTGGTAAATGATTTCTCATAGTGCATTGCAAATCCAGTCTGCTAACACGGCACAACCTCTTGGCTTTTCTTGTCACTGGGAGATTAAACAAACAATTGGCACTTGTACTGATAGCTTAGATGATAGACTACATGGACAACAATCTTAACAGACCTCTTAAGTTACTGTCAACTGCATGATATGATACAAATGCCAAGCATATTCTACTCTCTGGCTATGTATTGGACTTTAACAATGTGCAAAAGGAGTGATGTAAGACATTAGCAATCACACTGTTTTATTTTTCCCTTTTTGTATCATCTGTGTTTCACAGTATTATATTTTATTTATGGCTTCCTGTTTTTCTGAACATGGACTGTTCTCTGTAAATGCTGAATGGTACCAAATGTATACTCTGGAGATATTTTCATGTCAAAGAAAAGAATCTATTCTATATTTTCCTTTCTAAACTATTTTGGCTTGTTTTGTATCTAAGGATTTTGGTGTCATGCTAATCAAGAAAGGGCTTATTTCAGTGCAGCTTGTTCTCGCTCCTGTTGGAAAAAAGAAACAAACTCAATGTATTTCTCTAGCCACCACTCCCTCTCTCTCTCTCTCTCTCTCTCTCTCTCTCTCTCTCTCTCTCTCACACACACACACACGATTACTCTATATATAATATTATATATATATTGCAAATATATTATTGAACTGACCCTGAAGTACTGTAAACACTATTAGTATACATCTTAACATATATTTACTGCCACTGCAGAGTACTGCACAGAGCCCAACTCTAATAGCCTCCTAATTTTGTGTTTTATATGTTTGACAGCTAAGGTAGATCTTGCTCTTGTATGTGGGTGCACACAATGTAATTTTCAATGTGCGTTGGCCTAGTGTAGAACATACAGTTATAGTCATGATCACTATATATTAATAACATTGTGTTGTTGTGTCGCTATGAATTAAATGGTGTAATGACGTGTCGCAGACTTAGACACAAGTTGACGATGCCTTTACAGTGGTGGAGTTTCAGTCATAAAGTTAAAGGCTGGTTAATTGTTTTAAGTCTAGCATTTTTAGACTTTGATAAAATTTCCCTTTAATGACTTTTGTTTTAAAATGCTTTACAATCTAAATATATAAATCCCTGGATAACTCGCCATTTTTCAGTCACCTAACTTTACCTTTAAGCTTATAGTGAGAATAGCATCACTGTTGTCCTGTAAGTCCTAGTAAAATAACTGTAGTATCTATTTGTTGCTGTGTCAAACACCTTATGTGAACCATTTGTTTCTAAGATAAAAGTAAATGTCAGTGAAATGAATCGTGGAAGACAGATTTTTCTATGTACATACCCTTGGTTGGCAGAATATAATGATTAAAACTGTCTAGTGTCATTTAACGTTAAGCGTGCTGGATATGGACATGCATGATTCCTGGATACGAATGTATTTTGTCCTTGTATTGGTTTATATTTTGTAATCTGTATTTCCATATGCTTTTTTTTTTTTAAATTATTTTGGAAATATGCATGCCTGGGACTTATTCAAGTTATCCACATTTTTATAATAAGATTTGATTGCTACTAAATACTGTTAAGTGTAAAAAAAAAAAGAAGCTATTTTGTTGTTTAAAAATCACAAAATAAGTCTATAAAAGAGAGGTAGGACTCATGCTTTGCAAGTGATGAAGGAAAATTGTTTACTATTTTTGCAATCCCTTTAAAATGTATCATAAATAGATACAAAGTTGAACTCAATTCACCACAATCAACTGTACACTATGAATGGAATTCATAAAAACTTTCCTTATTACAAATGCCACATTTATTCATAGGTGGGGAAAAGTTAAAACTTAGAATTTCTTTGTTCAGAATGCATGCATTGAAAGGAACCGTAAATATGCAATTGACGATCAAAATTGGTATGTGTGGCAAAATCACTCACAACATAAGCAACATCAGCATTAACATTTGTTATGCACAAAGCACTGAAGAATTACTCTTAACATTTTGTAACACAATTAGTAACTGAATTCTATATTAGAAAGCATTCCCAGAATTCCTTGAATTTGATGTGTTGTTCCATTAGGACACCAGCTGAACCTGCTGTGCTCTGTATTTATCAAAGTCTTCAGGAAGAGTGTCTGGGGAAAGTAAGAGGTTCAATGACTATTCAGTTTGGCCCCATCTCAATGCCCACCCTACAGCATGCCCTAAACCAGGGTTCCCCAATCCTGCCTTGCATGTTTTAGATGTAACCTTGCACCAACATGCCTGATTAAAATGAATAGCAGTTATAACAACACATTCAGGACCAGGATTGGGGACCACTGCCCTAAACCAATGGCACTCAACACTGACCTGCATGCAGTAGATGTCTCCCTGCTCCAACACACCTGATTCATATGAATGGGCTATTATCCATCTCTACAGAACCCTCATAATGACCCATTTGTTAGAATTAGGTGTGTTGGAGCAGGGAGACCTCTTAAACTTGCAGGGAAGTAGATCCACAGGATCCAGAGTTTAGGACCACTGCCTTAAGTGTGTGAGTGAAAGAGGGTGAAATTGTAGGACAAATGATATCTTCTTTTTAACACCATATCATTTTTTTGTTTACTTTCTTCATGATGAAGGTGCATGAAAAGGCTCTTGCCTTACATTTGTAAATGTAACGGTCATCAGTTTATGTATTGCTTTTTTCTCCAAAGCATTACTAATCTAAAATGAAATGAAACTGCTAAATAAACATCTTGCCAGCTTCTTCATTAATTTGTTCATCATGTGTTGTACCAATACAATGCTAGAAATTATCTCTCTCAAAGACTGCAGGGGAAAATGTTTATCAAAGGCTCAAAAAGTCCTGTGTGGCTTAATGTCCTTATTTGTTCATAAGGACATCTTACTGTCTTATTTTACAATGCGGACATTGAGATTGGGCCTCTGATCTTTTTAAGGAAGATTACATTTCTTCTGGAAATAATAATACTACTCAAATCACACCTCTACACTAGACTTGTATACATCATGGTTGCTTTATTCTAATGCAGCCATAATGGAAACATTTACTGTAAGAGGTTTCTTACAAATGTGTGTCTTATAACTCACCATTGCAGCGGTACCGTAGGTTGGCCCAGATAATGTTCTCCTGTGAAAAGCAAAATACGCCCAGTCGGCCTCCTCTCATTGTGGAATCTATGATGATGCCTGAATCTGCCACCATTTGGGGACCCTCAAAAAATCGTACTCTGAACACAAACACAAAATGATTTTACAATGTGTGGCTATAGTAGCCACAGACAAAACGGAGGTACCACAGAGGGAGGAATCCACCTTTCCAGGACTGTTAGGATGCAATAGGTGCCAAGAGGGCAACAACAATGAGCCACTATGCTGTACAGTAACACATTGAATAATATGTATCCCAAGCTCATACATTGTATGACATTAATCAAGTTGTGTAATGGTCTGTACAGCGGCCTACAATCTAGATTGTACTACACAGGTGTAGCCTATCTACCTGATGTAGCCGTCAGCTGGGCGGTGCTGTAGGAACCAGCGGTAGGACGTCTTGTCCTTCCAGCCCACGTTCCTGGCGTCTTTCCACAGAAGCTTCACCTGGTTGCTGGTGTCGCCAGTGTGCCACAGGGAGTTCCGCAGGTTTTCACCTGGCCCTGTATCGGACTTAACCGCCTGAAGAAGCATAAGCCACCACGACGGATGTAAGAACGTGTGTGTTAAAGCGGAACTCCGCAATTGGTAAGTTATCTAAAGATAAAAGGTTGTAAGGCTACACACTAGAAAAAACATGTACGTTTTGTTTATGTAATATTTACAATTCCTCAGTCCAGACACACACACACACACACACGTATATCAATTCACAACTCTTTGCTGTCCTGCAATGGTGGAAAGACATTCTGCTGCAGTCACTATACCGTCTATACACCTGCTGACAAATGTATTTATTGTGAAGTCATTTTGGATAAAAGTCGTCTGCTTTATGCTGTGAATGAACGGTAATAGCACCTTCAACTGTATGCCTGGCTCTGCAACAGCTCTGAAGGGGTTGGCCTGCCAGTAGATCTGTTCAATCTGTTTCCACATCACCACGTAGAAGCTGGAGCTGTCTTGGTACCCGAATATGAATCCTGCATAGTCATCGTCTGTCACCGTGTTCACGTGAAATGTCCCTTCAAAGTCGACTCCGCTGAAGGCAGTGTAACCTTGATGGAGAAGATATAACGCAAGACGCATTCCAGCACTTAGTAAGAGATTCATATTTCAATTGTCTCTAATGTAGGGAATATAATACACAAAAGTTCTCTGACAATAAAAGAGAAACACTTGCTGGTTAGCACATTTGTTAGTACACACAAGCTGCGTGAATGTCACCCTGACTTTGTTGCCTTCGCGTTCAATGTTTTTCTATTATTCACCACCATTATGATGACCTTACCAACAGCCAGCCCAGGATCACTGTTCATGGTCTGGACAATCTCTCTTCCCTGCAGAATAGTTTGGTTGGTTTAAAGAACATGGGTATGTAATAGTCTACTGTGTTGCAGTATGTTCATCATAAAGAAATCAGGTTGTCTTTTCATGCACATTATATGTTCAGCACCTGGTTCAGAACCACCCAGTTTGGGTCGATCTGTGCGTCACCTTCAGGGTCCAACACAACAGTCTGATACTCCCTGAAGTCAGTGAGCGTGACCTCAGCATTCTCTGGACACACGTCGATGGTGTCAATAATGGTGTCATTATCGAAGTCCTTCTCGCACACATTCCCGATGCCATTGCCTACAACATCACATTTGAGATATATATTATTTAGATGGTTAAGCTGCTTATATGAATAAGGAGTAATTAAAAGATACGTATTACAATCATATGATTGAAAGATCATATGATTGATCACACAATGTGTTTACATTTTTGTTGACACCTTGAATACATAATTTCATTATTCTTATCTGTGTATGTATGCATGTACTGTATGTATGAATGTGTATGTATACAGTATAATGTGTGTATGCATATGTATAATGGGTTTGTATATGTATTTTATGTGTATATGCGTGTCTTTATGTAATGTATTTGTGTAAACCTATCGTGGATTTTTTAAAGTGTTGAACCCCAGGAAGAATAGCTATCATTACGACATTAACTAATGGAATCCTAATAAACAAACAAATATGATGTAAGTTATGCTTTGGTTAAGGGTACTGATATTAATTAGGCTACATTTTGATTAGGTTGAATAATAGATTTATGTTAGGCCTAATGATAATTGTTAGCATTAACTCAGCAAAACAGAAGGCAGTAAGGATATGACGTTTTTCCTCCCCTGTTTTGAGTTAACAAGAATGTCTTAAACCAAATTAACTAATTATTGTGTACCTCACTATGATATGGTGGCTACAGTTTTCTGTCCTAGTCTAAAGACCTAGTTTTAGTGGCAGATTAAGGTGCTGTATATTGACACCAAAGACATTAGAGGATCGGTTACATGAATAATACAATACTATAATACAAACTGGAAATTCCCACACGATTTGAATGTATCAGTACAGAAGAACAGAATGTTCTGGAAAAGACAAGATGGGGAGAAAGTGTATGGTAGTGTTTCCTGTGGCAACAATAAAATGATCACATTTTCTGCCCACCGTCTGAGTCTTCCTGCAGTGGATTAGGGATCAACCGGCAGTTATCTGGGCCCGGAGGCAGGAGGTCGGGAATGCCGTCGTCGTCATCATCATCATCACACTCGTCTCCTTTTCCGTCTTTGTCTGTGTCCAGCTGAGAACTGTTGATGACCGCCGGGCAGTTGTCCCGAGAATCTTGATGGCCGTCTCCATCACTTCACAAAAACGTCAAATGTTAGTGTTTTACGCGTATTACCTACTGTAGTCATTTTAAAAGCTGTGTGATGTGCGCTGTAAGGGATTTCTGCTATGAACAGTCAAAAACGCATATGTTAATTAGTTACAATAATTCATTTCAGCATTCATTTAAATTTACGCACCTCAGAAGCCTGATGAACTGCTGCTCAAACTTCTTCTAAAATCTAAGTATACTGTATGTGTGATTTGTACTGTACGATAAGCAAGATAATACCTGTCTTTGTTGGTATCGCATGGGTCTCCAATCAGGTCATTGTCCACATCCAGCTGGTAAGGAGGACAGTAATATGTTAATTGACTGAAAAAGAACACTAGTTAATGCTGGCTAGCTAGGACATCGCTCGTTTATGCAATATTTTTCCCAATTACTAACACAATGCATCTTACAGTCAAAGTGTCCAGAAAATTGAAAAGCATCCTGCATGTTTTAGATGTCTCCCTGCTCCAACACACCTGATTCTAATGAATGGGTCCTTAGAATCCTGATAACGAGCTATTCGTGTGAATCAGCTGTGTTGAAGCAGGGAGGCATCTTAAACATGCAGAGCAGCGGCCCTCCAGGACCAGGGTTGGGGAGCACTGTTTTAAATAAAGGGTTAACAGGTCATGTTGGTTCAGCCCAGTGATGAACTTTACCTGGTCAGGATTGGGCACATATGGGCAGCTGTCACAGGCATCTCCCACTTTATCGCCATCACGGTCGATCTGGTTAGTATTAGGCACCCTTTTACAGTTATCCAAGTGATTGGGGATTCCTAACACCAGGTGATATTATTGAAGTTAGGGAGCGCTTGATGGCACTAACTTTCACATCTGCATTCTCGCCCATTCAGTTGTTACCATACGTTGAAATGTGTTATAGGCTGTATGAAGAAAGCTAAATAATGATGTGTACAGGATCTGGCATACTAACCATCACCGTCTATGTCTTCATCACACTCGTCGCCTAGTCTGTCCACGTCTGTGTCTTTCTGGTCGTTGTTTTTAATCGCACGACAGTTGTCACAAGCGTCGCCAAAGTCATCCTCGTCTATGTTTCGCTGGTCCACATTGGGGACCAGCACACAGTTGTCCTGTCAAAATGGGACAAGTGGGATTAGCCTCTCAGCAATTCTTCCAATACTACCTACAACAGTACTGTGGGCTGCTGAGCAAATTCTATTCATTTCACTTCAAAGGAATACCCATATGTTCCTTTTCATTCTTATGAATGTAAATTAAATAGGACTACTGTATGTGTTACCTTCTGTCTTGTCACTGAACACTGCAGCTAATGTGTGAAATGATCTCGTGCAGTAAACAGGATTATAGGCGTGTTACAGTTAAGTGTGTACCTGGGTGTTTAAGATACCGTCCCCATCTGCATCTTCATCACACGTGTCTCCTATTCCATCCCCGTCAGCATCTTCTTGACCAGAGTTGGGCACAGTTAGACAGTTATCCTGGACGTGGAAGACATACGTACATCAGAATCATACACAAGAGAGAATCCTGTACAACGATGAGTTGATGGGACCAGGTCAAGGGCAATGGGACCTAAAGACTATAATTAATTATAGGCTACAACTATAAGCAACAGCATTTCAGAACAAAACAAATGTTTTGTGGACACAAACACACGCACACACACAATCACGTAGGCATATGGACAGACATGCATGGCAGGTCCAGCCATGATTACAACACAGATATATCTTTAGAGAAAATAGCTGTTTGCCGTAACAAAGTAGGCATATTCATTTTTTAAATACAGGACAGTGGTTTTGCAAACCTTTTCAAATGTCAATCTGCACTAACACGTGTAAGGGGTATAGGCTATGCTGACTAGTCATACTCGCCTTGTCACAGTTCCTCTCAGGGCATTCCAGTTTATCGTCAGGGAAGCTGTCAATGTCGGTATCAGTTCCACAGAGGTAGCCATTACCAGCCCACCCAACTCCACACTGCGAGGATGGACAGTGTTAGACCCACAGCCATAGGCTATAGCATAAAGCATGCAGCTTCAGCTTGTACAATGTTGCATGCATACAGTATTTGGTCTACTGAAGCTACTCAATAAAGCTATCAAAGTAGAACAACTAACATAATTAATGTTAATACGAGTGGGGTTGAGACAATCGCTGCACCATGATGCTTAAGATGAACAAGGAGTAGTGTGAGGGAGAACGTGTGAGAAAAGACAGGTTCCTGTAAAAAATGGACACAGCGGGGCACGCGTATCCATGTCGGTGCACCAGTAGGCTATTATAGGCTATAGCCTACGTACACGAGTTTTAGTCCAATCATGTATGTGCATCTGAATCACAGGCTTGCGTACTTAAAGGTATTCCCACTCAGTTCCACAAAGGGCTGAAGGCTAAAGACAAACTGTGTTCATATGGCTCCACCTTGTGCCAACATGAGGTTTTACACCAGAAATGAGAATCAGAATGAAGCTGTGTTTCTTCACCTGACACTCTATTTTTCCATCCCTGTGGACGATACACTCCGCGTTGGCATGGCAGGGGTTGGGCTGGCCATTCCCACACGCTCTCTCAGGCTTACAGCCTCTTCGCTGATCCCCAATGTATCCCGGCTTACAGGGGCCACATCTGTACGAACCCTGATCACGCACACGCACACGCACACACACACACACACACACACACACACACACACACACACACACAATCGTTATACGAATGTGTAATTTGACGGCTGAAGGCTTGCAAATGCACAGTATTACTTTATCATGTCATCTAGCGTTGACTTTAAATGCGCATATACTTCCACACTGTATATCTACACCAAAAGCTAGAGTGCCGTGCGGGGAGCGATGCAGAACATACTCACCGGCGTGTTCAGACACACTGAGTTCTCCACACAACCTCCTTGTCTGGGGCCCTCACACTCATCAATGTCCTTACACACCTGGGTAGAGAAGAAGAAATATAGGGTGCGTTAAACACAATGCAAATACAATAAAATACAATACAATAGAGTAAAATACAATACAGTACAATGCAATACAGTACAATACAATACAAAACAATAATATATTTCTGTTCAATCTATCCTTGCCTGCTTGTTGGCGGTGGCGTATGCGAGGCCCCTACCCTGGACTACAGGGCCAGTGTAGCCAGGGGGACAGGCTCCACAGCGGAACCCTGGGACGGTGTTAATACATCGAACCCCCATATGGCAGGGCATCACCTTACACTGCTCACGCACACACACACACACACACACACACACACACACACACACACACACAGACAAACAGAATGGCTGGTTATTGTAATACAGTGTACACCTCTATAAACTGATCATGGACCTGTTTGTGAAATATAACAGTGGTTCTCTCCTCTGGTGTTGGAGAAAGAGGGGATTATACTGTAAAACAGTGTTTTACAGTTATTTTTACAGTATTACTATAAACCACTTTTTAAACCACCTGGCTTTTCTGAGCTCATGTGTGAACTTTCACACAACACATATACTGAAACATACACAGCATGTTACAACGCGTAAAGTGGTTTAAAGCTGTCATACATAACCCGATTGACTGATGAGACGGCCTTACAGCAAGGCCTTGTAGAGACATCAAGGTCTACCGTAGCTGCAGGACTCTGCATTGACACGCATGCATACCTCATCCACATCAGTGCAGTGGGTTCCATTGCCCTCCATGCCGTCTGGGCAGGGCCCACACATAGGCCCCTCAGGTGTTTCAGTGCACGTCACCCCTGGGTGACAGGGGTTAGGCACACACGAGGGGCTTGGCTGTACCCCGCCCATCCCTAAGAGAGTGGATAGTAACAGATTTGGTATACACTTGTCGGTCTTGTTATACAATATATTAACATTATTAACTATGCATTATGAATCTGTATAAATATGTAGAGTAATATTGTTCCAATGTGTTTGTGCATATGATATATTCATATGGGTGTAAATCAACATGACTCACCACAGGCTTCACACTCCATCACCGTGTTCTTCAGAAATACTATCTCTCTGATCTAGAAGGTCACATTGTTTTACATTGTGTGACGGTCATAATATGTTTGACAGCATTATGGATCAAAACGCAGTTTTGCATAGTCTGTGGTCTTGAGTGGTTTAGTAGTTTTCAAAAATGGCTTGTAATCATTTGAGAGCACACACTGTATATTTTCTCACTAGGCATGAACTCATATTTACTGTATTCCTACAGGACAATTGCATGCGTTGACCATCCATCCATCCATCCATCCATCTTCTCCCGCTTATCCGGAGTCGGGTTGCGGGGGCAGCAGCTTCAGCAAGGGACCCCAAA
>JAODOY010000019.1:2142163-2153163 GCA_025399855.1 Forbesichthys papilliferus | reverse complement strand
ATTGTGTGAATTTATTGTTTTCTGTCTGGCCTAAGTTGTATCCCTATTGTTAGATTTTGCATTCCTGGTTCCTGCATGTCTTTTGAAAGCAATACAGAATGCCTGACACTTATTGCATGATATTCTACAATTAAAAAAAAAAGTTGTAGACTACATTACTTTGAATAAATACCTAGAAGTTTAGCCCTCAATTTGTTGTACATTTCGGTATCGAAAATGGTATTGAGTATTGTATCGAAGTTACAACGATACAACTTCGATACAAATTGTATCGACATTTTAGTATCGTGACAACACTACTTTGAACAAAGTTACATGTGAGTGAACTTACTGTTATGGATCAAATCAGTACATTATTTGGGATCTAGTCTTAGGTCAGTTATTATTGTGTTCTGAATGGGTACATAGTATCCACACAAGTAGTGATACAAATGAACAGGAGATGCTTACCTGGATCTACTACGACGATTTCGGTCCCGGGAGTCAGCCCTCCTTCTCCGTGGGCTCTTGGACTTCCTCCTGCTCCTCGACCTCCGCCGAGATCGGCTTTTTGAACGCCTGTCAAATGTTAAAAGGTTTTTAGCGAGGATTCATGTTTGTTCTTGTTCACACACAAACAGAAACTGACAAGCCACATGGCTGGTTACACACAGCCACCTGGGAAGCAGTCAGAGACTACAGTTGAAAATGTACCTGTTTGCCTAAACTGGCACATTTACAGAAATGTTTATTAATGTGTATTGTCCCTGCTAACTTAAACCAAATAAAAAAAAGTAAGAAAGTCCACTGATCTCGTTTAGAAAAGGGCAGGCACTTTATAAAATACTCGTCAGGTGACTGAATTAACTGAATGTCTATCACTATCTGCTAATGTCACACCTAAACTACACCTATAGATGCCATGCTGGCATCTACGATATGGGGCTGATTGGTGAGAGCCACTGTGGATCAGACGGAAGCACAACTATTTCAAGCCTGTCCAGACTGATTCTCTCTGCATGAAGCTGGCCGAGATCATGGTGATGTTGTGAAACCTCACCTGTGTCTTGAGCGAGACCTGGATCTCCTGCGCCGGGACCGGGACCGAGAGCGGGAATGTTTTCGCTTGTCATCTTTTTTATCTGCGAACAAGTCCACAAACAAAAGCTTTAAAACAATATGTGCCAGGTAGTGGGCATTAAAGGATTTACAGGATTCCAATAACAACAAGAAGAGACCTATCTATGGAAGGGCTCCAGACCAACTTTTTCCACTAGAGCGCCTTACTGAAAATTTTAGGAGCACCAGCACAAATTTTAGGCACACCACTAATCGACGCAACACAGAAGCTCATTCATATTTTTCAGTGTTTCGTCTAGGTCATACATTTTCAGTAGTGGACGGGGGAAAGGTTGTTGCACCTGGGTGGTGCTTGTGTAGCCTGGCTCCACCCAACAATTTCTCTCAGATACATTTTCTAAGATTAAATACTAGTTTAGAAACCCTGTTTTCACAGCCACCCTGCTGGCAGACCAATCATGGTGGGTTAGTGAATGACATCAAGCATGTTTTGAAATGGTGGTGGTAGAGCTAGATGAGATGATCACAAACTGTTTTAGCAATGCCTTTTTTTTTAAACACTGTCCAATAGTAATCATAGGTCAGAGGTCTACTCCCAGGAAACTGTTAATTCCCAATGGAGAGTTGTCAGACCTTCACAAAGTGAATTTTAGGTCTGTTAACACCAGACTAGTGTTTGTGTACCTACACCTGCGTTCTGAGTTCATACCAATAAGTAGGCCTATTTTAAAAAATACAACGTGTATTCGTTTATGGCATAATGCCTCTTTGACCCACTACTACTTACAGAGGGCACTGTAAATAGACTACTCCTATAGATTCAGTTGACAAGTTTGCAGCTGGCTGAGAGCACATTTTGTCTCTCTTTATTTTGATTATTGAAAATCTCACAGGGAAACTCTCCCAGAAGTACGACGGCAGGTTAGATAATAGTTTGATCTTGGATCAAATGTTTTACCGCACAACCATGAAGATTAAAATATTTTAGCCACCGCATTTAATTCCTTTCAAAACTACAAGGTATAATAAACATAAGCCCCTCAGAGTTCACTAACGTTACTGCTAGCATACGTAGCTAACGTTACTTGGAACATTATTGAATAACAATATTATTCAAATAAATAATTTTAGTTGAACATTGTAACGAGGTGAACAAGCGCAGACAGACAACAATGAACACTGCATGACGAGCAAAACAAATGCACACAGAGACGTGATTGGCAATTTACAGCATTTTTTTTAACAAAACACTGAAGACATTATTATTGTGTGATGGCTGCCAGGCTGAAAGCCAGAGTTTAGTAATCCTAAATAGAAATTAACAGTGAGAAGGATCACCCCTTGTATGGCGATACAAACATTAGAGCGTAGAGGAGATAGCGGACAACCAGCTCCACAGAGTTGAGACTTCATGAAGCAACGGCTCGGCAATAATAATATAACACGAACATATTTGCAAGTCGCACTGGTGCGCCTAGTTATAAAGCGTAAACGCACTGTCTCCAAAAATAGTGGAAAATGCCACTAATTGTGTGTGTGGAGCCCTGATCTATGGACATTATGTGTAGTTAGTACTGACTTCCTGGTTCAATAGCTGCAGAGATAAGTGACTGGGCTTCACGGACTCTCTTCATCGCCTCCTCAATCTCCTTGTTGGCAGCATCAGCCTTCATCCCTTGGTTCATGTTAAGTCCAGCTGCCATGGGATTCAACCTGTAAGAGCATTAAAAGTTTTCACAATTTTCTTAAAGGCATTTTATTAGATTGAATAAAAAAAATGTTACACCGTTAGTCTTTAACAACACCAAGAGAGTCCATTTAGATTATGCATTAGATAACTCGAGAAATAATGATGGCTTACTTGGAATCCATGGACTGCATGAGTTTCAGGAAGTCTGCAGAAAGAGCCTGAGAGACAAAAAGACGAATTAAGATCATGTTGCTAATCTGTAGCAGCAATTAACTGCAACTGACTGAGCTAGTACCTGGGGGTTCATATTACCACCAGCCATTCCCATGGCAGCCATCTGCTCCATGCTGGGCCCTCCAAGACCGCCAAACGGTGTTCCGCCCATCTGGAATACCAAAAACAGCCAATGTTAAAGCAGTGCAGTGGTATGACCATTCAAAAGCCATTTAGCTTGACCTTTGCATTAGCGTAGAGAGTGCCATAGACCTTTAGAGAGGACACATGCATCAAATTAATACTTACTGATGCCAAAGGATTTGGTGTTGGGAGAAGTCCTCCCCCTGGCATCATTCCGGCCACGGCATTGGCTGGAGCCAGCAACGACAGCGCTTTAGATTCATCAGGAATAACTCCTGGGAAAAAAAAACATGCAATCAGTTCACACTCCCAGGCAATGTCCATTTACATTCAGACAAGACTTCACAGACAAGCCATCTGAATCTAACTACCCTTACCATGAGATAAAAAATAAAAAAAAAAACACATTCCACTTTGTCTTGTCTGAAAATGTTGATCCCTATTTTTTTTTTCTCCAAAGTACGATTTTAGGGTTAGCAGCTATGATTTCATATGTCACAATACACACTGTGGTCAACACTGCCAAGATTTTATCACCTGTACTTGTTTTTTAAGTCATGAACCAAACGTAAGCAAGCACAGCCGGTTGTCCAGTGGGATGTGCTCTCAACTTTCATTAGATGTTTTATGAACAAGCGACTCACGTCGGCTGCTTCGCTATAAAGCACACAAAAACATCGAGATACAGAAGACAAAGTTCATGATTTGGGTGTAGACAATAGGGTACAATTCATCACTTATGATGCATCACTTACCATTGCAAAAACAGAAAAGGTTTATTCATAATCCCTTTTCTGAACTTTTGCTGGTGGCTACATTTTGAGCCCACCACAGCATTTAAAATGCAAGCATATATACACAGTGCTACCAGAGTACTGCTATCCAACAGTGTGTAGCTACAAATAAAATAAATAAAAGGCAGGGGTAAATATCTCTCCACTGGTTGTATCAGGTAAGGGACATTGCCAGCAAAAGCCCTGATAGAATCATAAGCAATGTTCCCAGTGCTGGAGAACAATTACACAAAGATCAGTTTAAATCAAAAAAGGGGAAATCTTATGCAGATGATCCATGGTTGTGTAATCTGAAAATACCCTAATTTACGGCAGTTTTATTTTCACAGAAGGAGAGAGGGAGATAGAGAGACAAACACATTCATACGGGCAAACACACACACAACAGAAAAGACACTTGAGAAACAGGATAAGGCTGCAGAAGACAAAACTGTTGGTGGCATTTTCAGCAGGGCCTGGTATATAGGGCTGGCTGAACCAGGAAAAAGAACTGTAAAACACAACAACAAAAGAAACACCACCGTTAAACGTAAGATTCACTCAACCCTTTCAGAGTCATGTGTGGAGTGGATCAATAAAAAATAAAAATTCACTGCAAGTTCAGGCAGAGGCGCAATTTTACCCTTTATGTTAGTGGAAACTTCAGAAGAGAGATGCACAAGTGTATAACTGATATAAGTGAAGATTTTAAAACAAAGGGAAATTATAAGCCAAAAGCAGCTACACATGGTTGAGTATCATGATCAATTGCCTAATTGCATTTGATAACTGTTCCTTAAATTCTGTCAGAAATGACATGTTGATGAAAATATACACCTATGAAAAAATATTTTAGCATGCAGAACTGTTGGTCAATTTAATTTGCATGCTTTGTGTATGGCGCATCTGAACTGAGTGAAACCAAATAAATTTGGGACAGTCGTTAAAGTCCTAAATTCCAGTTAAGGTGAACCGAGAGTGCCCTGAAAACCTTGTTTGCTTACAGTCAGTTTTCGGCTTATCTTTTCATGAAAAGATGCCTTAAACAGAGAGAAAAGGAGAGTTAATGTTTTACTGTAGAACAAGAGTGAGAAGGGGCTTGCGAGCTTGGTGCCATAAAATTTTCTAATCTCCTGATGGCAGCTGAGGACCACTTTCAGCCAGCAAGGAAGGGGTTCTCTGCAAATGACTTGTCCACTATGAAAACCACAACACAAATAACAGAGAGAGAAGTTTACAAAAATGGCTAAATCGTAGACATGGGCAGATATACATTTCCCTTCTACAACCCCAGTACTGCCAAGCACCCGAAAGCTTAGCTCGCGTCATTGCTTAGTTAATACAATCCATTGTGGCTCCGATAGCGTGTGTGAATCTATACAATATGGCTTCACATTGGGTTGTATGTGTAGCCAAGTGAGAACATAACTTAACAAAACACCCACCTTCAGCAAACGGGACAACGATCAATGCTCGGTCCACAAAGACGGTGTTGGTCAGGTGCTGGGACACGCCCACCGACTCAGGCTCATGGAACTTTACAAAACAGACACGTGAAGTCACAGGCAAGGGAGAGTCACTGGAAAAAAATAAAAGATGTTGTGCAAAGAAGACAAAAGGATTCTCAAACATTCTTCAAGTGCAGTTCCATGGCTAAACTGGGTAGTTTAACTCATGATTCCTACCTGAGGAGTAGGCAGTTGTAATTCAACCGATAAAAACAAAGCAGAACATTCTCAAATTATAATTTGTGTTTTGAAAATATTACAGACTAATTCAGATATCTTAGTTTGCAACAGAAGTTACTTGAAATCACATAATGTACAATGGGCACAGCTGAACCTAGACCAACTATTTATATAATCGTGCTGTGTGTGTGTGCACACTGTGCAGCATTAAACAGTTACTTATTTGGGGAGCAGAGTAGAGAAAATATGGGTCCCGTAACACATTCCTATGGTGGAGTGGTTACTTTTTCAATTCCAATTGTGTGAGTGGTATTTGTTTGGTGGTCATTTGAAAGGCACTGGAAATAGTATGTTTTGGATGCAAAATTGAATGACGTTTTATGCACGTGCAAGCACTTCAACTTGCATCAAGGAGCTGAGTGAGGGGAGGGGCTGAGAGCGGGACCCCCATTAACATTTTGTTTTGATGACATGAGCGTACTAACTGCGTTCAGAAGGGTGGAATGTTTGCTACAAGTTCAATGAACGCGAAAGGCAGTGGACTGAACAGCAGGTTACAAAACGGGGAGTTGGGCTGTCCACACAGGCTGTGGATTTAACAACGCGCACATAGCTTACAACAGCAAAACAATAGTTTGTTGTTGTACTGCTTTAGATTGTTGTTTGTTTACGCAGTACCGGTACATATGCACAAAGACGACGATATAACCTGCGTAGCTCTAGGACCACTTATGTCGGTGCACTGCGCTGCTGTTCCAATTGAAGGATATAATGGACGTGTCATATTCGATTTCAGAATGTCATGCATATCGTATCAGAATGAGACGTCATACATTTAAAATGTAATCAAATCGACATCTGGTAATGGTACTGTATAGTGATGATTAATTCTATTCACAAATATATCACTCGCCAGGCAGCAAACGTCTTTGCTACGGTACGGTAGTTCAATAAAGTTTGCAATGATTTCGAGGAAACGGGTCGTTCAGTGAAATTTTTAATTTTAACTTAACGAAGTGTACGGCACCGATGAAAGTCAGTAAGGTACCGTACTGGGGTGATTGTTAGCGGATATGACGTGTAGTGCTGCTTCTAGCCCGAAAGATGATTTATCTAGGTTAACACCAGCATTTATGGGTCTTTTAACAGATCAATAGTATTACTTTGTTTAAAGCTCAAAACAATTTAATGGTGTCGTTACACTTAGAATCCCGAAAGTGTGGCTTAAAACAATTAAATCTGATTGAAATGCAAATCTTTAAGAAACTACTAACGAATAGTACATATATACATCTCAACTGCGTTGCGTACACTTATGTAGTTGGTCTACCACAGACGAAAGCATGCATTTCCTGTTATCGCCATTTAGAGCAGAAATGTCTTGTTACGCGCGGGCTTGCTCTGGCACAAAGGCCTACCGTAATGGCAACCCTTAACCATGAAACACAATTATCTGATTTACGGTAAATATACTCACTCTGGTGGAAATAATTTGAGCTCTTCTATATTTCCGAGGAATCCAAATAGTGTTCGCATTTGTTCGGAGGTGGTGCTCGGTGATACATTAGTCACCTGGATAACGTTCGTGTTGGAGTTCATTTTCAAGTGGTTAGCAAGAAAGCTAGCTCGTTGCTAGCTATGTAGCCGAAGGTTAATAGAAAAACAACTGGATAGTCTAACCTATGCTACAGTTCTTACGATATCTGAAATAAAAAGTAATACTATAATACTAATCTTAGTCTAAACACAACATATTTCTCGCAGATGCAAGATTACTAATAATACCAGCGATAACTGCCGCGAGCACGGGGAAACAATGCCTCTATCGGAAATGCAGTAAAATGTCGTAAAAATCGAATTTTGGCATAGCAAAAGTAAAATGTGGGCGCGGCTAATGTGTTTAATTTTAACATACTATTTAGATTTACCACATTGATTTACATTACGAAATATCCGTAACGTTTACAAATACATATATTTGTACATGTAGATCACAATAATGAATTATTATACAGTGCCTCGTATGCCAAAAGCTAAATAGCTGAGTGGGGGAGGGCAAATACCGTAGCGACGGACATAAGCACATTGGCTCTATGGTAGCATTGTAGCTAGCGTGAATGTCAACATACGTTTGCAGTTATACAATGTGTACACAATACAGTCGAGTATATTTTGGCATGGCGTTTCTTTGTTAACTAAGAATCTGACCGCAGACGATATAGCTCATCACAGAGCCCTATGGCTCTGGCTCATCCGAATCCTGCAAAACCTACTGTTATGGTACACATTTAAATCGGTAAGAAACCACATTTTGACTCAGGTTATTTGCTATGTAATCAACAAATCACACTGAATTGCATGGGATGAATTGTGTGTCAACGTACAATGTAGGCCTATTTGTCAAAATAATGTGGGCTACCGTACTACTTTATACTATGATGGACGACTAATGATGGCGCGAAACTAGTTATAACGTATGGCTTGCACAGACTTTAAACACGGTGTTTGCCAGTTTGAGTTGACCATTACGGTAACGTGATTTTAACAGGCGTTGTGACCTGATAAAATGAAGTAATTCCAGATTAGAGTGAGTGACTGCCATCTATCTCCTACACAGGCAAAGCCAATCTGTCAAGACCATCTTAGTGTAGGACACAGGATGTTGGCTGCGTTCCCATTGAATCCTTCTCTGTCGTGATGGCAACAGGGTCATGAATGGGTTCTGTCGTGATGGGCATCCTGCAAGTGGTAGTTGGCACCATGGGTAGGATTAGTACATTCAGGTCCTATCAACTACTACTTCTCTTTGCTGCAGCACTTGCAGTTGTAGCATTTTACTACTTTGGCTCAGAAAAGCAGAACTTCTCCAGCACCACCAAGCGGATTAAACAGAGCCAGGGTAGTCAGAATACAAACAGAAATGATGCAGATTTGTCTTTGGATACAAGACTGATACGCCCAGAAGAACCCGCAGTGGAAGATGGAGAAGAGAGAGAAGAAAAACAAGAGAGTGACGAGAGCAGGTCGGGGAAAGACCAAGACCAACGCTATCATGTTCTCATGATGTTCACCAAGGTCGACAAGAGCCGGAGTCTACAGGAGAAGTTCAAGGTGGCCATGTTGTCCATGATGGAACATGGACACTTCCTGGAAGGAGAAGTGCTTGTCCTTCATTTTGTGAGCGACCAGGCCAGCAAAGAACTTGGTCAAAGAATGCTATCAGAATTTCTTCTTAAGGCAACATTTAAATGTGAGGTAGGTTTCTCTTTGGATACAATATTTTATATTGGGACTGTATATAATTTGAGAATGAATCCTGTAAACTTAACAGTGTTTACAGGATTAATTTCTGCTGTCATGTTAGTTAACTAAGTAAATTGTCAATGTCATTATGTGTTTTTATTAGGTATAAATGCTATGAACCAAGTAAGTCATTTCCAGTGGCTGTGGGTGGCATGTAGTAGCGTGTTTCTAAACACTTGGGGGCAGTGTATTACAGACTACAAGTTAACTTTAATTTGTGTTAATACTTCAAACTTTTTGACAATCTCATTAAATTGTCAGTATATTTCCACATAATATATCGCACACATTCTCTGGTATAAATGGCACACCTACATATTATCTTAGCCCATTCCACTGGCAAATTTGGATTAAAGTGAGTCTGTCTGAGTTAATCAACTGGACATATGTAATTATCCCTGTTCTACTCTGCAATTGCAACATGTAAGCCCTAAACTGCCTGGAAGCATAAATGGCACTTATATGAGGACGTATTCAGATGATGAATTGATATGGTGTAGTTTAAATAAATAATTTGGAGATGGTGTACAGTCATTTTCACACTAGTGACTCCAGGGTACATGCTCTGTGCAACCACCATCACATCACCAGTGATGTTGAGACTGCTCACCTGACTCAACAGCATCCATGCTAGGTTTTTTACACTTTTGAACTAAGGAGAATTCCAATTCCTGGAGTGTAACTACAAGTGGTGAACTCCAATACAGGCAGTTATTGTAGCATAAGGAACCACGTGTGCTAATAATATCTTAGTTCTATAATAATAAGCTTTCTTACCACAGTTGAATACATATGGCATCTTTACCAGTATGTTAAAAACCAATAATTCCTTGTGGTACATTCAGTGTCCTGATATCTGGTGGTCACAATCATTTAGACAATGTGTTATTTAGCCCACTTTCCTCTGAAAAATAATGGTATAAAACAAGAAAATCTATTGTCACTATAAATCATTAAATGCATGTTTAAAAAAAATAATAAGATCAACATTATGATTTTTTTTTTAAATCGGGATATGAGGTCTGTCTAGAATGGCATTTGTAAATAGTAATGATATAATATAAAACAATTCACCCCCACCTAAGTCCTACTTTACTTCATAATATGCATACATAAGTGCTGTAGTGTATACATTTCCTGGTACATTTTTTAAATAGATTATATGTCTTGTGGCCTAATTTGGAAGGTGAGATTGCTAAAATCCTTTTCATATTTCATTATTCAGTATAGTGCATGAGAACAAGGTGAAGTTATGCAAGAGGTTATCCTCCGTCACCCTTTTTACTTGGTAAATCAAGAGTCATGATGGCAAATGTGCTGCCAAAAAACCATGCTGGGTGCTGTTAACCAGCATTCACATGCTAACTGTGAAATTGTGAATTGAATCGTTACTCTGTAGTTAACTGAATGCCACACTATGTTGTATTAGAGGAATCATCATCGTGTTGATATTAACTGTAGTGTAAAATGTTGCCTTCATTGTTACTTTCATTGTTGCAGGGGCATGCCTAATGAATAGAGACATTGCGCTCACAGATACATGTTCTTAACCTTTCTTGTATATTCTTGTATTAATCCATTCTGCAAGCTACATTGAGGAAAAAAAGTATTTGATCCCCTGCTGATTTTGTACGTTTGCCCACTAACAAAGAAATGATCAGTCTATACTTTTTATGGTAGGTTTATTTGAACAGTGAGAGACAGAATAACAACAAAACAATCCAGAAAAACGCGTGTCAAAAATGTTAGAAATTGGTTTTCAATTTAATGAGGCAAATAAGTATTTGACCCCTCTGCAAAACATGACTTGGTACTTGGTGGCAAAACCCTTGTTGGCATCACAGAGGTCAGACGTTTCTTGTAGTTTGCCACCAGGTTTGCACACATCTCAAGGGGGATTGTGTCCCACTCCTCTTTGCATATCTTCTCCAAGTCATTAAGGTTTCGAGGCTGACGTTTGGCAACTCGAACCTTCAGCTCCCTCCACAGATTTTCTATTGGATTAAGGTCTGGAGACTGGCTAGGCCACTCCAGGACCTTAATGTGCTTCTTTTTGAGCCACTCCTTTGTTGCCTTGGCCGTGTGTTTTGGGTCATTGTCATGCTGGAATACCCATCCACGACCCATTTT
>JAODOY010000019.1:2127377-2142063 GCA_025399855.1 Forbesichthys papilliferus | reverse complement strand
TCTCTCTCTCTCTCTCTCTCTCTCTCTCTCTCTCTCTCTCTCTCTCTCTCTCTCTCTCTCTCTCTCTCTCTCAGTTGTCTCTGGTCTCACCAGGGCTCCACATTGTGTGTGTGTGTGTGTGTGTGTGTGTGTGTGTGTGTGTGTGCGCGTGTGCCTGTGTACGTGTTTACATGTATATGTACATGTACAGCATTTTTCACGCATTTGAAATCACCAAGCAACTTATTATGTCAGTAGTATTATTATGTGAGTAGTAAAACAGGTCCCCGATTGTCACAAGTAGCCAACGTTCTGTGGACAGTAACAGGCATCCTTTAATAACCATATCCCATTCTATTCCCTAGAATAATTGCTAGGAGCCCAAGTACCGACAGTGTTAATATTCTTAGAGCTTAGCCAAGACAGCAGAACATGTGCTTTGTGCTTTGTGTGTGTGTGTGTGTGTTTCAAATGCGTACTGTCACCATACAAACCATCTGGACGGTACATGTATGTTAGTGCTGCGTGGCTGCCCTCTTTGCAGATATCCCTGAATGGGATGACTTGAAGTGAACTGGAGGAATCGGATCAATATGATCAATCATGCTGTGCTGTGCCACCCAATCCCATGCTAATTGGAACTGTTCACACTGAACTCCAGCAGAGAGTGATTCTTAATGAGTCCACTGCAGAGCAGTGAGCCCGGCTCTGAGCCGGACACAGCTCCTGCTCTGGCCCTGTTGAATAGCCACATCCCTGTTCTCAGCAGGGGCTGGGGGTGGAGGGGCTAAGCTCTGGGGTCCAGTTCTGACCCCCACAGGAGGGGAGCAGACCTGGGGTCAGGCCCCAGATTCAACAGCACGGACAGCGGGCTCCTCCTCAGCCTTGTGCCCTAAGACCACCAGCCTCTCCTGCCCCTTAGCCCTGACCTCCCTGTGCATGCATGCCTGTCCAGGCTCCCTGCGGCGTTAGGGGTGGGGGTCCTGGCTCTTGGAGGGCCATTGTAGCCTCCACTGACCGCTGACAAAAGCCCCTTGTGTGCCCAGCGGTCAAGACAAGGCGACTGGCAGCTCCCTGTCTCTCCAGTCTAATTTGGCAGGATGCCGGGCCCAACAATAGCGTAACACTGCGCTCCACAATAATGTTTGTGCAAGGTCTCTTTCTTGGGGCCAATCTAGCGCTCACACAACCCATCTGGCATCAATGAGATGTCCTGAGATGTCCTGAGATGCTATTCATAACATCAGTCTTCATTTTGCCAAAGGCTTTCAGCCAGAGCTGCTCTCTGGATGCACAATACAATAGTGTTGGTGAATACTTAGCAAGTGGCAGATGTCATAGATATTAGGTTTGGAGAGCGTAGTGATGTGACCAAATGCAGATGGAATCCTTCCCTATTCTGTGGAGAAGGACCATGCAAGATATGTTTAATAATAACATTAATATAGGAGTAGAAGACTGCTGTAATAATAAGATGTTATTGTTTATTTTTTTCAAATTTTGATTATGATTATGATTATAATTATAGGAGGAGTCGTATAAGCTGACTGTTAAAAGATTGTACGCAGTCATTATAAACTTGAAGTCAAATTCATTGAATATTTCATGGCCTGAGTGAATCCTGCGTTCCTATAGGCTACAGCCCTGACTCTGTAAACATAACACAATCAAAGTGGTGCAGACCACACCAAACAACACTATCATAGCCTTGGTAATGCATGTCCAATTTAGGGGGCCATACTTGCCATATGGGAGCACCCTATGGCATTGAAGGGAGAGGTGATTTCATTATGATTGAGTTTCCCAGCATCCCTGAGTTCAACTTGAATAAAACAGGCATACCATTTTTCAGTGGTAATTCTGTTTTCTCTCCATTACTTTTCTGGCAAGTGAATGCAAAAATGTGTGACCACCGTCATGCACTTCTATACAGATTATTTTTAATGTTTGAGAACTGCTGCGTGGAGATCTGAGAGATTGTTTATCATCCAGGAGGTCCTGGGTTCATTCCCTCATGTGGGCCTACGGTCAATATCCTTTAGCAAGTTTCTTAACCAGCCCCTTTCTAAGGATGATACTTAAGCTATATTAGGGACTAGTGCACCATAAAGGGGCAGGATAGGTTCCCCATATGCACCAATGAGAAAGATTAAAGATGAGTGATTGTAAACTAATACACTTGTTCTCAGTATGATAGCTGCTGGCTCTGTAAATAGGAACACAAACAAAGCAGTGCAGACAGCAACACTCAACAATGTCCTAGCCTTCACAATGCGTTTCCAATGTATGGGGCGGAGTTTCTGAGGGAACACCATATGGCATCTAAAGGAGAGGTGTTTCAAGGTCCTAAAAACAATACATTATGTAAATTGTGAAATGGCCAAGAATAAACAAAAATACAAAACAACACAAACATACAAGGAAAAGTTGTCTTGGAAAGTAAAAGACTGAAACACCCCTATATTAGAGCTGATTCATTTCAGAGTGACTCATGCATTTATGTGTGTGTGTGTGGGTGGGAGTAAGTTTGAAACAAGGTAACCAGTGAATGTTCTGTTCCTTGGGCTGGTCTGGAGTGACGAATGAATGAGAGAGAGAGAGAGAGAGAGAGAGAGAGAGAGAGAGAGAGAGAAAGAAAAGCATGAGAGGAAGTTAGCACAGCAAGCAGTGGACTGAAGCCAGAACTCTCTCTCTCTCTCTCTCTTTCTCTCTCTCTCTCTCTCTCTCTCTCTCTCTCTTTCAGCCTGTGTTTCCCTGCCAGGAGTGTTCCCTCTGTCCGGGGGAAGGTTGTACAGGAGGTGACCAGGCGTGGGCAATGAGCTCAGTGTAATGAGGCCGGAGACTGGGTTGATGCTCAGGGCAACACATGCGCACACACAAGCAAACACGTGCACACATTTACAGCACCTGCTGTACCTCTGCTGCTGTGTTGATATAGCCCATCCTCTTAAGGTTAGATGTGGTGTGCGTTCAGAAAAGATGCTGTTGCAGATTGTTGTGTGTGAAACTCATTGGAGATCCTCCAACCATCACATTTCTTCTCCATTATGATAAAACAGAACAACAACCTTTACCGTGTCTGTATGCTGTAATGCTTTGAGTATAGGTTCCATGTGATTGGCTGATTAGATTTTGGTTTCGTGATAGTGCGTCAAAACAACGTCAGCCGACATGGAGCCAACCGAGGTGGTTGCTAATTTGTATGTTGTGTTAGCCTATAGTGAATTAAGGCCATAGTATAGCCTAAACTAGGCTATGCTATTTATTTGTAATTGTAACAGTCTGGTTGTGTTTCTGCTCCAGTCCAGGTTTTCCCTGTGTTCCATGATTCTACAATTCCAGTCTGTGTTTCCCTGTGTTTCATCATTTCTGTTCCATTCCTGGTTTTAAGTCTTCTCTATTGCTTTATTGATGGTATTATTAGTTCCACCTGTTTCTGTTCCAGTCCTGTTCCAGTCCTTCTGCATTTATTTGTTTATTGGTTAACCCTGTTCCCCTCTGTATTTAAGTGCTCTGATCCTTGATCCTTGTTGCCGTTAGTGCTGCTATTTGTATTTACTTTATGTTTCTGTGTGTCCTAGCATTCACATTTAATATCTTTCTTTGTGGCATGCAATTGGGTCTATTCTCCATTTCTATCATTACAGCAATTAGCTATCTTTGTAACACATTCTGTCTGATCAATCTGTTAAATCTGTATTTAACAGATTCCCTGAAAATATGTTTTCATATGGCTTAAACATTTACCAAGATTAAAATTACAGTCATGAGTTTCACTAGACATTTCCTGGTTGTTCAGACATAGCAATACAGGTGCAGTTCCTGCAATTGAGAAAAGCCTTATAAAACAAAATGCCATACTGTACAGTATCAATATTTATTCAGATGCCTGATAAATTATATTGTAATACTCAAAAGACACACATTTAACCCTTAAGTGCTTTTACAGGCGAGCTGCAACTTTACCATGTTTTGCTGTGCAGAGGTCTATACAGTGGTCTAATGGTGCAGAGGTCTATACAGTGGTCTAATGGTACAGAGGTCTATACAGTGGTCAAGTGGTGCAGAGGTCTATACAGTGGTCCAGTGGTGCAGAGATTTATACAGTGGTCTAATGGTACAGAGGTCTGTACAGTGGTCCAGTGGTACAGAGGTCTATACAGTGGTCCAGTGGTGCAGAGATTTATACAGTGGTCTAATGGTACAGAGGTCTGTACAGTGGTCCAGTGGTACAGAGGTCTATACAATGGTCTAATGGTGCAGAGGTCTATACAGTGGTCTAGTGGTGCAGAGATCTATACAGTGGTCTAATGGTACAGAAGTCTATACAATGGTCTAATGGTGCAGAGGTCTATACAGTGGTCCAGTGGTGCAGAGATTTATACAGTGGTCTAATGGTACAGAGGTCTATACAGTGGCCCAGTAGTGCAGAGATCTATACAGTGGTCTAGTGGTGCCGAGGTCTATACAGTGGTCCAGTGGTGCAGAGGTCTATACAGTGGTCTAGTGGTGCCGAGGTCTATACAGTGGTCCAGTGGTGCAGAGGTCTATACAGTGGCCCAGTGGTGCAGAGGTCTATACAGTGGTCTAATGGTGCAGAGGTCTATACAGTGGTCCAGTGGTGCAGAGGTCTAGAGCCTGTGGTGTTGTACTCTTGTGAGACCATCCTGATCTCACAAGCATCAGTTTGACTTTGTCTCGAGAATCATTCTGGAGAGCTTGGAAAATGTGTTTCAGGCCGGTAAACCTACACTATGTGTGGCCAATCAGCGTTTGTACTGTTAACTACAGGCGTGGTCTATGTGTGACAGGGGTTAACGCAGCCTAGATGATACAATAAAACATCAGTTGTTATAATATATTAGAAGAGCAAAGGCTGTTCTCAATGGAAAAGGTGTCACTCTTCACACACTCAAGAGTGGATAACAACAAACTGCTGGTTCACAGTTCGTCCAAATGGACGACTCCCCAGATGAATGTGTCTCAAAAGACGTCAGGTTAGTGGTGTGCTGTGGGACTGGGCCTGGTCTGCCTCAGTAAACTGGTTCTGGTCTTGTCTTGTTTGGTCTGGTCTGTCTGGGGTGGTGTAATGTGGTTCTGGTCTGTCCTGGTCTGATGTGGCGTGGTGTGGTCTAGTCTTGTCTGGTGTGATCTCATGTGGACTGGTGTGATGTGGTGTTGTTCCGGTCTGTTATGTTTTGGTCTGGTCTGGACTTGTCTGGTCTGGTCTGGTCTTTTGGGCATGTGCTGGCCTGTAGCTCCACTCTGTTCGCCAACACCCTGGGAAAGCACATTGTGTGTGTGTGTGTGTGTGTGTGTGTGTGTGTGTGCGTGCGTGTGCTGGCAAATTGCTTGCTTCCCATGTCTCCTACCCTCTCTCTGGCGTGCTGCTTGTTAAGCCCTGCTATTGTCACACACGACTGTCTGTGTGTGTGTGTGTGTGTGTGTGTGCCAGCCAGTGTGTAATAAGGGCTAATTCAGGAGGGAAGCGGGCGTTGCGGGGCGGCAGGCTGGGTTCCCAGGGGTCCCTGTGCAGCCCACTTGAGACAGGCAGAGCGAGAGGGGCGATGGGAAGATGGCGGACGAGGGCCAGAACCCAAACAAGACACATAAAGCCCAGGCCACAAGTCAGCCAGGGCCCCATTCAGATCCCATGCAGGTATCTGGGCCAAGCACACAAGAGGTATTCAGAGCTGCACAGGATGCTGTCTGCAGGATGTCCTAGACCTCTCGACGCTGTATTGTAGTGTGTGTGCGTGTGCGTGTGTGTGTGTGTGTGTGTGTGTGTTTGTGTGTGTGTGTCCTTGTCTGCAGTGTTGACTTTCTAGAAACCTTCAAAATGTCATGAAGGTTGCTCTTGGCTGTCAGACGTCTTGACAGTGAATATGCGCTTTATAGACAAACTCAATTAGCTGGCATGCATATTTTTAAGGAGGTGTCTTGTGTCACAATAGGCCTTCATTTTGACGTATGGCCATGGTGAACGTATCGAAAATACATCCTTTGTCCTGTTTGAGGCGGGGGAAGACATGTTCAAACAGAAGCCTTGGCAGACTGCAGAAAGACACAAAGACAAAGACACCAAGTAACACACAGAGAATGAACATTTCAACAAAAGGGGATCTTTTGCGAAGTCTCTGACTAATATGCTTTCTAAAATGTTTTTAGTTTGACTTCTGTATGCCAGTGGACCAAAACGGGACCTTAGAAGTCATAATGGGATGAATTTAACCATATTTCATGGTTTCTATTTTTTTTTTTTCTAAATATACAGTATATTTGTTAATATATTTTATGTTGTACAAAAAGTTTTTTTTTGCATTTTCTTTTATTGAATAAAGATAATATTATTCCAATGCAAAATACAGTATTTTGTATACTGTATATACAGTATAAATCTAGTTATAATAATGGGGGAGGTGTCACAATTATGAGAACATCTCTGTTAGATCATTAAATCACTGAGTAAATACTTATCATATTTTATTGTATTTTATAATGACGTTTTCCTGTAGGTCTATACTGGATAGTCTAAGGACTTTGCTGAAGTTCTTTGGAGTTGCCTTTGGTTAGATTTATTTAGGCATTGCTGGAGATGAGAAAGCAATACCCTTTTCTCAAGGTTAGATAGGTACATCTGTTATAAGCACACGTTTATTTGGAGCATGGTTTAATGTCCGATTGTGTGGGGCTTTTCACATGCATTGTTTTCTGGTGACAAGGTTTGTCCATCAGCTCATAGTAAGGTGCCTCTCCTCTCCCATACTCTCCTTGTCATCTCTCTTTACCTCTGTTTCCCATCTGTTCACTCTGATTCCTCTATACTAGCACCAGTGGTTTGCCACAGGGTGAGTTATATGTAAGACCCTCATCTGTCTAGGCTAGTGCCCCATAAAGCATCTTCCTCCCGACCACCCCTACCCCGTATTAAAGAGATGTAGTGTTCCCCTTCCTGCTTCATATTTCAAAGTTCAGGTGCTGAGAGGCTATTCGTTTAGTGGGAGGAGAGCCAACGGGTCCCACACAAAAGGATGAATTTATGTCAGTCCAAATTGTTACAAGGGAGGTTTGATGAAGGGGGAGGAGTGGATAGTGTGTGTGCACGTGCGAGCGTGTGTGTGTGTGTCTGTGTGATATCATCCCCATGACAACGAGGTTGTTAAGGGGGTTTGGGCTGCCGCCTGGTTAACAATACATTTAATGTCATAGCTCAGTGGCTTGTCTTTGTGGCTGTGGTGGCGCGCTGCGCTCCACACAAAGCCTCAAAGGCAGAATGGATTAGAATATGAGAGAAAAGATGACTGAATCAAACCCAGTGGATTGGAGGAGATTAGCTGAACGAGAATGTCTTATGTGAGAAATGAGACTCTAATTACTTTCTATTGCCGCAGCAGATGAGATTCATTTTAAAATGTGTTTATTTGAGGAAATGATCGACTTGGCTGTAAGCCTGCACATTTACATACTTCCTTATTCAATTTATAGTTTTTTGTAAAATAGGTTAAAAGTATGCACTGATATCAATTTATTACAAACTACCTACATGTTGCCTTCTGAAACAAACCCGATAGCCTTTATATTACATAACCATAGTCTTTGCATTTTGGATGTCCTCTTTTATGTAAAAAAGGTTTTTTGTATTTATATATATTTTTCTTGACAAATGATACAACATAAAGCATTGAATGTGGCTCTAATACTAATTCCTTATCATGGTCTATCAGGCCAGGTGTCTGCTCTCAGGAATATAAACGTAAACCTAGGGTTTGATAGAAACCACAGCCTGACGCCTGAGAGTCTGACTTTGTGACGTCCACTCTTGTTGACCAAATGCTTCTCTCCTGTTGGTTATTTGTCCACACTGTAGTCGAGGAGCTTAGAAAACGGCGCCTTGTCCTGAGTTTGCTCTGCTCTCCAGGTCTCCAATTAGTCTAGAAAAGACCCCAGGAAGCAGCGCAGAAACAAAGGAGGGACAAGGGGAAAAAAGGAGGCGAAAAGTAAAACAAAACGCAACAATCAACAAGACCTTCTGGCGTCAATGTGAGGGAGGATGCGGACGCATGCACGCACACACACACACACAGACAAACACACACACACACGCACGCACACACACACACACACACACACACACAGACAAACACACACACGCACGCACACACACACACACACACAGACACACACGCTCGCTCCCAAACAGTGAAGTTTTCTGAGCTGGGGCTGTCACTGTGGAAACCTGGAGCGTTATTTCCTTCGTTTTATTTGTCCCCCTACCCTGTTGTCACCCTTTCTCACATTGCACACACACACACCCTGGGTCCCACCTCCCTTGGTATAAAACAAAGCGTGGCAGCGCTGAAAGAGCTGTGAGGTAGGTAAATGTATTCAGTGACACTGGCCGGATGACTCCATTCTGTGCCAGGCCTGTAACGTTTGTTTCAGGCCTTGTCTGAGGGCGCCCACAGTGTGTTGGACCCTTTGTGCCGCACGCCCTCCACAGCCCCGCAGTTAATGGTGCCCTTGTCCCAGACTGCTGGAGCAGAAGGAGCCTGGAGCCCCTGCAGACGGGACAGGGCTGGCTCGGGGGTGAGTGGGGGAGGAGCCCTGCCATAGGGTTGTTCTGGGGTGTGTGAGATGGTGGAGAGGTTTGACGTTCGCGCCTGATGCAGCTGATCCCAGGAATATTATGAGGAGGCGGATGGCTTGGCTTAGGAAGCGTCACACACACACACACACACATTCCACATCTGGTCATATAAAGTCTGTTCACAAGACTCTCTCTGTGTGGAGTTCCCCTTGCTTTCCAGCTCTACACGTCTTCTGTTCACTACCAGGATAGGTGGGTCTCCTTCTCAACCTTCACTCTCTGTGTTGGCCCTGCATGCCCTTCTGTCTTCATGTCTCTCCCCTCCTCTCCTCTCCTCTCCTCTCTTCCCAGGACACATCCACATCCTTTCCTTCCCAGGCTGGAGGGCCAAGCGTGGTAACTAGGGGGCCCATGGGGCAGAAGCCTTGTCGCTATCCGGTGCAGGGGCCTCTTGCTTCTTTCACTGGTGATTGTCCTCCTGCTCTCACAGCGGGCTGCTGGAGAGGCCTTGTTCACTGCTGTTTTGTCTGGCCCTCTCTCTCTTTCTCTCTCTCTCTCTATCTCTATCTCTCTATCTTCCGGGAGCTCAGAGCCTGAACACTTGACTCCGGTAATCTCTTGAGGAGACTGTTGCTGCACGAACGCCTTGGACTAAATGTATTTCTATACAATATACAGACATGCAGTGTTTCACTTAAGTCTTATATATTCCTATTTGGTTCAGATCATTTCCCATCAACATGGTTAGCTCCTAGATAGCGTTCACTAGGCCGATATATAGTGTTTACAGATAATGAGAAGTCTGTTAGAATCATTGTGTTAATGATACAATGATACAAAAATGTAACCCTTACTGTACATTTTCAATATGATACATTCAATTTGATTTAATTACATATAAAAAGAAAGACTTGATGTATATATCACATACTGTATTTGCATTATATCACAGATTATCAATTATCCTACGGTAAGGTATTGTACTATAATTTGGCTCTTGTATGCATTTGAAATCTGAATAGGCTAGATTATGTTAAAGTGCGAAATTGTGATAAACAGATCATTGAAGTCTGCATGCCATGCCGGGGGTCTGCCATTGAAGGAAGCCCAACTGAAGCAGACACTTGTGTGAAAATGGTCCCCATCTGACTTGATGGGCATTCACATGAATTCCTTAGGGAGAAGCCCGTATTGAAATGTCCCTTTGCTATTATGGAAAGAATTCCTAAGAGCTAATTCCCATCACTGTGTGTGTGTGTGTGTGTGTGTGTGTGTGTGGGGGGGGGGGGGGGGGGGGGCCGTATGTGTGTGCCAGTGTGCATTCATCAATGTGTCTGCTTATCTCAGTGCGTAGATTTGTGTCTCTAATGTACATCTGTCAAAGTGAGTGTGTAATTGTCAATAAATATTGGCCAATGTGTTATAATGCGTGTGCAGGTGCGTGTGTGTGAGTGTGTGTGTGTAATAATGTTGGCATTTGTAAGAGCGCCCACACAGTGCGCTATGCCCAGGATTGTGTGTGTGTGTGTGTGTGTGTGTGTGTGTGCGTGTGTGTGTGTGTGTGTGTGTGTGTGTGTATGGGGGGCACCCCAACAACTCCGTTTGAAGGGATTATGGGCTCCTGGACCATTCCTTCACACACAAATCCAACATGGCCGCCTCCATTATGACAACTCCATACTCCGCAAATGAGAGAGAGATGAAAGGAGGGAGCACAGAGGACTTTTCCCAGCGTCCCATCGACCACACGTCTGAAAGAGAAGAAGGAATCCGTAATCCACGAGACCACAAAGGAAGGAGAAGGCTCCGGCCCTTGGTGTTGTGCTAGCTCGCTGCAAGAGGCTTTATGATTCTATTGCCTTCATTCAGCCTGATAGTAGGAGCGCTACAATAATGATTAGGGACTTTAAAGGCTAGATTAGACTGAGGAGAGGGCCAGCTTAGACTGTGAGGTAATTTTATGGCAATTGTAGGGGCTTCTTAATGGGAAAATTCTTCTGGAAAAGAAAAGAAATGCACATAGATGTGTACAGCAGATCAAGCTGCTCCATTCAGTGACTGAGCAGAGAACGTGCACGCATGTATGTGGACACCTTGCGTCGCCACCAGTGTCGGACAGTAACTAGGCAACTAGTTACTGTAATATTATTACATTTTTCAGTAGTAGTGTAACTAATTACAAAACAGTAGTAATAATAATACAATTACTAATCAAAGTATAGGTTCAATACTGCGTTACAAGAACAATATTTCTGGTCCTAGCAAACTTAGCAAAGCTAATTGAACCGACATGCCCAGTCATCTGGTTTGAGAGGCTGCAATGTTTTCACTTTGGCTGACTGTTGACTCCTAAGGTTCATTATTGTTCCAATAAAGACGATTCAATTTTAAAATCAGCTGGCTACACAAGTTGCCATTTTTTGGAAGGGGCGAGGAATTTTAACTAGTAACATAACTAATTAATTTTAATACCCAGTAATAAGTAATTGTATTAATTTTTGAAGGAGTAATAAGTAAATAGTGCCTTATTACAATTCCTGAGTAACTTGCCCAACACTGCTCATCACATACAAACACACACTCACACACACACACACGCACACATGCACACACATGCGCACACACATGCGCACACACATACGCGCACACACACGCGCACACACACGCGCACACACACGCGCACACACACACACAGAACAATGTAGTTGTTGTTCTGTTGATCTCTGGCTGTGTGCTCGGGGAGCTCCAGGCACCACAAGGTGATCCTGCATTGTCTCAGCTGCCCTGGCCTAGCAGGTGACCGTGCTCTTGGGCAGAGGGGCGTATTATTACGCCTGTTCAGCCCATCCCCTCCCCTCACTCAGCTCCATGACTACATTTGAGCATTTCTAAAAGTTGTGCAGTGGGTGGAGTCCTTCTTAGAGCTGTGAAGTTACACTTTAACCTTTTGTTATAATGTCAATTATAACCTTTTTTTATAATGTTAATTACAATTGTAAGTTATGACTCATAGTGGTTTTTCCAGTCACACCAAACTCCAACCCCCACCCCCATTTGACAAATTCCCCATCCTCTTCCATTTGCTATTTGCAAAATCCAGACAGGAGCTGAGAACAAAGCTGCATGGGACACCAGTAAACCCCAAGAGCACCTGATACACACACACACACACACACACACACACACACACACACACACACACACACACACACACAGCAGCTTTGGATTAAACACCTCACTTGAGAATTCCTTTTGTGTCCCGTCACATGGACCCGACCATGTGGATGGGGCCTGGTTGGTTGGGAGTGTTGTGGTGAGGCTGGAACCCCAGGGAACAGAGGTGATCAGTAAGTTTAGAAAGGGACCCTGTGGCAGCAAGGAAAGAACATCTAGCCCAGACAGGGAGGGGGTGGTATCAGGGGAATCCAATTCAATTCCCTTTCCACGTGGATCCCACACCTCCAGCTTCCCTCCAGGTGTGTCTGTGAGAGGGAGTAAGAATGGTTACTGATCATGGAGGTGTCACGTTTGTGCTCGTGTCAATGAGCTCAGTTAATACTCTGTCTGTCTGCTTTTACATATGCCCATTCTCTAGTGAGGTAGAATAGAGTGCACACTATTCAAATTACTAATTTTATTAATAATTGGCTTAGGAGAGTAAGGTACAAACCCAAACATGTAATTATGATGTGCATTATGGATTTTATATGAGAATGTTTTTTTATTTTACAGTATATGAGAATGTTATGATATAGTATAGGGTATTGATCATATTCATTCTAAAGTGAGTGAACAGAAAGTGATTTTATGCCTTGTGTTATGATAGTGTTAACCCTTTAAAAACCTGCTGTTGGGGTTCAAGTTTTAAATGTTAAATAGGAAGTATTAGCACACTAATAACAAAGTATACTATTTATCCACAACTATGCATTTCTGTTATTACAAAAACACAACATATTTTATTACTTTTCTTCTTTAGTTCACAAGTTCGGTAGCATGACCTTGAATGTGACGAGCGTGACCATTTACACCTTTCCCGCTAGAGGGCAGTGTTGACTCTTAAAGGCCACTGGAATCTATGACGGCAACTACAACCAGTGCAGTTTTGACTGTAGAAGGAATCATAGACATCGGTATGTTAATAGTGGCTGTGCTGTCTCTTAATAGCATGGTTTATATACATAATGCATGTGTGTTTGTGGAGAGAAAAAATTAACACATTCATTTGATAAGACAATCAAATCGATATAAAGCTCTCTTATTAAAAACCAAATTGCCAGGCTATTAGCGTTTATTTAAAAGAAAAGGCTTATGTTTTAATTTATGTTGGCGTTAGAACTAATTCGTTTGAACGCGCGATTAATGTTAATGTAAGATGTAAACATAGGCTACTATGACCCAACCCTATCTGCTCCTCAGTGGACTTCTTTGTAAGTCACTTTGAATATACCTCCTCTGCTATATTACCAAATAGAAAATTGAAGGAATGCACTACAGTAGTGTATCTACTGTAGGTCTAAATCTTTTTTTTTCTTTCTAGCAAATGAATCCTGTAGAGAATTGTGAAATATCACATTTGTATTAAAACGTTTCGATGTTACCATAATTTTAGTTAAATTATTATAAAGATTAATAGTTAGTTGAATGTCTTGCACTTTTTACTGTTAACCCACAGATGCCGACCTCCATCAAATCGTCACTCCATGATGGAACCTTTTGCCCTCATTTTAGTTTGATTTAGTCAGTTCGCTCTGAATGTCATACACATTTTACTGTTAACCCACAGATGCCGACCTCCATCAAAGTCTTCCTGTCTCCACGACGGGGACATTGACAGCAAGCTACAGTCTTTAGAAGTCAGGAGGCCCGTGTTTACCCCGGGGATTACATTACCACACCAGAAGCTAACCAGACGCAGGCCTCCAGACATACAGGAGTGCACACCGCAACACCACCCAAGGTAAAGTCACACGTGTTAATGAGATCAGGCGGTGGTCCGGGGGGTGAGTCTGTGGTTCGGCTGCTAGATGCGTCCTCTTGTCTGCAGCTGTTTGTCCTTCAGGGGGAAGTGTGGTGTCTCAGATAGGGCGTGTAAACAGAACCGGGGTGAAGCTGCATGGGCCCTCCATTCTCATGGAGCCCCGGCCCATTGGATTAGTCTAATGGTGGCCTATGAGGGGGCGTGCTGCACTGCGGCCTTCCCTGACAAGAGGTGATGGATTAGGGCATTGTTGAGGCCCATGTCGGCCTGAGGGACCCAGGAGGAAGGGAGGGAGGAATCAGAGCCCGAGGCTGGCCAATCCCTGGATCAGTGACATGTCGACAAGGGATTATCCTGTTCTGTCGGCAGCTGAGGTCCTGCGGAGGACCTAGGTGAAGCCTTCCAGTGCAGCGCTATGCGTTGTCGACAGACCTGACCCTGAGAGGATGGGCAATGTGTGGCGTATTGATCTGTGGAGCCTTGGCACGCATCGTGTCAGTAACCTGTACCCTCACATCAGATGGCGTGCCATGTATGAATACAGTCCAACTCTGATCGAGTTTAGTGCTGCCTGTGTGAGCAACATCAACGGGACTGGCAAACAAACACCGGCCACCCCGGCCGTTCCCTGGAAGCGCTAGTGGCACTTTTTAACACATTTGCCTCCACTGTCGAAATGTGAAAACCAGACTGTGTTTTTCCTCGTTTATTTTTTATTTTTATGGGTCTCTTTGAAATCCGGCACACTTGACCCTCCCTCCCCTTGTGATTTTACTGCATACTCTGGTTTATTTCTGGAAACCTCCGGCGCTCCTCAGCTTGTTTTAATGCCTGCCTAAGTGTGCTGTTGTTTACTTTGCCCGTTTGGAGCAGCGGTGAGGTAAGGTGATTAAGTATTTGTATGAGGCCTCAGAGGGCCCAATGAAAACCACAAGCAACGTGTGATGGAGTCTTGGCTGTGTCCTGCGGTGGAGGGTGCTTTTGGACGAGGTGTATGAGTGTGTGTCTGGCGGCTAAACATGTGCCAACTGCCAACGCGTGGAGATAACAGCCAGTTGCACTGTCGCAAGATCTGGGCTTCGTCTGTAGCTGTTAAACGTGTCTGTGTGTGTGTGTGTGTGTGTGTGTGTGGGGGGGGG
>JAODOY010000019.1:2101523-2118243 GCA_025399855.1 Forbesichthys papilliferus | reverse complement strand
ACACACAAACACACACACACACACACACACACACACACACACACACACACACACACACACACACACACACACACACATACACACCTACACACACACATACATTCACACACACAAGCACACACACACAGGCTACAGTAACAGAGGCCTTTAAACACTTCTCTCTGCCGCAGCCAGCCAAAACACGCCCCAGCGCCTGTGTCTGCCAGGCTCACGGTGACCCACGCTGATCTGTGTGTGCGTGTGCGTGTGCGTGTGTGTGTGTGTGTGTGTGTGGGTGGGTGTGTGTGGGAGTGTAGAACAGAGAAAGCGTGTTTTGTGTTCACTGTACATATTGTTTTCCTTGCTCCCAGGTTGCTCTGGGCCCTTCTGTGTGTGTGTCTGTGTGCGCGTGTGTGTGTGTAAAGTGTAAAGAGCTGAATGTTCTCGATGTTCCTAAGAGGCCTGATTTTGCGAGAGGGGAGGTGGGCGATGTTAGTTTGCATCTGGAGAGCCTTCAAACACCCCACCCCCCCACCCCCACCCCACACACACACACACACACCCACACACACACACACACACACACACACACAAACACATCACCTATCTATCTATCTATCTATCTATCTATCTATCTATCTATCTGCTGTTGTCTCAGAGGATCAGTCAGTGCCTCTCTCTCATGTGTGCGTGTGTGTGTGCGCATGTGTGTCCAGCTCGAGGCCTAGGCTGGCCTCGCTAACAGCAGCCAAACAGAGGTCATACTCCTCTCCTACTAATAAAATACACTCGCGCTGCACAGAGATAGAACGCGTGCGTGGAGCACACACCCACACACACACACACACACACACACACACACACACACACACACACACACACCTATATACACAAAGAACGCTTGCAGAAGTACACACAGGTACAGACACACTTGCATCTATCACTCCCTGTCTCAACGTGACGTTGGTACAATGTGTCAGCCAGTTAACAGCACTGGCTGTTTCCTTATAGTGTTCACACTGCCATCCCTTGACTGGGAGTTTGCTGCTTAACCACCCGCCAACTCTGGCATGGGTGTTTGGGTATTTAGGCTTCACCTCTCTCACCCTCGATTCACCCCTCTGCCACTGCTTGTGGCGCGCGCTGGATCGGCTCCAGGAGCAGCCCTTAATGGCTTACGCATTAAGGCGTGAGCTGTGCGCGACGGCGTGCAAGATTGTTTGCGAGCGCTGTATCTCACACTTTCACACGCACTTTAGCCTCGACAGTCACTGGTCGTAATTGCATTATGGCGGTGCAGAGGTCCATGGTCGACGGGGCTCAATAAAGATACGAGCCATGGGAAAGACTGAGAAAAAAGAGGAAGAGGGAATTAAATTGTAAAGCGGGCAGAATTCATGGGATAGGTGGATAACGAATGAGAAAGGACAGGGTTTATTATTACAGGCCAATGTTAATAGACCCGTCTTTAATGCAACTGCAGGTTTATTAGCCATACGTTAACATAACAATTAACATAACGTTAAATATAACAAGTTGTGTATTATAAAGAGGTATTGGCAATAGCGCTAAGGCTGTGTAAACAAAGCTTTCACAGTTTTCTAATAGGCCGTTAGTTGTGAGTCAACCGCTTCCCACAGCTTGTTCTAAGGTGACACAGATCAACAGGTAACACTCGTGGGACCCACGGTAGCCAGGTGCGCAATAAGACGCTCAACTCCCGGGAAAAGGGAGGGACTGCGAGACCCAAGGTTCCGTGACTCGATTCACTGGCGGAGACCTCTTGCAACATGAGCGTGAGAAAGTAATTTAGACGGAAAGGTTTCAAAAAACTACACTGTGTCGTACACATCATTACATTTTGTTTTGGATCTCTGGCAGTTCTATTGTGTTCAGTACAAATGATTCAGGTGCGCGGCATACAATGAGTCTTGCTACTGATGGGTTTGACAGAGACCACATTGTTACGTTTTCATTATTGTCTTTTTACTCGCACGCACAGACATGTTTAGATGTATGGCTTATATTGTCAGAAGAAGAGACAATATATAACGTTACACTTCTGCTCATGTTGTGTTTACTGTTGTGTTAACATCATCAGCTAGTAGAGCAACGTGCAGCTCCGCTTTGACTATCAGATTCATGATCTTGCGGCGAGCCGCGAGCAACGTCCCATAGATCCAGGCGGCAAGCCGACAAGAGCAGCGCCTTCCCCCTGGTCGCTTGCGCGCCACGTGTCGCGGGTTTAGCCGCAGCTGGAGACTTGTGATTGGAGAGCTTTACATATTAGACGGCGGAGCACGCGTTATGGGGTAGTCTATACCGAACATCGGATAATTAGAAAAGTTATTACTAACTTAACTTTGGGCATATCTCCACTTTTTTTTTAAATCGTTTTTTATTTAATGGGATTATGGAATATAGGCTATTGCCACAGAGCATAAAACATATTTGATAAAGGCCAAAATTTGCATGTATCATTTTATTTTCGATGTGTTGGCGTATAAGTGATGTGTTGTAACTTATTTTAGTATGCTTATGCTTTATTTTTTAAAGTTCGGTCCCTTTTAAACGTGACAACGTTTTCAGGGTGTGTGGTCCAACTTTATTTTTAACTGTTGTATACAGCCTAATTTGACTGTTTATACGGTAAAAAGTATTGCCCGTGTGTGCGTCTTCGAATGTGATAACGATAACGAAATGAAGTTATGACCTGAAATATAATGCCTTGAAAATTGTACGCGGGCGCCCGACCACAGGCGAGGCATCGCTCTAATCGTGTGCTCTGGCTCAGAAGTCTCTCTCTCTCTGGCTCACATTCCGATAAGCCCGATCGAGCCCTCGGTAGGCGTGGTTTTCCCAGGCTTTTAAAACAGCAGCTGCTATTTACCTTCCCTCTAATGTAAACCAGCACCGCCACCCCCAGCCCGGCAGCCAAACCTCAACCACCGCGCTCATAAAACATCCTGGCACGTGCTCCACATTCACATGCCGACAGATGTCAAAATGCAAAATTTGCACTGAGGCTCAGCGCACGTAAATGTAGCCTGAATCGACAATAATTAGGATGTTAAATACTAAATAAAATGCTATTTCTGAATGAATATATTATATAATAGTTGTTGTGCGTGTCTGTGTTTAGGCGTGCCTGCGCGCTTGTGTTATCAGCGAAAAACTTTTACATTTACATACAGAGCTATATTCTTAGTCGTTGTGATATTTAACTTAAACATAGGATATATGTCGAGCTGTTTAGACTAAAGCACTATTACACGAGGAATTCAACTCGCAACTCATATGTGTCTGTTTAGCCCGAGTAATGACTTTATTGTGGATATGTGAATTATAACTGTGATGTGTGCGTTTTACTCTAAACCTGTGGATCAAACATGCCGAGTCAAGTCAGCTCTGTGCTGATGTCTGGTAGTCAGTCAGTGGCTCAAGTGTTAATATGTAAACGGAGTGATTGAAGGCAGTCCCGGCTGTGCCCTAAACTCGGCCGTGCGCCATTGGCCGCCAGCTCAAACGTAAAACAACCAATGGAAGGGCGCCGACCACGAGCCATCCTCCCCTCGGGCCGCGTGTCCCTCACGCTGATTGGTAGAAAGTTACTGTGGGAAAGAAAGTTTGGGAAGTTTCACACGAGCCGTTCGCGTGCAGTCTGAGATATAAATAAGAGCCACACGAAGTGCCAGCAGACAGACTGCATGGCTGTGAGCTGCCGGTCTTGCAACACTGACATCATTCTGCCTGACGCTCACTCGTATACTCTTGTGTCTCGCGTAGGTGCAACTACGACACACACAAAAGGATTGTATAGACCTAACTCAGGATTTTTTGAGGACTGTTGAATATCACAAGGTGCCGTGAAAGAACAAGCCCGTCTTGTTCTTCTTTGCGCCAGCACCAGTGGACCGTAATTTGCTTGTCTTGCGCTTGTGGGATATTTCCGACAGAATGCCAGCCGATATGATGGAAAAGAATTCCTCCTCTCCAGTCGCTGCTACCCCGGCTAGTATGAACACAACACCCGATAAGCCAAAGACCGCTTCTGAACACAGAAAGGTTGGTATATGGTTAGCCATTTCCATGTATTCGTTTCTGTTTGATTTACGTTTACGCAAGCGCTCCTCACTAAAGGGGATCTTTACGCACGGACCAAGAAAGAGATCTTTAACGATGCATGTTTTTAATTTTATTTAGTCGTCCAAGCCAATTATGGAAAAGAGGAGAAGAGCCAGAATCAACGAGAGCTTGGGACAACTTAAGACACTCATCTTGGATGCGCTTAAAAAAGATGTAAGTGCTTTGCAACTTCTGAATAATACTGTAGGTTTTTAGTCTAATTTACAGGGCCTGTATAGTCGTATAACAGAGAACATCCCATCTCTAACCATATGTATCTCTTTCATTAGAGCTCCAGACACTCTAAGCTAGAAAAGGCGGATATCCTGGAGATGACTGTGAAACATCTGCGGAATTTACAGAGGGCTCAGATGACTGGTAAGTCACTGGAGATGTCCCGGAATTATTTCTCAGGTTTCCATTTGCGGATTAGATAACGTTAACGCAAAGCAAATCCTAAAGAATAAATCAATTCATTCAGGATAAAGTAGCCAATTTAAGTCTGAAACTACAGTTAGAATATATTTAATGACTCTTTGCCTTCTTCTCTTTAGCGGCTCTGAACACCGACCCCAGTGTTCTTGGGAAATATCGCGCTGGTTTCAGCGAATGCATGAATGAGGTTACGCGGTTCCTGTCTACCTGTGAAGGGGTTAACACCGAGGTCAGGACGAGGCTCCTGGGCCACTTGGCAAACTGCATGACACAGATTAACGCAATGAACTACCCCAGCCAACACCAGCTCCCCGCCGGCCCTCCCCACCCTTCCTTCGGCCAGTCTATGGTGCAAATCCCCAACTCCTCTCCGCAGACGAACGTCATGCCTATGAACGGGGTTCCCTGCAAAGGGGGCTCCCCTGCTAATTTGCCATCAGACGCCACAAAAGTCTACGGAGGGTTCCAAATAGTTCCTGCCACAGACGGACAGTTTGCCTTTTTGATCCCAAACGCGGCTTTTGCGCCCAGCGGGCCAGTTATTCCCGTGTACGCCAATAACGCCGGCACGCCCGTACCAGCGGCTGTGTCTCCAGGAGCCCCATCGGGAAACACAGACTCAGTGTGGCGGCCATGGTGAAGGGATAAGGATATACAAAAAAGACTTTAATGACACTTATTTCTGTCTTTGTTCAATGTTGCAGATTCTTTTAAACATCTTTTTGTACTTGCAATGCGTAAAATGGGAACATTATGCACTATATTTGTATAGCGAATGAGGGAGTAAAGTTCATATTGAAATGCGATTTGTATTGTGGAAGTCTGTTCACTGCATTTTCTATATTTGAGGTGTCGTTTTTTTACTGTGTGATACCAAAGATATGTTCAATGCTCTTATGCTGTTCTTCGTTTTGGAAGACAAATAAATAAAATTGTTAAGACATTACAAATATCTGCTTGTCCTTCGTCATTTCAGTTTGTATTGACAATTTCTGCTAAAAGAGTAGGCTATAGATTTTGCGCTCAATGTTGGAAAAAGTAGATTAAGATAGGTTACAACAGTCACTAATCTATATAAATATCTTTAATTATAGCCATCTCATCAGCCATAACAATTCCAAATTAGGATGAGGTTTGCAGATTTGTTTAGCAGTCTTTTGTGATCTCTAACATCTTGATAGTCTACTTGAAACTGTGTTTAAAGGGCATAGGCTAGTAATTAAATTACCTGTGACTAAAATAACCATATTATTTACTTTCAAAGGCTTTTTAGGCAACAAACATTTGTTTACTTTAGAATTCCACGACTCGTTACTTTTAAAGCAACCCTTTGTCATTCTAATGAGGCAACAGCGGGGCTGAAACGTCATTTGATGAGGATAGTTTCACCGTTCATTGGACGCATATGAGAGGTGACGTGCGCCCTCTAGCAGCACAGAGGCGCATTACATCACTATTGGAAATATTCAGTAGATCAATGAAAGTATTACTTGTTTATAAAGGTGTCCCTAATAGTTTGTCGATTTCCTCACACGTTTGCCTCAATCTCCCGTAAGGACTTAATTTAAGGTATAGGTATAAGGTTGAAATATTGGGCCCCCTATTAAAACTGTATGCACCAAGGTACTTGACGACGTACTATCCAGAGCAGAATGTTTTGATTTGATTGCAGATGGACATATATAGACATATGAATATATGTAATTATATATTATCCAAGGTTAAAGCAACCTTGTGGCCTTTATTGTGCCATGGCTGGTCAATGCAACTGTCCTGTACCCCAAGAGTCAACAGAGATCCCTGTGGCTGTGTCGTAAATCAGAGACAGGTATAAGGCCATGTTAAACACACTGCATGCCACACAGCCATGTGGCTATGCTCTGGTGTATGCTGGCCAGACCAGGTGTTGCTGCCCCCTCAGGCTGTCCAAGTGTGGCCACTCTTTGATGGCCAGGGAGCTGTGGACAGGCAGGCTGCTGCCGCAGGTGTTTGCAATTATCAATCTGCTAAGAGGCACAAAGTGTGGATAAGTGCCATCATTTTGAATTTCCATCACACCTTTTTACAGGGGGGCCATGCATGTATCTCCAGATTGAAGCCATGTGTTTGTGCATGCATCGAACAAGCTGTGTGTGTGTGTGTGTGTGTGTGTGTGTGTGTGTGTGTCTGCGTGTCTGCATGCTTTTAAATATTTGTGTTTACCTATGTGTTTAAATAGATGTGTATGTATATGTGTGTGTGTGTGTGTGTATGTGTGTGTGGGTGCTTGTGTGCATCTATAAAAAGAGAACATGCCTGACTGGCACAAGAAGTGAAGCTGTGGGGAGGTATACAGTGTGTGTGTGTGTGTGTGTGTGTGTGTGTGTTAAGGCATACCGCATAACAGTCAGCCTCCTGGGAAACAGAGCTTGTCCACACACACACACAGTGTTCCCATAGCATTCCGGCTGCACTCGGACAGACAGCGGTGCACTTCCTGCCCCGGAGCCCCCGGGCCACAGCTGGACGTGGAACGTCTGGGAGGCGCGTGGTGAAAGCCGGACGACACTCAGCTACCACCCCCCCCTTCCCCCTCCCCCCCCCCCCCCCATCTCCTCCCTTTCCTCCTCTCCCCCTCTCTTCCTCCCCCTCCGTCATCATCGCCCCCCCCCCCACCATCAGTTTAACAGCCTCTCCAATTACCCCGAGCAGTGGCCGTGCTGCCGGAGTGACCGCACGCACCACTGGGGGGTTAGCCGCCATGCGTGTCCATTAACTTTTCCCACACTCTGTGTAGCAGGCAGGGAGAGAGAGAGAGAGAGAGAGAGAGAGAGACGGAGGGGGAAAGAAATCCCCTTTCTGCTTCCTCCTTGGCTGCCTAAGTGCTACCATATGGTCCATTCTCTCTCTATTGCACTGTTTCTTACTTTCTTTCTCTTCATCTCTCTCTCCCTCTCTCTCCCTCCCACCCTCTCTCTCTCTCTATCTCTCTATCTATATCTCTCTCCCTCTCCCCCCCCCCCTCTCTCTCTCTCTCTGCGTGTGTGCTCGTTTGCTCTGCTCCGCGCAGCACAGTTGTGTCATGAGGCTCGCCGCGCGGAGGCTGGCAGGGAGCTGGTAATTTGGGAGGGAACCGCGTTCGCCGGGCACAGACTTCCTCCGAGACGGTCTGGAAGGAGGGAGATGAGTCAGGGCTGGCGGAGCATTGTGGACGTAGCTCCTCAGCGGCAACAGAGAGCGAACTCCAAGGCACCTGTGGACATTGTGTAGCCAGCGCGTGCGCCCATAAGACTATAACACAAGCATCCAGGACTTGGAACCCCCTTATGATCTGGAAAAATAAAAATAAAGGCAGTTTCATCCGGAGGAAAATGTTCTGCGCCTCAGATCCGGCATCGACAGACTAAGGACTCCCCCACAGGACCCAGAAGAGGCATTCAGGAGATATGAGACAGCGACGCAGCAGGCGTACAGCTCAGCCTGAATCACCTGAAGGACCTCTATTATTAGTGATTACACCTGGGACACTTGAAAAGACCGAGACGGGGGGGGTGGGGGGGGGATTAGTGGAGCCGCCTGTGATGTCAGAGATCGCCTGGGGCAACATAGCGTGATCCCGCCGAGTGAGGAGGTGGGTGTGGGAGTGGGGGGTAGGCAGGAGGCGAGACAGACTTGTTTCCAGGTGTGCCTTGGATTTCCCTCACCACACTTCAAACCCCTCTCCTTTCTCCATATCTCTCTCTCTCTCTCTCTCTCTCTCTCTCTCTCTCTCTCTCTCTTTCTCAGCTCCCCCCCCCCCCCTTCCTTTCCCACTCACACCCTGTTTCCTTTGTATCCCCTCGTCCCGACCCGTCACGCTTAAGCCTGGCTGGAGGAGAGGGCGATCCATGTGATCGCCAACACCCCTCGTCCAGACCGGCGGAGATAAATTCAGAGGCCGAGGCCGCATCACTCGTAAACCCCCGGAGTCCATGGGAAGTAAAGACAGGACCATGTGGGGCCAATCGGGATATTACTGCAGCCACTTACCTCACCCCGGACATCCCTTCTATCACACACCCTGCAGGTACACTATCGCATTCCACCACCACCAACATCCCCACTGATGGTGGTCTGGTAACTGGGTCAGTGCTCTAAACGCTAGCATACACTTCTTTTTTCGTTTTGTTTGTTTCTTTTTTTTTTTTCAGAAAATGTGTCAGCGTCAGCGTTTATTAAATCAATTGTGATTACATGATGAGAAACTTTGGTCAAGGAATGCCTCAGGGACATCACAGTTTATTGTTGGTAAATCTTTGGTCGCCTGTTTTCTTAGGAACAAGCGTTAGCTACATTTCTCATCTCTTGTTGTAGGTAAGTGATAGTGGCTGTTGTTTTTTTTTTCCAAAGGTTGGTTATAGTAGGCAAACTGGTTTGTCAAGTATATGTGTTTTGTGCCCAGCTTAAGTGGAAAATGTAGTAACTGGTATGTAAATGTGAAAAGACCGGTAGTAATGTCTAGTGAGGGGGTGGTGGTTTAATTGAAGAAGTAGTTTAACTCGTTTTCATTTGCTTTGTATCAAACTTATTCTCACAGTTTGGTTCAGGCTTAAATTTAATTTGTTGTGTCACCAAAGGACATGTGAGGTTATTTGTCTTAGTAGAGGTATTGTGGGCAATCTTGACTTGGAATTCATTTAACTCAGAATAGCCTGCTTCTCTATTCAGTCCAAAAACTGCCACAGAGCTTTATTCTGACGAGATACAGTGGTCCATTTGCCTGCCACCCCAAACACCCACCCACCCACCAAAAAAAAAAAATCGGGGAAAAAAAAAGCAGTCATGGCATCATTACATTTATCACATTGTCGCAGATGTGACCCGCTTTCAAATGAGCGCCATCAATCCTGGTTTCCCAGAGGGGACAATAGACACCTCCTCTTCCTTCTCCCCTTAATCTTCTTCATCCTCTTCATCAGATATGGTAGCAGCCTCCTGATCTCCACTTAACAGCTACATATTCTACCACCGCAGCCCTGAGTCATCTTTCAGCACCTCCTTATCTAATATGTACACGCTCGTTTGTAAAGAGCAGCTTTAAATGGATCCCTACGGAGAGGAGCTGTACTGTGTGTGTGTGTGTGTGTGTGCTCCTGCGCCGATGTAAAGGACACAGCCATCACGAATGTAGATGCGTGTGTCTGTGCCTTATATGCAAATATGCTGTATGCATTTTCTAATGTGCCAGAGTTGAAAAGCAAACGCAAAAGCCCTTTAGTGGCCAGATATGCGCTGCTTTCGAGTGAGTCATCGCCCAGTCTGCCGCGCAGGTCACTGACCCCCTCGAATCGCTGGGCTCCAAGCTCGGGGGGCATGAACGGACAGGGGATGCATGTGGGGATTGATAGAGTTTGAGAATAATAATAATCCCCATATCCATCTCCTCACATAGTGCGAGAGCAAAACAGCAGAATGCAGAAAACAGCCCCTGGTTCCAAACCAAACTTCAGCCTCACCCACCCCCACTCTGTTCTCCCAACGGTGCAATGCTTCTATTCAGCATGTTCTGCCCGTAGCAGACACTGCGCCTCCTTCATCAAGCCGAGCATCCCCTACTGTAGTCACACATTGCTCCCATTCTGCTGCCCGTTTGTGTCGAGCAGGTGCTGGAGCGATTGTGCTGTGTTTCTACTTCATACAGTATTTATGGACTAGTATAAACCTCACACAGGCTTTCTGCAGACTTTACATACTGTAATACTTTACACAAGATGGTGGTTTGCTTGCTATCAGACTGCACAAAACAAATGAAACACTGCAACGCATGCTTTGAAAAAAAAAAATGTAATTGCAAAGAAAATGTTTTTTTCTGACATTAGCTTAGATACTTTTCAAACATTACATTTACACACGTGCCTGCAAAACCACGCTCAGTGTATGTACTGTAGGTCCTGTTAGTTTAGTAACAAAGGCAATATGCTAAATGACTGAAACATTTACTTCTAATGCTGTTGTTTATTGTAATGTGTTTTGTGAATGTGAGTCTCTCGAGGTCATTCGTGTTAATTATTCCTTCAGCAGTCAACAACACCACATCTCACTTCATTCTCATGTGAACATTCAAATAATACCACATTTGTGGGTTATTGAGAAAATGCTTACCTGGACTAGGTTATAGGGCCTATAATATATATACTATATACTATAGTATATATTAATACTAATACTAATATATATTGGAAAATACCTGATTACATGTAATCAGTATTAATTCCAAAAAACAGTAACTGTAATCCATTACCGTTACTAGCTAAAATATTTGAATCGGATTTCATGTATTGTTTAAATTGATTAGATGATTACTTCAAGGACAACTTTCAAATTTAACATTTAATTAACGGCAATCAATAATTACAATTAAGTCCTATTTTAATATGATCTTCTAAACAACATAAATGGTCACAAAAATAGAGCGTTTTAGCAAAACAAAGCAGTAAATTGCTTTGGATGGCATTTAAAAAAAAAAGTTTAGGCGTGAAGTAATTAAAGTAATGGAAAGTATCAGATTATATTGCAAAATGTAGGTAATCAAATCATTACGTTGCTGATTATAATTATTTTTGTAACTAGTAACTGTAATAGATTACAGATGCATGTGTCTTTTAGACACATGCATCTGGGGAGCCGTCCATTGGAACTGTTTTAAAATGGCAGGATCTTTCCAAAGAATTCTTGGCATGTGATTGGGCGAGCCTGTGAATAAACAGAGCCTGTTAAATCCATTGTTGCAGTAGAAAAGTGGGGAGAAGAGTGAAAACATATTTTCTCGTCCAGAACATTGTTTTCTCCATGTGTTGAGGGTGAAGCATCATTTGGTTGTAAATGTTGACGCGGACGGCAAAACGTGTAGTTAAGTCAACTTTAAATGGTACGGCATCTGCCATTGCTGGCCTCACCATATTTTACCATCCTGCTCTCAGCTCTTCCATGTGAATGCAGCATAATAAGGGTGTAAGCCTTTGCTATTTGCTGATTGTGATAGGGGTAATTGAGCATAAACATTCATGATGTATACAGTCGGGGTGCCTCTACACAACCTTTTGTTGATTGCAGCAGTTTATTGACTTTACAGTTAGCAGTAGATTTGTTTTTGGAGTTTTACGTGTAAGGTGATGTTTAATCTTTGATATGGAGATGTAGAAATTAAACAATGGTGTCATTTGATTAAATGCTTTCAAATGTTGGTCTTTATTGAAAACACATTGGAGAGAATGGATAATGTTATGGATATTGTATTCAACTGAGCTGATGTGTCCTTTAGATATCATGAGTGCATTACATATTACCAAGACATTTTTTGCACACTGTATTTCAGGATATGCCTTCTATTAAAATAAACATGATTTATAAAACCTGCAGACATCAGATTTCTGCACTGCAAGAAAGCTATGGGCCCACCTTTGCCGTGATGTCAACACACGATGTGACTTTGAAGTAGATACTTTTTTGCTGCCCACGAAGAGCCACATCTCACTATGTCCCTGTTCACGAGGTTCTCAGCATTTGAAGAGTAGCTGTCGTTTAGCTAGACAGACGTGCACAGTACCAATTCTCATACGTGTGCAAAAGTGTGGGCACAGTTCAGTTTATTCATCCCCCAATGTCACTCTCGGACACGTCTCTTAATTGTCTGCTAATTCCTCATTTAGACGCGTCTCGTGGCTCAGTCGCCTGAGCTCTTAAGCCTTTCACAGGTTTAACAGAGAGGGAGTAAAGGGGAGGGTTAGCGCCACCCCCATTAGTTGAGGCCACAGGGAGACATACAATAATATCTGAGGCGTGAGATGGCTGAGATGTGCAGTGTTATATACAGCATACTGTAGTACACAATATGCACCTCACACACACACACACATTTGTGTTTTGTAGGGCTATTTAATTCAAATACAAACAGAGCCTCCGTCCAAGTATGTGATCCCGAGTAGAATGTCCCTAGCCGTCCTCTTCTCTGTCATGCTACCGTCACAGAATGTTTGATGCAAGACTGACATTTGGACTAAACGATTTTCTCAAGAAGTCATTGTGAAGGGGAGGGCACCCTCCTGTCAGACTGTCAGACTGTCAACACGGTAGACTGAAAACGAAGCCACGCTAACCTTGATATGGAAATGGAAAGATAGTACATCTGCAGCTGTATGGTATGTGTTTTAATTGGTGCTCTATTCACGCAATCAAACAAAGATGTCTGCAGGATTTGCCTTATGAATAAATGTGGTTCGATACATGTTTAAATCATGTTTATTTTAATAGAAAGCATAACCTGAAATACAGTATGCAAAAAATGTGTTGGTAATATGTAATGTACGCATGATATCTATATCACACGTCAGCTCAGTTAAATACAATATCCTATATCCAAGCACATAACATTATCCATTCTCACCAATGTGTTTCCATTTGCTTTATTTTTGAGCGACAACACAAAACAACAGAGATGAGCTCTCGCAAAATGTATTCCACAAAGCTGTTGGTGGTGGTGGGTGTAATCTTTAGGATCAGAACAGATAGAATGGAATCTCTTGAACTTTCTCAAATCTCAAGAAAACATTTTGTCAGGTGCAAGTCTGTCAGTCTCAGACAAAACTGTACTAGAGTCACAATGAAGCACTTAGCTCGTTGCCTTTGTTAAGGCTACCTGGTTGACTATTTTTTACTGTTTTGTGGGGGGGAAAAGATGCTAAACGCATGTTGGAAAGTATGGGTTCATGCTTGGGCCTCATGCTACAAAGGTAGGGAATAATTGTAACTATGCACAGTGTTTTGCCATTTACAATAACTAACATAATTTATAACTGTTAGATAAGGATATGTCAGATAATACATACTGTACTACATACATATGTATTAAACTGCATCTAGATAGACGGTATAAATAGAACATAAAATGTAAGGACATTTGTGTTTGGTAGATTCTTTCTTTGTTGTAACAATGCTTCTAGGCAATACATCTTATACCAAAAGAGAGCCTGGTTATTTCATTGTTAAATAATGCTACATTTGTTTAAGGAACATGTATTTGTGGGACGAGCATCAGAGCTGAGTATGTGGGGTTGCGCCTATGAAAACAGCTTTTCTTCGCTGTTGACTCGTTTGGTGGATTGTATGATTTAAGTCTCAAGAAACGAGACATATTGGCAATTTAACACTTTATTCATGTAATAAACAGGAGGGTCAGGAGCGTGTGGAAGCTACAACAGCCTGGCACCTCCTCCTCATGCTGGTCACACACGGCTGTGGAATGGCATCCCATTCTTCAACCAGCATTTGTCAGCCAACGTGGTTGTGTTGGTCTGGCACCAACAGCACGACCAAGCTGATCCCACAGGTGTTCACAAGTTTCCTTACTTTTTGCGGACAGTTTTTTTTTTTTAAAAAGGCACCGTTTTTAATTTTGTTTCGGCAAATGCATTCTCATGCCGGACAACATTACGTTGGAAATCTTAATATTGCAAATGAATACAGAGGATTTGAGGAGACATGAGTTACAAAATACGTTCCCCGAATGTTTGTCCTTTTTACCAGTGAGGGTGTGGGTCACGGGTGCTCCAGGCCCAGAGTAGCCCTGTCATTGTCCATTCTTTGCCCACAGGCGTTTGTGTGGGACTTTGATCACCCTCGTTCTCGCTCTCCATCTGTTTTGTCACTGAAGCCCTTTCATCGAGGGAAGGTCTCAGGTCTCGCACTACTCCCAAGCAGGCGCTCTCTGTGTGGGCTATACTGCTATAATCCCTGCCTAATCTGAGGCATCTTTGTGTTCAATCAAAGAATCTAGTGTAATGGCCCGGACAGGCCGCACTAATGCATCTAAAATAAATCACGGTCAGGACAGGGTATACGTCTGTCCCCCACTCGTATATTCCCATAACATATTTTCCAAAGCGGCGATACACCTCTGCTTTGTGATTTTATTGATGTGATTGCGGTTAATGGGGTTAACCATTCCAACTGCGGGTGGTGCGAAGAGGAAGCACGTTAGGTGCACAGTTTATCACATCAGTCAGGTGTGATTTGGCGCGCTTTATGTGTTCGCAGACCCCCGCATTAAGGCAAATCTGACAAAACATTGTCTGCGGTGGAGGAAGATGTTTACTGGGATAAATTAGGACAACCCGGAGCAATTGCCAAAGAGTGTTGCATGTTATGCTGCACACTAGCGCTAACACAATCAGATTCTCTGTACTTTAGTCCCAGAAGATGCTATCACTGCATGGCTGGTCTGGTTCTCTACTCTGGGTGTATACTCTAGGGCCCAGGGGTTCTCAAACTTCTCAAACTAACAGTGCCAGAGACTCACGACCCCCCACTATACCCAGTGGTATAAGAATGAAAGCCATGATATTATTTTATAGTATTTAAATACAGGCTAGTAGCAGAACACATCAACGTAATGTATAAACATACTACAAACAATTATGGCTAAAATATGCTATTTTTAATGATTTAAAAAGTATTATTTAATTTCTCTTCTTCAGGGGGTCACAACCTCTGGTGTCGGGACCGGAGGGGGGTCCCGACCCCCAGTTTGGGAGCCACTGCTCTAAGCATAGTGTTCCTTGTGGCCTTCCACCAATAAGTTTATTGGGTGCTGCTAATGTTTCACCTTAATTTGGCAGTGCTCTTAGATGGCTGACATTGTGGTGCACAATAGAACCAACATACTATGTATACTAAAATGTACGAGATGGAGATGTTAATTTCTCTATGATGCCTCATCATCTACAGTATGATGTTCTATGATTGTCTGGTAAAGCCATTCTGACAGTCACTGTCAAAATGTGTTGCTCTGATTACTGTAGTTGTGTAGTTATTTGACTGGCACATTTACTGTAATGGACACTCAAATGTACCCTTGTTGATGTCCTTAATCCCAAATGTCTGCCCCTCTTTTTAGCAACATAACTACATGCATGTGAGAGGAGCCCTCATGGCTAAAACTGTTGCTAGTTTCAACCAAGCATTGTCAAACTCCAAGATGAGTTCCTTTTTTAACACTTAACAGTGGTAGTAGCTGCTAGCTGTAACACGATCAATGATTACCTATACAAATGCTATCAATTACAACAGCCTGGAAACTAAATGTAGGCCTTTTAAAGTAGACACTGAAATGTATTAATCACCTCAGGAAATCAGGCCACTAAAGCAGGAGGGCTGAAATAATAGTGATATTACAGAAAATAAAAACCGTAAATGGGCTATATGTGATATTTTAAAGATCAATATAGCAGCAAACAACAATTTTCTATGTAAAGATATAATGTAAGTAATTGCTTCCTGAGGAGAGAATTAAATCACACCCCCTTTGTGTGCGTTGTAATCCGAGCTCCTCTGTTCATATCCGGCAGGCCACACATGCATGTTAGTGCACGTGTGGTGTGGTGTGTATGTGGCCCATTTGTTTTGGTGTGAGATGCTGGTGTGCTTTAGTGTGACATCTAGTGGCAGACAGTCATATTGTCACTTTAACCGTGACTGTACATTCACACTGACAGCAACTTTAAAACAGATGAGTAGGTACAGTGGGCAGCAGAGTCCTGCGTCGGGTTAGGTGCTGCGGGGGAACCGCAACATTCGATGACACAAAACAAAACAACAAAAAAAAACTTTGGTGGAAAAAATATCAACATTGGCAGGAGGCGGAGCGGTCGGGAATGTGTAGTGTATGTGCCTGCTGCGGCAGTTTGTTTGAATTTAAAGAAAGTTCAATGTTCTGGATATTGTATGACATTGTAAAAGGGCTACGCTGCATTTAAGACAAACTACTGCTGCTCTTGACTTATGATAGCTGCAAAAATGGAACCTTTCTGGGAAAGAACATCAATAGCCGTGCTACACCTCAAGCTCATCTATCGATGCTGCGATCATCCGTATTGTGACCAGTATGTAGGCGGTAACATAGTTGTAGTGTAAGGTCCAAATGCAGGATGTCGTGTAGACTAGGGGTGCACAATATATCGATTCAGTATCATTATCGCAATATCACGTTGCGCGATATCATATCGAAAATGTTGCAATATTCAGTTTATTTTGTGGAGAGATGCGTCCATTGGCTGTTTGGCTTAGTTTTGTTTGATTTAGACAGAAGTAAAATGTGTGGCTGAGGAAGCTCATGACATAATAGAGATCGAAAATAAATATCAGTGGCCAAATAGATAAATAAATTACT
>JAODOY010000019.1:2085243-2101423 GCA_025399855.1 Forbesichthys papilliferus | reverse complement strand
TATATTTATATATATATATATATATATATATATATATACTGTATATCCCCTCTGTGTGTGTGTGTAAGAGCACCCGCGCACAATGTTTAACCGTTGGCATACGCATAACGTTTGGATCGTTGTACTGTGTGCGTTCCGTGGTTGCACCTATGCTAAATATAATGGTGCTGCATCTGTGTCTGTGACTGTGTTCACGTGTGAGACTGACATCAATTAGCGCAGGCCATGGGGACTCGTGAAGCTCTGTGGGGGCTAGAAATGCTCTCGCATGCACACACTCATCGCACGCCGTCTCCGATGATCTACGAGCTCTGCCCTCACGTGGCTGTTTTTATTTTCCTGCTTTTAACGGCCCCTCCGTTGGGGCCCCAAGCCCCTGTGAGATGAAGGGAAAGAGAAACCAGATTTTGTGACCCTTGAATACATCAATCTGCTCCGGATGTCCAGCACATTTACACCCGCGGAGGCTGGGATGGGCTCAGTGTGTTTGATGTTTTGTAAGCAATACACTATGGCTTTTGCTGTTTTAAAGTCATGGTGATAATGATGCAATGTTAACATTAGGGCAACATGCGAACACACACACACACACACACACACACACACACGGTGTGTGATGGACACCTTCACTGTGCCAACAATATGTGTTTGTGTTCTTTTTTTAATGTTCTTCAAATGTCCCTTGCTAAATTAACATTTACAGCATTCAGCAGATGCTTTCCTCAACATGATTGATGTGTCCTTATTGAAACTTTACAGTGTGTCTACTGAAATACTGTATCCCATAGAACACCTGGAGAATACCTGTATATTTACTGTTTGAACTCTAAGCTCGTTATTTATATACTATGCAGTTATATTCATCCTACAGTCAGCATGTCACATGTAAACTACTGAAACCAATAAATACAATTACATTTATTACTATTAATGGAAATGAATACAAACAAAAATGATTATCTATGTTCACCATTCAGTTCCTACAGTTTCTCTAGATGATCTGCCTTTAGTTGATGGTATGTTAGTTGACTTAGTGTTTTACTAAGAAGCTACAGTATGTTGCATCATGCCTAGGCTTTTAGTCTGGTCTGAAACAGAGACATAAAATTGCATTATCCCACCTCTTTCTCGTGGCAGCCACATAAACCCAGGATGAACTGCATTATGTCTGCTGTGTTAATCCACTTTTCCTCTAGCTGCAGCTAGCGGCGCGAGATGCTAGGGAGCTCCTGAGGTGATGGCCACCTACTGTCGATATGGACGCAGCCTAGAAACACATCAAGGAAACCGTGCAAGTCGTGTGCGTTTGTTATGCCGTGTTTGTGTCTCGTTGCATGTTTATCTGGATCCAACCATATTGACCAACAGCCACAGTGTGTGTGTGGGCAATGTACAAAACGTGCCGTTTTTTCTGAGCCCCCTTGTGTGGGTTTTTCTTCTTTATTTTTCTTTGAATACCTTCCCCCTCATGGTTTGGCAATGTAATGTTCTGTGGTTTGTTTGGGTTGGGTATGGCGTTGTGCTATCGCTGTTTAGATTGATAACGCTGAGGGTTTTGGAAGTTAACAAATCCAGCGCTTACATTTGCTTTTATCAACCAGCTATGCTAGTTTATTCATTAATTAAATGTATATTTTGTTATGTTGTTTGTAATGTTACAGTTGTAAATGCTGACTGGACATTTACTAAATGTCTAAATTGTCTCTATATCCAATATAATGAATTTTCCAAGAGTTAAAAGAACATTCAAAAATTCTTAATTAACGCTAGGAGCGTGTAATGTACAATTATGTCTTTTTTGCTCTTTCATATGTCCCTCACTTAATGGGTCCCTTGTGATGCATACATAGCACCCTTCTCGGAGGAGACATTTTCCACAGACCTAATTTGGAATCCCTTTGGACAAGCCTCCATAATTAGCCAAGGGTCTGTGAGCGCTGGCGATCACACATTGTTGATATTTTGACATGGCTAGGATTTGCATGATCCAATAATCTGACACTGGCCCATTCATTTCTCTCCTTCACTTGGCCAATAGATATTGGTACGATTAGCATGTGTGCTATCAGCCCGCTCAGTTTGCACTGTACAGCACAGTGGAATCTAAACTGCGTGTAGTGTCTGGCTAAAGTAACGAGCATCCCACCCACTCACTCTCCTCCCCATAGAGCACAGCACCAGCCTGCTGAGCACTCCCATGTCTGTGGCAGGTACAGGCCTGCACAGCCAGTGTCAGGATAATTGACAGTGACTGGGAATATGCAGCGTCATTGAACCCTGGCCCGCGTGACTAACAGGGTTAGGGCCTACCTCCTTTGAGGGCGGCCCCTCTTCAGAAGCCATCAGTGATATTCAATTTGTGTTCAAGCTCTCTTTGAGGAGCCCCCAGGGACCCAATTTGATTAACATATTTTACGGTGAGCCCTTGGATGTAACTTGGAGTGCTCCAGGCCCTGTATTAATAATAGTCAGAATCCATAATGGCTGCCCGTGTGACAACAGTGGCAGTTGGGTCTGACAGTGTCCTGTGAAAGCCGTCGTGGTCAGGCCGACCCAGACGGGCAGAGAAGTGACTGGCCTTCAATGGGAACGGAGATTCCTGATTTTGGTGTGATTGTGCGGCTTCATTGGCGGCGTGGCCATGCCAGCTTGAGGCTAATCAGAAGTGATTCATGTATGCGAGGCGCAGCGCCGCAGTGGATTGGATTTGTCTCATCCACGGTTCACGCCACCACTTATCGGGGGAATGAACCGTGGCACAAATAAACGGTGGAGGGGAACAAAAGGCGCCGTTCGCTGGGGCACTTTTCCCACAGCCCAATCTGTCATCGGAATGGACACACACTGACACGGCGACAAAGGGACAGACAGACACGCACTCGCACCCGACTTCCGAGAGTGTCTACAGTAAGGACATTCCAGCACTCCACACGCCGGGTCATTGTGTGCCGTGGGCTCTCTCAGACAAAGCAGGCGTCTTCCTTGCCTCTTCCATTTCAATGCCAGGGAGAAGCAGAAATGTTACCGTGCTTCCTATAAAGGAGGCTCCTCTACCCTCCGCATTTTATAGGAGCTGGATGGAATCTACATGTATGGGGAGTCTTTTTCACTGTCTCCCATTAAAATCCCCAAAGCCCTTCAATAAATGCTTCCACACTGCACTTTATTTTGAGAGCCCCAACCCTTCTTTCTTGTAAATCAACGCTTTTGTCCAAACAGCCACCGCTAGCACCGTCCCGCCGCCATACTGTCTTTCAACACCAGCAAGTCTTGAGATCCCCTTTCTGAAACTGTAGGACCTATAGAACCCTAACGAGATAACGCTTTTCTCTGTGTTTTAACCCCCCCCCCCCTTCCCGCACCCCATCTGAAGACAGACGCATTATCGGCCTCTGAATGGGACTGGATAGGTCCCCATATATAAAGCAGTAAGGTAGAAATTGGTAAAAGCTTAAGTTTCCTCCTGGGCCTGTAATTTGAAAGAATGCAAAGCCTATGACAAAAGGTGACCGGGGGGCTTGGAGGAGAAACAGGTGGTCACGGCTTCGTCCCTTGGCCTCCGCTCATCAAACAGCGGTGTAGATTTCACAGATAAAGACCCCAACGTTTATTTGTTCTATATGTCTGAAGATGTGTGAAAAGATTGCAGACCTCTAACCTCTCCCTGTGTCTGCTATCTGCCTTGGGAGCAAGAGCCTGGGGATTCCTGCGCATGAAATCAACAGATTGGGTGCATGAGAGCATCTTGGCAGTGCCAAGAGAGGGGTTGCTAGTCCCATTGGGAAAATCTATTTAATTAAGAGCGATGAACAGCGCAGTGTACGCACTACGCACATATGTTATTTTCAGGAATACGCTTATAATATTTACTTTATATGTGGCCAGGTATCATTCCCTGCTGACGCTGCGGTTGCTTGTGTTGTGTGTCGTAATAGCCAGGGATGGGTCAAAATAAATAAAAATGTATTTTAAAATAAAATACAAAATACCCTAATTGTAAGTATACCAAAACAAACTACAACATACAGCAACCACGCAATGTATAAAAATAACCTACAGAATTTTTGTATTTTAAAATGACTGACTGACTGAATGAATGAATCGGACTATTTGATATAGCCCTACACCTGTAAACTGATTCAGTTAGTTAAAGGTATAGTCTGTCATTCTGGAGAAAGCTCGTAGATACTTTAACTTCAAAACAAAAATTCTCTCCGTTAAATGCCATAGGGTGCTCCGTCAGAAGCAGCGCCCCATGCACACATTACAAAGGCTAGAATATTGCTGTTGTGTGCTTTAGCATTCACACAGCTACCCTGGATGGTGGACCAATCAGCGATCAGTGGGGGTGGTTAAATGTAATGATGCTTATGTTATACATTGAAGTCAATTGTTTAAAATGGTGGTAGAGCTATATAGCAATACAAAAAGTTGTAGCAATGCTGATTGGATAACAGCTGTCCAACAGTATCAATATTAGCCAAAGGTCTAGGTATAGTAGGATAATATATATATATATAATATAATATACTGTATATTATATTATATCAATATATATGATTCTATATATATTATATAAGTATATATGATTCTTACTTTTTGAGTAACTTCTATTCTTTCCAGTCCTTAAAATTATAAACCCTCTTTTTATATTTAAATAAACTTATTTTAATTTGAAACCCACATCTCTTGCTTTATTAACAAAATTGTGTACCTAGACATTTATATTTCTCTGGGTGAAATTCCCAGAGTGGCGTAGTTAAAAAAGCTCAATAGCCCCCATGCTCCCTAGAGTTGGGCGTGGTACATTCGAAATCCTTGCTGATTCCACGTCATTCATTTAATTATTCAACATAGAATTATGAATGTGGATATTAAAATAATGAAAGTATTGGTCCTGTTTCCAATTTTTTCCAAAAATTACATTTAAATTACATTTCAGCTGTAACCTGTTACAAAGTGGTCAATGTGAATGCATTTAGAGCAGGAAAATGTTTATTATAATTTAATAACACATCTGATTTGAATGTTACACTAAACCCATTTCTGGCTTTGCTGCCAGGTCCAACAGCCATGCTAGGCTGCTCTTCACCTCACCAGAAAAGTTAGCTTGACAGAAAATACAAATAATAAAGAAAAGTTCCCTTCTCTGGCCCATGCCATAACACAAACAGTATGTAATGTTGCAGAATGGCATGTCCCTTGAGTCTCAGACACGTTACCAGAGACAGCGGTCGACATCTTCTACAGTATCAGTCGCTGACGGTAATATCCACCAAGCAAACCTGTCAGCCCCCTGCTATGTCAGTGGACATTCTCCTGGTAGATTCCAGGAGTCCCCTCCCCCCCCTCCGCACCTTTACTTGGTGGTGAGGCAAGTTTTAACTGTGTGTGTGTGAGTGTACATGTGCGTGTGTGTGATGTTCTGTGCATGAATGTGTAACCACGAGTGTGCTTACCTTATCAGATGATATCTCTTTGTGCCTATTGTGTGTGTGGTATAGGGTTGTTGTAACCATAGGAGAGTGCTGACAGACACAGGGGGGGGCAGATCTTCAGGTGCGTGATTAACTCTGCGCCTGGGTGGAGCAGTGAGGCCAATGGGAGATGTGTTTTGTTTTATTGTGATGGGTGGGTGTCTGAGGATGGGGGTTGTGAGGGAGGGGGGGGGGGGGGGCAAAGGTTTTGGGGCTGTGGTTATGATTTGGTGAGCTTGAAGAATGCCAGTGTGGATCCCGGCCCAGAGAATGGACCCTTTTCATCACACACACACACACAAACGCGCGTGTGCACGCACGTGCACTCACACAGAGACACTCACAGACACTCAGGCGTTAATTTGCTTACAGACTCCACCCATATCTCCATCCTTTTACCTATTTTCCTATTTCCTTCTCCACCCAAACACCCCCACCCATTCCCTTCCCCGGCTCTTGTATAGCGTGGGAGCTGTCAGTGGTGTTTGTTCTGACACACACGCACACAACACACACACACACATGCTAATGGAGTCCCGTCTATTCAACAGGCAGGTCCCTGTGCTTCAAGGGCAGCAGCTAATTAGCCATAATGGCTTCCATTTTGTCCCAGCCTTGCGTCATGTCTTTGATGCCCTGATTGGAAGCACCCTGGGGGAAATACCAGACAATTTTCCATCTCTCATTTGTTAAAAGGGGGAGGCCGGGTTAGGTGGGCTGGGTGGGGGGGAAGGGGGGGAGGGCATAAACAATGATGTCAGGTTCAAAAGAGAGAGAGTGTGCGTTCATGTTTCCCTAATGAGTGACATGCTCAGTGTCCTGGAAGCAGGTAATTGCAGCTGTTTTGTGTAACTGTGTACATTTCTCACAGTGGTGAGGGAGTCGCTTTCTTCTCTGTTGTGGGACAGTTTGATTAAACTGCTTGAGGCTGAACACTTGGTGTGAGGATGCCAAGAGCTATTCTGTGTGCATGTGTGTGTGTGTGTGCATGTGCGTGCGTGCGTGTGTGTGTGTGTGTGTACAGGTGAAACTAAAGGGGAACGCTAGTTCAAAGGTCGGCCATCTAATCCTACTTAAATCCTAAAATGTCTCTTGATTGGTGAACCATGGAGGCCCCTGAAGAGCACCACCAACACACACACACACACACCCTTTCAACCACGTGCTTGCACACATACTGAAGAAATGCACATCCGCAATATATAAATCAGAAACCCAAGCAAAAACACAAATGAACCCTCACACATTAGTGTGAGTATACAATCAATATTCGCATCTCCCACACACACAACCTGAACAGTTCACACACACACACACGCACACGCACACACACATGCACACACACACACACACACATAACACCACATAGGTGCTAATAATGCTTGAAGCCCTGCACAGCACTCCCAGGGACAGAGCAGGCCAGGAGAAGAGGGTGGCAAGCAGAGAGAGAGAGGAGAGAATGCAGGAGAAAGAGTGTCGGGCCCCCCCCCCCCCCTTCTTCCCGCTGTGTGGAGAAAATAGGTTTATCTCTCTCTGCCAGCGAGGTGTCTCTTTGTGTCTCCACGCTGTGGTCTGAAGAGGGGGCATGGAGCAGACAGGGAACGCCTGGGTAGAGAGACAGTGACTGGCAGAGAGAGAGAGAGAGAGGGAGAGAGGGATAGAGAGGGAGAGAGAGAGAGAGGGAGAGAGGGGGGGTGAGAGAGAGAGAGAGAGAGAGAGAGAGAGAGAGAGTGAGAGAGAGAGGGGGAGAGACCTTCAAACAAGCCTTTAATTGGCACAATGTTTGTGATTTTGCCCCCTTTTGTGTTTTTTTTTAATTGTGTAAATAATTTGACTAAACATTATAAAAAATAAAAACTATTAATGGCACTAATCTCTCCTTACAACAAAAACCTTAAAATGTAATATATATTTAAAATAATGATTACTTCTTAAAGAGTAGTGAGAGAGGAAGAGAGAGGGGGGGAGAGAGAGATGCGGAGAGAAAGAGAGAGAGGCAGAGTGAGGGGGTGTGTAGAGGGAGGGTGGTTTGAGGCTTCTGAGACGGGACCACCTGCGTCGCTCTCTTTGCCTGGAGATTATGCGGGTGCACAATGAGGCGCGGGGAGGAGGCCCAGGGCGCTACGGAGAGCCCGGCATCAGCAGAGTGAGTGGCGTGGAAAGGGGAGTTGGCGTGAGTACCAGCGGCTTCTGCCACATGCTGCACACACACACACTCTGAGAATGTTCTCCAGCTCTTCTTCCTATCCTCCTGTTGAATCGCTCTCCCCCACCACAAGGAATGGCTGCCAGCAGGTACACAGAACAGGCTGGACGGGCTCACACAAACACACACACACACGCACACAGAGAGTCACGTTACCATGCAGGTATAGACACAAATACACACACACACTCACCCATACCTACACACGCACAGGCAAGCATGTCACTTCAAGGTTTAAGCACTTATACAGTAATAACCTGGAATTATGGGAAATCATCCCAAAAAGGATCCTGCTTCAAGCCCAACAGTGAGAGCCCGGCGTAGGGTTGAGAGCGAGTGTAGTTGCAGTTTGACACACTTGTCTGATCAAGTGATATTTCGTAGAGCTTTTCCCACGTGTATTGATTCTGCTATGTAAGTGTAAAGTTGTCCTAATCTTCCTGATTCAACATTTTCTTCTGACGTCATCATGCTGGTGGCGTTCATTTTCTTATCTGATGTTTCACGTTTTTCATCGTCCAGGGAAGCGCTGAGCTTTTCTAACGTTAACTGTTTTTTTCTGCTTAGTTAAGTGCCATGTGACCTGAGCACTCGTGGGTTTATATATTGGCTAATATCAGGCATTTGGGATCCGGTGAGGATGTCTGTCCTGTGTTGGTAATAGATGGATAGATATCCATTGTTCTATAAAGTTGCATTGTCATAAAAAACTACAACAAAAGATAGGTGGAGACATTTGACTCTTTTTTTCTTTTTAATTTCTGCTATTTAATTACAATTCATCAAGTGTTGTCTTTAGTGAACACGATACATTAAGGAGAGCTCTATTGTACAAGCTGCTGTGGATGTCACAATTAATCACTGGTTAGGTCGCCTGATTTTAGAGCATTGTCATTGGTCAAGATGAATAGCATTTTGGGGTTAATTATTCTGGGCCTGGGTATTGGGTGGAAGTTTGAACCTTGCCTGACCATTTCCTTCCAAATCTTCCCTTCTCCCGGTCTCCCGGTCCCAATTCACTCCCAGCAGCCTTTAGGACTAATCATTATCTAGCTTCTTTGGTCTTTCTGCTGATGCAGGCAATTAGTGGAGCTGGGCGACCATCTTGGCCAGGGTCTGGGTTTTGCCACTTTTGACAGAGCCGTCCCCACATGCCCTCTCCCCCATCTCGGCTTCCCTGCCCCCTCCCAACCAACAAGTGGCTAGAGACCTGCTGTGAGTCTGCGTCTCCACAGCGCCAGGTGAAGGGCACAGCAGAGAGAGGGAAATAAAGGGAGTAAAATGCAGGAGCGGGCCCGTGCTTCTCATGGCTCAATGGAGGTTTAGAGATATTCACTGTGGGGACTCCCTTTCATTCTTTTGCGGAGGTGTGGGAGCCGAGGGCTTGGCGTGGCTCTGAGCTGGCGTCCCTCACAGCTGCAGCCAGGGACCACGCTGACATTCTAATCATAACCGGGCAGCGCTGGACGCTTTGTGCCCAGTGGTGGGAGCACAGGCGCTGGGGCTCCCGCCGCTCACACTCTCCTTTGTCCCCGCTGGAAGGTGCTGCAGCCTGGGATTAAAACGGACCACAATAGAGGGTGCCCCCCCCCACACAACCAAAGCTATGTGGAGCTGTGTGTGGGGAGGCTGGCATAGCTGAAGGTGGTGACTGGAGGTCCTGTGTATGCATGTCCCTATGAGTGCTTGGACCCAAGACATAAGCAGAGGCAGGGCCAACAATCGGGTCCAACAGCGTTGCCGTTGTAAAAAGGTTGGATTAAAAAATGATCAGTAGGAGTGGTCTGACCAGGTGACCAGGAGACATGCTTGGTTTTATTTGACATCAAACTAGCACTGGGCCACCTGGTTTTGACTGACACACACTATACTGTGTCCTAACACACATTTAGGAGCAAACGTACCTGCAGGCCTTAGATAAACCACCTTACACCCAAAGAAATAGTCTACGTCAGCTCTAAACTGGAAAATAGATCCCTTTGTGTTTGTGTGCAGTGTCTGAGCATGCAAGCGTGGTTACACCCATGTAGCTATGTGTGTATGCCACATGCACACTGGCCACAAATGTGCATGTGCACCTAGAGGTCAAACCTTAAGGTGAAAGAGCTGTTACTATTACATGACTGCCATTCATAATCTACAAATGTGAGCTAATAATTGTTACCATTTTATCGATTATAATAACCAATCATTCCTTTTAAAATTTGTGATATATACACACACATGCATGTCATTTAATTTGAGTTAAATTCGCTTATATGGATGGTTGTAATGTGTATTTCTGACTGTATTATGAATTGAAATATTTAGTGGTGTCTGCTGTTGTTCATGCAATGTGTTCGCTACATAGTGGAGCGAAAACTAAATCCTTTGGTCATGTGGCCAATTAGCTACTGTATATGTCTGTCGGTCAGTCTGTCTGTCTTGTCATTTTTAATTTGAAAGCTAGGCGTGCGCATTTGAATGGTATGTGGATATAAATAGATGCTATATAAACACCCACTCTATACTGCTCAGTGTCCTCTTCACACCCTATGACAAATCAGCGATTTTAACTGATGCTACTCTTCAAACAGAGCCTCTCGGAGCCATCTGGGCAGTAGACACTGACACTGACGGAGTGTGTTGTCACGTCCATGACCCTGCATTCCTCCTCTCCCGCACGCTCCTCACACACACACACATATACTCTCTCAGATCTTCAGCGCTCAGGCCCCCCGCCGTCATGTAATAAATGTTCATCGCCTTAATCAATTTGCAATGCTTGGGGAGTATCTCTCTTGATTTAGTCTGGAAGGAGAGAGAGAGGGAGAAAGGGAGAGAGAGATAGAGAAAGGGAGCGAGAGGGAGAGGGGGAGATAGAGAGAGAGAGAGATAGCGAGATAGAGAGAGAGAGAGAGAGAGAGAGGGAGATAGGGAGAGAGAGGGAGAGAGAGGAGAGGAGATGGTACCCTGAGAATGTGGTGGAGGCACATAGCAGTAGGGTGCAGGGGGTCTATTAGAGAGAAGGCTTCCCGCGGTGTGAATAGCATTCATGGGCTGACAGAGTGGTCATGGAGGATAGGCCATGGGTCTTCTTCTGTGTGAAGATGGAGCTGACTCATTCTCCTCGTGGCCTTTCTTCCAGATGCACCTCGCCAAGGGCCTCCTTTGTGCCCTAGCAGCAGGACCCCGGAATGGCAGCTCAACTCTGACCACATAACACCCCACCCCGTCCCCTCCTTCCCCTCCGGTCCAGTCCGCAGGCACATATGTCCAACCCTCCTTCTCCTTTACCCCTTCGTTCACCTCCCTCCCCCCCCCGCTGTGCGTTTGTGAGCGAGATAAAAGTATGTGTAATAAAAGCGGAAGTAAATCAGTATTTTGTGTTGTTATTTTTTTTTTTTGTCATTTATGGTTCCCGACTATAGTTTTGTCTTCCTCGTCGGCACACCCTCCTAAATCCATAAGGTTCCGTGTATCTTCTGGACAGGCAGCCATTACAGTGGATATAGTATACAATATGAATACTCTTTGTTTGAACCTGAATGTAATTCAAAGCAGAAAGAAGTGTTGTGCATTAGGCACGGAGATGCTGCATCCATTTAGGCATTGCCTCAGGTTCCCAGACTGCTCTGCGAATGCATTTCATTCTCAATTCCTTATTGGATGCGTTTGATTCTTTATTTTCTGTTTCCCCATAGTAACTAGAGCGTTTTCCCCCAGTGGGTGGTTAGTGGGACCACGGGGGCCGCAGAAGGAGGCTACCCACTTAGCACGCCGCTAATCGAATAACTGCCTCAGCGTGGTGCCAAGTGTGAGTGTCTCCCCATAGGGGAGCTTGACCGGAGGCTACAGGTACCTTTCATGGCCGCCTGGCAGGCCAGCACCCGGCCCCGTACCCCCGCTGTTAGAAATTTGTCGTCCCCCTCTGGGTGTCTTTCTCAGAGTGTCAGACGCTGGGCCCCTGATGAGAGATTTGTTGATATGATAACTTGATTAGGTCCCAGGATGGATGCCACGGTGGCAGGGAGCTAGTCAACAGCACCCAGGGAGGCACCTGCCCTTGGCTAATCACTCTCACCGCCATGCAGAGCAGTGGTGGACGGAAGGCTGGAGGTCAGTAGATCTTGATAAATAGTGCCACTTGATATATGCACAGAATTGTTGCTTTGGCACTTTGACCAGCCGCTATGGCATAGCACAGTTTCTTCTACTAAGTATTATCAGCTCACTCTTCCCTATCCAGAGTAACCTACTCTGTTGCTATCTAGACGGGTATAAAACAAGTCACGCTGTTCCGTATAGCAGCCACAATAGTCTACATACACTTCTTTACATTTCTGTAAGTAATTTCAGGAATAATGAAGGGTAATAAATGAATGAGGTGATGTGAGCTCCACTCTGTGACCTGTTTTTAAAATCATTTAGATAACAATGATTTATTTATATGGCTTAGAAGATGTGAGATATATTGTATGTGAAGCTTTTGTAGGCTATGTTGGCTAGATAAATGTAACCCTTAAGTGTTTGTGCATCCTCCCTTGATAACATTTTAATTTTATTTTAATGTGCCAATGCCTTAAGGCTAACTATATAATCGCATCATGCTATTGTGACAGCATTCTATGTCACGTGAGGCCGCTCTAGTTCTCATTATCTTTTTTGTTGAGGGCCACCAGGCTTTCTCATTTGTGAAATGACCATAATCCCTACCAGATCTTTGTGATCTTGCTCAGTATGTTGTTGTGATGTTATTCACTGCAGTTCAGCTGGAGTTCACAGGTGAAATGAGATGTTCTGAATACCTCCAGGGTTTCATTATCTGGGGACCAGAGGGGCCCTCAAACAACCTGCACCAGTTTCCATCGCTGCCAGGAGAGCCGCAAAACACTTGGGACACACAGTACCTACTCTGTCTGTCCGAGGGTTATTTGCAGCTTGGTCGGCTGGGGCCACTCAAGTCAATTAAGTTCACATCTCCGCTTTGGCCAAACAAGGGATTGTGATGATATGAGGAGCGCTAAAGACCAAACAGGAGCCTCCCCTTCCCAGCCCAGGCTTTGAGGAGCAGCAAAAAGGACACCAAACAAAGGGCGGCCCCTCTGTGTCTCAATGACTCCTGTCTTTGTTGCCTTCGCAGGCCCCATAAAGGAAGAGGGACGCTCTTGTTTGCCCAGGAGGTGGTTTAATGGCCCCGGGCAGAACAATGGTGGCACATTCAAGCCGGCCAGCGGGGCTCATTATGAGGGGCCGTCCCAAAGCGTCAGGTCCCTGGACATTCCCACTGGAGCCCTGGCTGAATGGTGGAGATGGGCGGGGAGGGCATCCAGTTTGGAGAAAGGGGACCATTGAGGTGACAAGCAGGTTCCATCTGCCCCAGTGCCTCCTCACCTTGCATCCCGACAGTTAGGGGCCTCTCCATGCACAAAGGGTAAATTTAGTGTGTCGGGATGGCTTAAAACACTCACTTTAGAAGAGACCATTGAGGGAAATATCAACACCGTAGACCAAGGAGTGGAGCATTCAGCCTCTCCTGCCCCCTTCCCATTGACTGAGTTCCTATTCCTTTCACTGCTTTTCTTTATTTGGAACCATTCAAATCCCTCTTCTCTCATCTCCCAAACTCTTCAGTGCAAGCTATTTTTCCCATACCTTGCAAAGGGGCGGATGACAAGAATTAAGTTAGTTCTGGCCCAGCCCAGAGGTTTTGTCCCCACGGAGGCATGGCAGGTATCTGTGGCCATGATGAGATGGATCATCAATCACTGGCCAACCCTCTCTTATGATGTGAGACAGCACCAAAGGCTTCAGCGTTTAATAGAAGGCAATGAATTCCTGCTGCATCCAGTTTCACTATAAGCACATACGACACAGTTACCTAAATGGTACAAAGACTGACCTGTGAATTACATTGGTCTGATGCTACCAAGTTGCTAAACAAATGTATGTATTTATGTCTGGAGAAATAAATGAATTGTATTTATTTTGAGAGAAAGCTGTGTCTCTATAATTTACCTGCTTGCACTTTGTAAACTTAGGTTTTACAAATTAATACATTTGTGAAATTCAAAAAAACAGGCACAATATATTCACAGTCTGCAACATTAATGTTATAAATGTCACAAAATAACTGTATTTAACTAAGTTAACTGAAGTAGTGCACACATTCTCAACACAGCATTGCCCTACTGAAAATTAATTCATTGGGACTTCCCCTGCTCGGGTGTAACAACATGATAGTTCTTGAGGGATATCTAAATATTTGTTTATTCCCTCTGCATGTTTTTTCTTCCTGAGTAGAAAAACAATGTCATATTTTACACAACCCTAGTGGCTCCATAAGGGAGAAAATCACCACATGGCATTTAGAAGGGGAAGTTTGTCACAAGGGGACATAAAATGTTGACGGTTCCGTTATGTTCAAATAAAATCTACTTACACATAGTTCACCCAAATGTCTAGGTCAAAGAAAGAAAGCAGTCTATCTGGATTTATATGTAATATTTCTGTAATGACAGAACATCAGATACATTCAATTGATTTATTTCATTGACATTTATCAAGAATGCTACAAATAAACTGTTCTTTCAGCTAGAACAACATTCCCCAGCTGTTGTGGGACATAAATGCATGTGTGGAATGTCATATTCAGACTATATCACATAGTATTATTGACCATTATCACTGTCCAATCATGTCTCACCTGCTCTGATACTTCAGAGCAGGTGGTCCTGCTCCAGTACTGTTGGTTTTCACTTGCTAAACAAATAAGAATTAGTACTTGTCTCAAAGGACCATTCGAGAACCTACAGTGTTTCTAATATTCTCTCATGTATGTTGTTCTTGCTTCTTATTAATTGTTCTGGGACATTTTGGCATCTTTCTGCCATAGACTGCTTAGTGTCAGTGTTGGTTTCTTCCTCCAGAGCTCTTGTCTGCTGCTTCTAATGTTGGTTTTCAAGGAATTAAAATCCAATTCCAGCATAGTATTCATTGTACTCAGGTTATAATTTAAATTCCTAGAACTTTCAATAGATATAAATTGTGTTTGAATCCTAAATCCCTCAGAGCTGGATTAATGTCTGTGTCTTTGAGACATATGACATTATATAATCTCTCATTAGTCTAGCAGTAGCTCTTGAACAATGTCTAATCTAATTCAGCTGTGAATATTTCATGGCCCTTAATTGATAAAAACGATGATTAAGTGCTCAGTAATAATGCTTCTCGGGGCCATTCAGTGCCGGGCCATGGGAACAGCGGTAGCAAAGGAATGGACACAATCGTCACTGTCGAAGGGCACATGTGTAGGCTTGAGAAATGCCTCACAGTCTCTTATCCTCTAGAACCGCATCTCCCAGACACCCTGCTGAGCAGCCAGCAGCCAGCGCTAGGTCAGCTCAGCAGGGGATGTGGGTGGTGGGTACTCCCCATGGAGGGCCAGACTGCACCCATGTTGCGCCAGGCTTTGTGTGTATATGTGTGTGTCTGTGTGCCTGTGTGTGAATGCAAGGTGTGTGTCATTTTGCTTGTATTCACAATTCTATGCATTCTGTGTTTGCATTCACACCTCGACTTAGAGTGGTCATTAGCTTGCTATTGCATCCCCGTACAGCAGCTTGTTTGTTTATATTGCTAATGTTTGCATGATTGTGTATGATGTGTCGCGCACTGACTTGCTGCTACGTGAGTGTGAATCTGGATGCATTCCTCGCCATTAGGACATCTCTGTGAGTGGGAGGAAGGCATTCTTAACCAGATGCCTTGGCTCCCAGAAGTCTTAGCGGGGTGCCGGGGAAGTCCCGCTGGGGTAACATATAGAAAACATGGACTCCCCCCATAGAGCCTAATGATGGAACGCATCTGTCATTCTGTGGGCCTCGCTTGGCGTGCCGAGCGGCCTGTTCATGGTGGCATATCTACGGTGACAGAATGTGTATGGTAGGGGTGCTTAATCAGGCACTGTTGGAATCTGTGTTCCTTCTCAGCGGTGGTGTTAGGGAACATTCAGGTCTGTATGTGTTGTTATCATAGTTTAAGGTGCCTTTAAAATGCTATTAATTATACTGTGCAGATATAGTGAATTAATGAGAATGCACATACAGTACAGATGTTTAGTGAAATCTGATTGGTCAAGTCTATTATAGACGAATTGTGGAACTTAATTTTTCTTGTTATTGCTCATTGATCCATAATAAGAAATAACAGTTAATTTTATTCTGTCTGGTACCCATGATTATGATCATTCTAAAGGCATGTCACTGATCTATAGTCAGATGAATGTCTATTTACCACAATGCAATACCAAACAATATTGATGAAACAACAAATCGCCACCTTCCTAAAATAATGGCCTAAGTCATTTTTTGACAATTCTTTTTTTTTTTTTTGCATACATCATGTTCTCATGATGCTGGCCACCTCTGGTAAAATCTCTTACATCCTCAGTTGAACAGATCTTGCGATTCTAGTAGAATGGCCATTATATAGATATTATGATATATGAATATATATA
>JAODOY010000019.1:2061103-2085143 GCA_025399855.1 Forbesichthys papilliferus | reverse complement strand
TGGTCCCTGGGTGACCAGAGACACTGGCACATATCTGGAGTTGGTCCCTGGGTGACCAGAGACACTGGCACATATCTGGAGTTGGTCCCTGGGTGACCAGAGACACTGGCACATATCTTGAGTTGGTCCCTGGGTGCTCTCTTGAGCGATGGGTTAAATGCAGAGAACAGCACTGCCTGTTTACTGTGGCTGTTTGATGTGACTGGGGGGATATGGGGCTCCATGATGACCCCTATGCTGAAGGGGGGTGGGGCAGGAAACCCAAAGATATTTCTGCCTCCTCTTCTCCTCCTCTCACCCTCTCTTGCATTCTCTCCGTCCATTCTTTCTTCCCTCTCTCCTCCCCTATCACTTAAAGGAAGACAGACTTGTTCCTGTCCTACTTACCATATTTTTCTGCTTTCCTGCCTTTGTTTTTCCATACCTCCCCCTTGTTTGTTAAAACACACATAACACACACAGCACATATTGTCACTGCGACACATTACAGGGTTTTACAGTCTACAGTCATGTGTGAACGGGTACAGGGGTCAATAAATCTGAATATCTGCTCCCCCAATACAGTTACAAATAAATATTTTATATGCCTTGAACATTAGCCTACAACTTAACACTCAACGTGAGTTAGGTAGTTTTACTGGTTTTGCTAGACAATGAAAAAATACTATCAACAACAATCTCTTTAGGTCGCACAGTCTGTTTCCCGTTAACAATATTGCTGTAAATAATAGATTTGCTAGAATTTTTCTTTTTAATATTTATTATTCCGCTTTGTTAGCACACAAAGCTAAAACATTTATATACTATGTGTAAACTATAGCAACACGCCTGATTCAAGGTTGTGAGAAGCCTGATAATGACCCGTTCATTTGAATCAGGTATGTTGGAGCAGGGAGAGATCTAAAACATGCAGGGTGTGGCCCTCCAGGACCGGAGTTGAATAGCCCTGCTCTACACTAATGGCACACAATGTTTACACATTGCTTCTGAATTGGAATAGAGTTGTGGCACAAATTATATTGTGAATTATATTGTTTATTTGTAAAAAGTGTGGGAGTGCATTGAGGACATTTATGCTACTTTCTTGGAGAGGGGCAGTGCTCTATGGGTTATAGCGTTTTCCCTGTTAGTCTAAGTATTTAATAAATAAAATTGCAAACTTGACGCCTCCCTTGTTTAAATAAAGAACCTACTAGGGCTGGCCCCAAATATTTGATTATTCGGGTATTGGTTCGTTGGGTATGTTTTCGATTTAACTATTGGGATTTGACTATTAGTTTATTCACATTATGCATGCATGTTTTCCAATCAATCCCTACTGTCTCTGTAAAAACCCACATGTTTAAATGTAATTGCCTGCCCTACACTGTGTCATCCACACAATTCATTTCAATTGGCTAATTTTGTAAGAAGCGAGCGAGGCTATTCATTCAACACACACTCTTATTGGCTAATACAGGAGGAATATATTATTGGACAGCTCTGATAAGCTCAGTTGACGTGTCCATCAAAGTGGGCATTTTGAGTGCATGGCTACTTTATGTTTACATGTGTGCTCACTGAAGCTAGGAATTGAAGAATACTTCTGTTATACTTCTTGATTGTAGTTGAGTGTTTTTAATTGTGTTTTTGAGAGAGTATTCGAATACTCGTTCGGAAATACCATCAAGTATTCAAAACCTGTAAAACCGTATTCGGGACAGCCTTAGAATTTACAGTACCAGGAGTAACTATGGCTCGATGCCACGAGAAGCTAACATAGGCCGAACTCAGAAGTCATTGCAAGATAAAACTAAAACTAAATATTTGTGCCTTACTTATTTATATTCATCTGAATAATCTCTCATTTCGAAGTGAGGTCTGAAATCATTGCAAGATAAAACAATAGCGCAATGAAATATTCTGCGCCTATTTATAACCTATTCGTCTGAATCGTCTCTCATCATGAGATTAGTAGGCTGTAGCTGTAGGCTACATTAAAACAAAATGGAACCCAATTGGTCAAAAAGACTGTATAGTCCTACTGTACAATTGCCTAATTTGCAATAGTTGTTTAATAAAGCCTGTGTTAACTGCAACAAAATATTAATGGAGTTAAAAGGAGATTGCTTACTTTTACAGCCATACAACTCTTCACTCTTTGCCAGTCGACTTGCTACTTTCTGCTGCTCCGCATCACGTGGTGTCACGCCGGAGCGCTTGTTTTGATGCAGCTGATGTCCCGAATTAAAATAGAGCAGAATGGTTCTCATGTAGATATGAGATCGCATAGAGGTATGAATCGAGATCATGATATTATTTCGATTAATCGTGCAACACTAATAGACTGCCTGTTTCCCTGAAGGGTAGGTTAGCCGTGGCAGCAGAGCTGGTGGTTCACTTCTGTTGGGTAGAAGATGGTAGCCTGGCTACGCCCAACTATGCTCTCAGCTCAATTTATTTAGCTGAGATTATAGTGTGGAAACCCTGTTCACATTAATGTTTTCACAGCCACACTGCTGGTGGACATATCAGGGTGGGTTGGTGAGACAACGCCGATTAGTTAAGGCTGTCCAGTAGTTTCAAAATTAACCAGAGGTCTTCGCCAAGTAGGAGGAAATGACTGTAAGCACTTCCTAATGGAGCGTGGCCAGACCATATTCACAAAGTGAATATATTCAAAGTGAATATGGTCTGGTTACACCAGGCTGAGGTTGGTGCATGACCCACCCTAATTCCAGTGAAGCTGGGTAACTGCCATGCTCTATGGCCTTGGTTTTAGGTCTGCTATGGCCGGGAAGACCCAGGTATAGCCCACAGAATCTACACTTCCTAGGCTTGGTATGACAGGGTTTCAATAGCTCTGACTAGTGAGTGACTGAGCTTTTTGTTGTGGCAACAGATTGTTTTGGCTGCTGCTCCCTTTAACCTAAAGGGTATGCGTATGAGCGCGCATACCCTAGACACATGGATAGACAGACACTCTCTCTCCACTTTACCCAGCATTCTCTGTGTCATACACAAATTGCTCACAGACACTCCAGTTACTTTCAGCTAGCATCCAAAACTAGCCTACCAATGTAAGTGCTTATCATAACAGGACTTTACTATGACGTAGGACACAGAATCCCCCGTTGAGCAGTGACACTGCACTTCAGTACATTGTCACTGTTGCTACAAAACCCTGTTGCTAATGACACACACACACACACACAGATGGGCGTAGTGCAGCTGTACAGGCCCCTCCCTGGTGTTTCATTAAACTCTTTATCTAATCAGATGTCTGGACCTTGAAACCAAACATCGCTCTGTACCAAAGCAGATTCTCTCTCTCTTTTTTTTCTCTCTCTCCTCCTCAATGTGAGAGTGGGGTAATGGGACACATCATGAAGACAGCTTTGGCTGCAGCGCTGCTGACTGGATTGTGCTGAGTAGCATTACACGCACGGGCGTATATGCACGCACGCACGCGCACACACACACACACACAAGTGATACTGCAATAATCACTGTCAGTCACACACAGTGATGCTTCAGTAATAGATAAACATATATATACACGCACACACACACGTACAGGTTATATTGCTGTAATTACTGATTGCATTAGTCTTTTATGGGTACGCACAGAGAATTGATCTTTTTAGTGGGTTATATTGTGTGTCTGATAGATTCAATAGATACAAACAGCCGCTGTTCTAAGGAGCTTTAAATGTAACAGGTCTATTTAGCAGAGCAACTCTAAACTATTATTTAATTTAATCCAGGATCCTGCTGTGTACACCACAGTGAACACACATTCACACCAGCACACTGGGAACTCCCTCTGTTACCAGGGTCCTATGGGACCTTCCCAGTACCACCAGTCTTTCGGCCGCTGAGCATGCTAAAGGGTATCCCAGCAACAGCTTTAGAATGGACTGCGAGGTTTCCATAGATAATGGAAGAGAAGTATCATAAGCAATGACAGGACAATTGGTGCACATTATAGAGCACTGTCTCTGTAGCTAAGATGCACAGTGTTCTCTGCTCTGTAAAATACTGGAGCATTTGCTTTTTCGAGCTTTAACATGTTCAGCTCTTCTACACAGCAAATATGATTATTTTTAGTGTGTAGCTCATTTGATAATTCCGCCATATTGAACGACAATAACGGGGAATATTTTTAAAGATGTCCAGTTAGGTGTTACTCAGTGGCAGTTAAAAACCACCATCTACATTAGACGTTTGGCATTTTGCCTTTGCTCTTGAGTGCTGGTCAAGGCAACGCTACAAAAAATGTCCTATTCAGGAATCCACTGATAATTTCTCCTGAGACTGAAGAGTCTTGATTATAATGGGCAACAATATAAAATGCAGTGACATTCTTTCTTTGGCCTCCTTTGCAGATTTGACAGTGAAATCTGTGTTTCACACACAGCGGAAGTGGAGAATCGCTATTTTTGAAACAAGGAAATACTTTCCCATCACGGGCACCCTGTTGTCCTGGCCACAAAAATACTTTTAGTATAGTTTTTCTTTTTCATGATGGTTCACTAAATTGATGATTGTAAACATTTCGGCCTACAGTAGAAAGACCATGATCCCCTCAACCTAAATGTAACAAATAAGTTAAAAGTTTGTTTGTTTGTTTTGTATCTGCGACGTCGCAGTAATATTGACGTGGTGCAGCCTCAGATTCAGCTGAGGGAAAACTATTGTTGTGTATCCTCACATGGTGGTGAATACAGTATGTGGTCCACACAAGGGTTTGGGACAATACACACACAGTGCTCTATTGATTTGCTACCCCTGGGGATGACATCACATATGACTGCTTGTTGTTCTTCTTTCATTTAGCCTGTTTACCATTTCAGCCTATTTTAGTCTTTTATTTTCTCCTTTTCAACTGTCACACAAATGCCTTCTCTTTAACTCTCTGTCTGACCCCCTCCCCCCCCCATCCTCCTCTCTTCTTCCCTCCTGAGTATCAGGAATGCTGTGAATGTCCTTATCTTTGCCCATGCAAACACAGCCTCAGCCAGTGTAGAGGTCACATTCCTCTTAGTAGTCCCATGCAGGCAAACCACGCACTGGCATCCACATTCTCCCTGGTCAAAATGGCTCCTTAGTAGCCATATTCACTTTGTGAATAAGGTCTGGCAACGCTCCATTGGGAAGTGTTGTTAACACTCCTACTGGGTGTAGACCTCTGGTTAAGTTTGAACTGATTGGACAGCATTTAACCAATTAGCCTTGCTACAGCTAATGGCCTCATCTAGCTCTACCACCATTTCGAAAACACGTTTGACTTCATCGTCACCTCACTACCCCACCCTGATTGGTCCGCCAGCAAAAAACTCATGTGAAGTGGGTTTCCAGACTGTAATATCAGGGAAATACATTGAGCTGAAAATAATAGTCGGGCAGAGCCAGGCTAACAGAAAAGCCCTGTTAGAGTTAACAAGAATCATTCACACAGACCCAAAGCAGACTTGTTATCAACAAACGCACGCACGTGCGCGCACACACACACACACACACGCGGTAACTAAAAACAGGCACATGCATGTGTGTATGTGTCTGTCGTTTATACAGACAGACAGACACACAGCCCTCAGACAGTCACACTGTAGCCATTGATGCCTCGACACAATCCCGTTACAGAGAAACACATGGACCGACTTCCAATGCTGCGGCTGGCATTCTCTCTGCTACACGTATGCCTGTGCATATCATTATGCGAGACCAGAAGCTAACACGCACAAAAGACGCACGGCCGAGACCCCTTAATACACACATGTGCATCCAATCATGCACGTAACATGTACATCTTTACACACCCACGCGGACAGACACATTCAACAAATGTCAGTATCACCCCCCCCCACACACACACACACACACACCTAATTTAGATTGGAATCGACAAGCTAACATTACACAAGAGGCTAGCATCACACAACGGTAGCGCATGCTAGCCTGTTAGCCACAGGGCTAACTGTCACGGTGCTGAAATATCCAGGGATTGCTCAGGTTAACAGAGAGCTCATCTATTATTTAGTAGGGCAGATGTCATTTGCGGCTTGCACTGTGTGACATTATCTTATTTTCCACCCCTATTTGTTTGCATGAATCACTGTCTCACTCTCAATGTGGACATTTAGGCTCACGTCCTCTGATTAATTGTTGACAATTTTCTCTGTGTTTGTTTTGTTTTGGGTGGGGCAGCTGTAGGCTACATGATGTGAGCAAACTGCATTCATGGACTACAGGCATGCTTTCTAACTGGTGAATCTGGATTCCCAGTAAAGGAGGTTGGAACACTAGGATTTAATTTCAATTGTTACCACCACAGACCTGCACAGTTGCAGTTGTGGGAAGTGACAGTAGAGAATATGTAATTGTCTGTGTTCATTAGTTATTTGTGTGTGTAAGACAGGAATTGTAAATTCTAACTTAGCTTTGCCATGAGGGCAGCGATTCAACGGCACTAAAGGATGCAGCTGCCAAACAGGAAGCCAGGCCTGAAATAGAGATGAGGAGCATTAGGTTTGGTCAGGCAGTGCATGAATATCATTAAATCATACAAACTATGATCATCTGTATTGAATAACTAGAGCTTAGTATTTTTAGTCTAGTGTCTTGCTCAAGGACACTTGGCATGCATGTTTCTGTGATAATGTTGTGTTGGAATAGGTTCATCCTATTAAGATTTGTTCTGATTCCTGTTTTCTCCTTCCTGCAATGAAGTGCTTCCTATTTCAAGGCCTCAGCATAACCTCAGACGGCTATGGTATCGCTAGTGCTATCAAGCACTAAGTGAGTATAGTGGGTGGGTGGTGAGAGCAAACATCTATCTTAAGCACTTGTGGAGAACAGGCAGCACACAGACGAGTTGTTGGCAGAAATGTTACTAAACACTATGGGAAAACTCCTTCCTGTAAGCCTCATCTTGTAACTGCTATCAGAGGGAACGGCAGGATACCCCTGCCTGAATAGAATAACCTAGATCCTCTTTACAATATTAGCTCATAACAAGTATCTCCTGAGGACCAAACGATGTTGAACTGTATTTACCCGTATAAGACCATGCTCAAGAATGGGTAAACATAGTTATAACAGTTGTTAATTGATATTGGACTTAAAAAAAAAAAAAAAAGTAAATAGTTTGTTTATAGTAAGCAATGCATATTGTTCATGTTTTTCTTTATGCTAAAGCTGGTTCATAGTTTGTGTGTGCATGAAGGGGATGAATAACCGGCTTCTTCCACCTTTTTGTGAGCACAGCTATATATTTTAATACTTAATATAGCCTTATGCTCTTATGGAGAATGAAAATGTACATTGTTTAAACAGTGTCATACAAGGGAAGGTTGACTGATGACAAAGATAGTAACTGCAATATGTACTCGGCGTATATTGCGCTTACTGTTTACCAAACCTATAGCACTTAACACCAATGTTTGTGTCCTAACAGGTCCTCAATGCTCAAAAAGCTGGATACAAGGCGGCCATTGTTCACAATGTGGACTCTGATGACTTAATCAGTATGGGATCCAATGACTGTAAGTAGCGCCCCCATTCCCATATTCCTCCTGTACACTGCCACACACCAAGACCATGGCACACAGCTGCTTATTTGTGTCTCTGTTGACCAAGGTGTAGTGGAGCCTAAAGCCCAGACATACAGCAGCATAATAACCAGCCACATCTTGAACATTCTATCAAACTAAAAGCATTGTCATACCTGCTGGTGTTATTAGCAGGCCATGGTACCCTACAGTACTGTGGCACCTTTGCAAGCCAGATTAATCTAACATCTATCTGGTAAAATGTCATTGCCGTGTGAAACAAAGGCCACTGAACTACCACAATAGCATTATTTTAAGAAATCTAATGGCACCTAGCTTGTTCCATTCCAAAACCGTGTGTTAACAATTATTATTTTAACGTGCATTATGGAATCATATCATGAAATGGTCAAAATCTGTGGGTATGTATATGTTGTATCTATATTATGAATGTACTGTTGTTTAGTTGTACTTTAACTTGCTAGCTATTGCATCTTGGCGTTCTGTTTCCTACCTCAATCTACTCCTTTGCTCCAGTCTAGTTAAACTAGCTGCCTGAGTGTGAGAGGACTTCTATCAGGTTGATATACCCCCCATCACTTCTGTGGTAGGGTGTGGTAAAAGGTTGTTTTGTTTTTCAGCAGCTCTCCCCCACTCACTTAACTGACTCAATAGCCTTCATGGCGTCATGACGAAGCGTTCTGCTTCCTCATTCACAGATATTACAAAAGTCTGCGAGAATGCGTCCCAAATCAACCCAAATGGTTGATCTAGATTAGATCCAGAGTTAGGTTTTCGTTCCATTTCAAACCGTAGGCAAAATAACCTGAACTAGTGGTGCAAGCACCCTCACAACAACACATTAAAGCAAACAAAATGCCACCATGGAGATAAAGAAATCGGACGACTTTCTATTGGAAGAGATTGCGTTCTGTCTCTAAGCAGCAGAAAACGGATCATGGATTTGAAACCAAAGATCTGAAAAGACAAAATGTAAGGACAAGATGTTTGCCGATTGGAGAGCTGAGTTGTATGCAATTGATGCCATTACCATCAATGGATTGGAGACCAGGCCCGGTCATCTTCCCAGGTGGGTGGCTACATCCATGGGTGATGAGGAAGCCCGCAGAGGCTGAACTGGTCCCCACAGAGCAGCAGGTGATCACTTCCTTCCACAACAAAGGCATATCGGTGGACAGTAACAACACTTGAGGCGTGTCATCCTCTGCCGCGGAACACCAAAAGTGAAAACATGAAGCAGCACTACGCAGACAAGGGAGAACGCTGAAGGGATCCCATGTTTATGTGAAGGGGCACCGTATGAAGGAAACATGCAGACCTAGCCAGGACATGCCTCCTAAGAAAGCAGAATAAATCAATGTGGACCATGCTATGGTGCTGGTTGTCAGAGAAATTGAAGAACTGGTCAGATACCAGAGGTTCCAGGCAGAGCAGCAGCCACTTGCATCAGTAGAGCGTGAGTTAGGTCCATAAGTCTATATTAAGTCTGTATATTAACCTTATGTTCACAGTAGCTTGTTTCAAACTAGTGCTGCAAAGTTAATGACCAGATCTTTTTTCACTGAATGGACTGGAATGACGATGGAGTCTTGTAAAGGAATGAAGTGTTTCTATCGTAAAACAGATGGAGATCAATGAATCATTCTTTAACAATAGAATACAATAGGTATTCATTGAATGCTAAATGAAAATGATTGACGTTATCATATTATATAAATGGGGAATTGATAAACTTGACTAACTACAGGCATGTAGCTTTACCAGTTCTCAAAGATATTGCAAAAACTCCTAATTGATCATAATAATTCATGATCAATAATAATATTGATAGTAATTATTGATGTGTGTGTGTGTGTGTGTGGGGGGGGGGGGGTGTTATCTTAAAGAGTATGATAACAATATTGTTTTCTCTCATTGTTTTCTTAACATTTCCAATGTATAAGCTTTGCCTGGAATATATAGTGTGTGTATGCTACCTTGTTGCATTTCTTTTTTCCTTTTGGTTCATCACCACAAACAAATCCTTAAAGATTTAACGGATACATGTTAAATGTTTTAAATGTTTCCAATGTTATATGATTTGTAGATTGCGACATGTACGGTATACGTAATAACATGTATTCATAGCTTTGCTTTACTTTCTTCCTTTTTAGTGGATGTTATGAAGCAGATAGACATCCCATCTGTGTTTGTGAGCGAGGTGACTGCCAACTCTCTAAAAGAGGACTACACATACGACAAGGGGTGAGTCTGGTCATGTAGTCTAAATCAGCTCTGAGGCAGCAGTTTCTCTGTTGGTTCAGTACCATTAGCAGTTATTTATTATAGGATCTGCCCAAGGATGAATCAATTAACAATTAATGTGTATACATTTGAGGCAATATGTAGCAAGCACAAACAAATGCACACGGTAAAGTGTGGTGAATGGTTAGTACAGCAGCATTACCTGAAATGCCATTAACAACATGGTGGAAGGCTTATAAGACCATCGCATTATAGATTGTGTGTGATTGAATGAATGGCATTAAATGACAACATGAGTTCCCTTAGTGTGGCTGTTTTATGGTCAAGTCACAATAGTCATCTTTTCTACACTTGACAACGTCTCTACTGGTTTTCATAGGGGTCATGTGATCCTCAAGCCAGACTTCAACCTACCGTTGGAATACTACCTGATCCCCTTCCTCATTATCGTAGGAATCTGCCTCATCCTCGTTGTTGTTTTCATGGTAAGTGCTAATGTTAGTAAGTCCATTTCATTTGCATAGCACTTTTCACATACGTGTGTCACAAAGTGCTTCGCAGTAAAAGGCAATAACACGAAACAAATCAACAGTACAACAATTGTCCGTCCTTTCGGAGATTGATTGTGTGCTGTACAGCACTCACACACATATAAAACAAAACAATTAACAGTAGCAGCACCTCGCCATAAACAGCGAAAATGAACCTAAGCGCTCTACACGTTATGTAATAACATATTAATATTATATTAGGAGCGGCATCCATCCTCTCACACAGAGGTCGAGTTATGATTTGCTTGCCAGTTTGTTCAGTAATGCAATACTGGTAGGCACGAATGATCTGCAAGACCTGTTGGTTGGGAAGGATGGCACCCTATACGGTCTGCCCGATGGTAACTGATCACAGACGCTACATAGGGGATGTGATGTGTCCGCAATAATCACCTGCCCTTCCCTCAATGCTCGGGACGCACACATTATACTAGCTTATGAAATGTGTGTTTGTTATACACTGATGCAATGGAACTGAAAGTTGAGTGAGTGAAGAGGCCCATTATAACTCTGTCCACTCCCAGCTGTCTGTTTAGTTTGTGCTTACCATACAGATGCTGCAGACCTGTCTATCGATAATGGGATGTCTTCCTTCTGGTGGTAGCATCCAGTTATTTACTTATTTAATTTATACAATTAAGGTGCCAGTGGCACAGTGGGTAGAGGGTTCAATATCCGTTGTGTCATTGGATGGTGCCTTGCATTACTGACACCACCATTGGTGTGTGAATGGTACGTGTGTCATGCACAGTGCTTGTGAGTGGCCGCTAGGATGGAAACGCGCTATTTAAACGCAGTCTATTTGTCATCTACTCTCTTTTGTGGTGGCGGGTTGATACTGATTAAGTGGCCCAAGGCATGACACGGTTGCCAGCGTCTTTGACAGGGCTGCTGTGCTGTCGTCAAGTACAGCCTTACCTGGGATCAACTGGCAGTGCAGAGGATTGAGGTGGCTCCTCTGACTGTTTCTGTCCTCTATACTCTTTGTCTCGTCACCAGATCACCAAGTTTGTCCAGGACCGCCACAGGGCTCGCAGGAGTCGCCTGCGCAAGGACCAGCTGAAGAAGCTTCCTATCCACAAGTACAAGAAAGGTAAAAGACATGGCAGATACGTTGGCATGCGCAGTGCTACTGGTTGAGGTTGCACTTTTATTACTGTTATTATTTCCACATTATATCGTATTTCATGAAAGGATAAATCCCAACAAGCATTGAACAAAATGCATCCTACTAATGACGTGTGGCCTTCTTTCTAGTTCACGGGCTTCTACACGAGTGCATTGCTACTTGCCAGTCCGGCCAGAATCCCACTCTGACCTTTGACACCAGTAATCATTCTGTTCACGTGACTTGTCTTGAATGCATTAAGAACAAATCAACCCTGTCTGGAGCTCTGCTCTTGATAGTTCATCGGATTAATATGGGTTTGATATTTCCAGAAAGCCGGCCCAGGCTGATTACAGTTCCTCACAGTTGAGACACATGGCTCATGCCTCAGAGCTGTATCTCAGACTCCTCTCGCATGCTATTCACCTATCAAATACAGTGATAGCGGCCATACTGTCAACATTTAAACACAAGTACACCTTTACAGGTAAAAGCCTGTGAAGATTTGCGTCAGTATGCCACCCCGTCGTCGGAATAAGTCCAAGGGGTTTTCGCTGGGAAATGCTTCTATGTATGCCGTGAACATTGTACTACCGTACATTTAGAAAAGATGCCTCTAACTAATATCAATGCTAGACGGGTCATTAGCTTGCGCCAAAAGCGACGCCACCTTGGTGTTGACAGCTGGGCCAATCACACAGCGGACTGCAGCTGAGCAGAACATGCAAATCACTAGCAGCTGTTCAGTGAAGCTGCTCTCCTCAAGAAGAAGCCTCCCATACCTACGGAAGATCGTATCAATGTCGGGCAGCCAGCGACCGCCCGCCTTAGCGCATTACGGACTTGCCGCCACAACATTTGTCAAATCCGTGTTTGGCGAACACAAGCTGAAAAGTATTGTGTGTTACTCTTGAATCCACATTTGACTAGCAAGGTCTTGGACTTTTTGAGGTTTTCCATGTTTGACTCCCCCTCTCTGTCTCAGCACAAGGGTCAGGCCGGCCATAGCGACGATTTGCAATGCAAATCCCCTTTGTTCTGTGGTCAAGCTGTGTGCACGTCAGTGTTTGCCTAGAGGAGCATGGAGACCCAGCTCAGTGTTCCACCGTGCCGCTGTGCTCTGCTTTGAGTTCTCCCTCTCTGTTGTCTCAGGCTGGGAAGCCCTGGACTGAGAACAGCTGTGCTGGGAACACCGCAGGGTACTGGAGTCTGGGTGGTGTGGTGCATACCTAGTAGCTCCTCCCCTCACGCGCGCACACACACACGTGCGCACGCATACACACAAAAACGAACGCAAACACACGCACACACACACACACTCACACACACACAAACACTAGCACACACTCTTGCATTATTGCTGCTGTGTTAATGCTTGGTCTCCTAGTGCTGCTGCACGTGCGTGCGTGCATAAACACCACTGCCAGTCTGACTCACATGCTGTGCTGGATGCTGGTGCGACTAACTGGCCTTGTGGGGAGTTCAGATGTCCAGGAAGAGGCCTCTTCCTCCTGCCCCGCCCGCTGTGCTCCTGTTAGCTGAGTCAGAAGGTCTGGCAACACGTGTGCATCTCTACATAGGCATCTTTTAAGCCCACGGATAGGCAGACATGGTAGCGACAGTAGGACAGACTCTCTTACGATGACCTGCTATAGGGAAGATGAAGGGTTCACCAGCAGGAATGTGTTTCTATTTGAAGCCCTGCTATATTTTGTCATAAGGAACTGAACACATGCACAGAAACACAGGCAGGGTGTAATAAATAACGTTTGGCAACTGTATTGTGTCTCTGGTCAGCGTCTAGGTTGAATACTGGATAAGTTGTTATGTGTTTCCCTGCAAGGAATGGCATTCCAGGTCCTGGTGCCAGACATGTCTCCACCCTATCTGTGTGTGTGTCTTTTGTTTATGTGAGCGCCTACAAGAGGGATTAACAAACCTGCAGTTCACACAGATTCACATTGTGCAGACGTCACCGCACTTCTTGATGTACCGTCAGCCTAGCTTCTCTGAAGTCAGAGCTGCTGTGTTTTGTATGGAGTACAGTGTAGGGAATAGTGGCTAATGGTACCCTGGGCCCCCATGGATAATGCTGAGCTTTGACTCTAATGTGAAAATTCTAATGCAGTGTTTGTGTTGAATTTAACAGCTGGAAGATATTGTGGTTATTGATAACCGTGGACATCCGGGCACTTGGACTACTATTTTTGGTAACCAGCCTGGCAACCACAGCTAGGTGAAAACATCATGAAGTATTTATACATATATATTTTAAAGTGTAACTGCACCCCAGCGCTGAGCCTGACTCCACCCACTACTACTTGCGTCAAGGAGCTGAGTGAGGGGAGGGGCTGAAAGGGGGACCCCTGAACATTAATGTTAACATTTTGAATGTGATGACATATGAGCGTTCTAAGTGTACCTATGAAAACCAGCCAGATCATGGGTTGATATTTAACAGATATGGTAAATATGGCCATACTCAATAATAGCAGGTGCCTGGTAGAACAAAATGGCCGACACTTCAGTTTGAAAATCAACACACCTATTGGAGATCACTAATAAGTAACATGGTATAGCATTTACATGCTATATTGTGACTGTCAGCCCAAACCAATCACGATGGTCGTCAAACATGACAAGGCTGTTTCCATTGAGACCTACACTGCGGCATAGAGCGGATGTAACATATCGTAACACGTTCACTGTGTTAATCTTCTCAGCTTGTAATGTTTTGTTGACTCAGGCCTTAGCATGACAACTTTCCTTTCTTCACCATATTCACTCAGTAAATCCAGTAATGCAATATTATTTTATTAAATGTTTTAATGCCAGGATGTAAATCCTTGCTTTGGAAACTTGTGAGAAATATGATCTGTCCCGATGTTACGGTTGGTGCAACCCACCACTTCACACTATTTTGCCATGGTAGAAGATTTAAATAGCTATGTTGTCTTTGCATGTAAATCCAATGGCTTCCGTGTGAATGCTTTCACCTACTAGTGGTTGCTAGGCCCATTACCAGGGAGAGGGCTCGGATGTCTGCAGTTATCAATAGGAGCAATGTGTCATAGCAACATGCTGTGTACAGTATGGAGCTGCGGAGCCTCACACTGCTAACCCATTATGACCATTGACCATCCAGGGGTACATAATGGGTTGCTCATCATTAGTGTATTCCGCGTCATAACATATGTCACTGCTGTCACTTAATAATGTATTTCTCTAGATGTGTATAACAGTGCCAGACCGTCATATAGTGTTTGGCTCAGTCATGGCTGATAGTAACTCAAGTGCCAAGATTCACCAACTTTTGGCTTCATGCTGGTGTTAATTTCCGTTCCTGACCCTACTGTACATAAATATGCATTCTAAAGCTAACCTAATGTCGTCGTTAGATCATTAGTCGATCATTAGTAATCATTGATAAGGCCGCTATCCCCTCTTTCCTATTTCCTTTATTTAACTTTTTTTTTTAGGCACTTAATATTGGTCGCTATGGCGAATTGCTCACGCGCAATATCTCACACACACACCTGCACCGTGGAAGTGTGAATCAGACGTGCATTAAACTGCGTAGTAGTAGTGAGCTGCCCACTGATGAGTCACTAGTGTGCACACGCACGCACACACACAAGCATTTCCAGTCACTAAGTGCCCTGTGTGTCTTTTGAGGTGGCAGAATTGCAAGACCCACATGCCACCCTGTCATTTAATTTCATCGCCATTAATATCAGCCTTTTACTGGATTGCATTTTGCCCCTTTTTATTTTATTTGTATTATTCACTCTCTGCAAGTTGTAAGTAATGGTTGGGTGTTATTCTCCATAATGCATAACTGTTCAATATGCTCTTATTGTTGTGGATCTCACCCTGCAGTGCTAATAAACGACCTGCCAGTGTGTGCATGGGACAATGTGTTAGTCGCACACGTATGAAGACGAGACAGAATGGGATCACAAAGAGAGTGCTTATTAAATGGTCCACAATGATTTTGGTTGAATGGTCCAATAGCTGTGAAATGGACACACAATGGCTTTAACATACAGCCAGTCAGTGTATGGGAGCAGTGACTGTGCCATTATGTTGACGTCTGCTCGGACTTTATTGCGAGTCCTTGCGTCATCCACAGTCAGTGTGTGGGCGTGTGATTTTGATTGTTGGCCTTCTAGGTGACGTAAGGGCTGGAGGGCCCTGAAGTGGCTTCACAGGCTCTGATCCATGACCTCCTCCCTGATTCCCGGGGCCAAAGGATTATAGTGCGATGAGTCACTCCGCCCAACCAGCCACCTTATAGGCTTGAAGCAGAGAACACACACACACACATTAAGTATACACATAGAGGACAGCTGCACAGGCTCGAATGACGGTGTTTGTGTTCTAAGATTTCAGGTACAACACAGAGGAACTCTCGCTCTTCTTAGTCATAGCTCTCTCTCTCTCTCTCTCTCTCTCTCTCTCTCTCTCTCTCTCTCTCTCTCTCTCTCTCTCTCTCTCTCTCTCTCATATTCACTCTATGTGAAGTTCAGTAGGACAGTGTGGTTCCACAGAGACCAGGGAATCTGGCTGACTAATGCAACACAGCGGGAAGAGGACTCTTTTGGCTCCACCGTGGTTTTCTGTTGTGCTACTGGCCCAAGCCACATCATAGACTTTGTACCAGACATGTCTCCTTGCCATACATTATTGCTCAGACACAAAAACCTGGGTTCACATGCAATGCACCTTTTTGGAATATTTTAGAAATGCAGTGTGGGTAATGGCCATTGCATTTCCTTTGATCAGCAGGAGCTGACTAATCTGGTGAACTAACTAACTAATACCGCAGAATAGCACACTGTCCTGTGTCTTACTGGTTAGTCTAGAGTTGTATGTACAATGTTACTTACTCCAATTTGTGAGACGTATGCACAACTTAGTGCAACTTAACTAAAGCGCTCAGAACACCTTTAGTTGAGAGCTGTTGTATCTTGGTTTGATGAATTGCTGATTGAACACATTTGTATTGTTAATTGTTAGTGAGTAAGCTTTGTTAGCGTGAGGCAACTGCATTCTGACCGAGTACAATAGAACATAACTGCACGAAGAAAAAATGTATATGCTACACATATTGCTTTACTTGCCACCATCGACATCACCCCTGAGCACGTGGTTTTGTGTTGAGCAAGGTATTGAATGTGTCTCTGTGCCTCTCTCAGAATGGGCCAGTCAGCAGCATAGTTCAGCATTTCCTGAGTGCACCGCGGACCACGCCCGCATTAGCGCTCCTGTCTCTCGGCCCGCTCTGGTTTTAAGGCCAGCGAGAAAGAGCGAAAGGGAGAGAACTTGGAAGGGGAGAAGCGGGAGAGGGAAGAGAAAGAATGCTTCATAAAAGCGTGAAGGTTGTGGCAGACGGGGACTGAAAGTGTGACCAAATTAGTGAGCGAGGAGGAGCTGGAAGGTCTAGTATTAAAAGCATTATGTGGAGTTTGGGTTTTTGTGGGGAGGTGGGGTCTTTTTCTGCTGTGACTCTCCATCCTTATACGGTCACATGTAGCCCTGGCATGGACAGAGCAGGGGAAAACATGCTCATTTAGAGCTTACATAAACACACCAGCCCATGGCCCACCCCCCACACACCCAACCCTCCCTTACAGGGAAGGGGAAGTAAGAGGAACGCTGGAGAATTCAGAAGGGAGTGCGTCGAGACATTCCTGGGCTTTTACAGCAGCCACTTTCTTTGGTGCTCCTTTGGTACTCCCGTCAGGACTGAAAAGGGAAACTCTTTAACGTCCGTTGTTTAATGGCCAACCTGCTACTTAGACACACAATCACTGATGCTAAGGCCTCATAACCTAAAATAGTTGTTTAGAGATAATGTGATAATGGCATTCAATTAGGCTCATAGTATAACTGAATGAAAACACTACGTTTGATTCTCTTTTTGTCCCAGGGGATTCCTATGATGTTTGTGCAATCTGCCTGGATGAGTATGAGGAAGGAGACAAACTACGGGTTCTACCTTGTTCTCATGGTGAGTGGTAGTAGATCATTGATGCCCACACACCCATATTATATATTGACCCTTTGCTTCCTGACTGTGATCCTTGCACCCAGCCTACCACACTAAGTGTGTGGTAGATTTATATATTGACCCATATTATATATTGACCCTTTGCTTCCTGACTGTGGTAGGCTTATATATTGACCCATATAATATATTGACCCTTTGCTTCCTGACTGTTGCTTGCCCCCAGCCTACCACACTAAGTGTGTGGACCCCTGGCTGACTAAGACCAAGAAGACGTGTCCGGTGTGCAAGCAGAAAGTGGTTCCGTCGCAGGGGGACTCCGACTCCGACTCGGAGGAGGGGGAGAGCGGTCCCGAGGAGAACGAGGTGTCGGAGAGCACTCCTCTGCTGCGCTCCTTGGCCTCCACCAGCGCCCACTCCTTCGGCACCATGTCAGGAGCGTCTCGCTCCGAGCAGGAGTCCTCCGACTACGAGGACGACGAGCTGGACACCAGCGGCAGTGAGGAAGAGGTCACCGTGGAGACGGTGGTTGTCCAGCTTCAGCAGCCATGCACTGAAGGTCAAGACCGGGATGTGCCCCGTGCATGAGTGACGGTTGGATCGACACCGAGGCCCTGCTCTTCCCAACCACAAACCAGTACACAAGCTCCCGGCAGTACAGACACTATTTGCGGGCAGGAATAGACTTAACTTTATGGTCCCATCTTAAAAAGCTTCTTCTCAAAATCTATTTTAATGTATGCTGCCCAAACGTTCAAACACACATTAACTTGAAAACGGGGGACTGGGTCTGCAATTTGACTGGATTGCTGACACTGTACAGTAGACTATAAGTATTGTACACTGACTAGTCACTGATACATGTCCCTTGTGGTTTGACCACTGCAGAAGAGTTCACATGTCCTTGGTGTAAAGTGTGCGCTTAACCGTGTTAACGCATGTGTATCTATCATGTGTAGATCAGCATAAAGTACATATTCACCATTATCATGTAGCCTAGCTGTCAGAAGGTGGGCAGTTTCATCATTGTGTATACTTATGTTGCATATAGAACGATCTTAAAAGAAGCACTATGCAGCTTCGTTTTTTTGTACATTTTAATTTAATATTTTCAAATAGAGTACAGACATGTTGCAACTACAACCAGTTATGGTTTTGCCAATTCATTTTTTGCCTGAAATTGAGAAACCTGGCACTATTTTTAAACACATCAGTTTAGCCAAGGAACTTCAATGTTCAATGTACAGTAGCATATCACGTTGTGGGCTTGTTAAATAGTAAATGCTAGCTTAAGACGGACTCATCTTTGTCCATTGGTAACTTAAAGGAACTGGAACAAAGTACAGCCAGTAGGAGACTTCTCTGTACCAACAACTTACTTGTAACACAAGCTATTGTAGACTGGCAACTTGCTACACATCTGGCTGACCTGAACTAATTTTATTACTATTTAGTAAATACTGTGACTTTCTTTTTATAACACGGCTTGAACTGTTGCCTTTTTCTTTTGTAAACCATGTCCTCACATTTGTCTGTACTGTCTAATTTCACTTCAATAAAGAAAGATTACACTTTATTTAATCTTTGTTTTGCTAAAAGCTTTAGCTTATTGCTACATTTGTAGCAACTGATGTATTTCAGTTTTAGATTGTAGAAAATACAATTTTGCCTTCAAAAACCCTTAACTATAACTATGTTTAGTCATTTTCCTGGTTTCCTGGTCAAAATTGCCTGTAACAGTTTGTGCAGTCTTTGGCTCTGACTTTGTGCTATTTTACTGTAGCATATTCATCTGTCCCATTATTTCTGATGAGGTCATTTCAAACAAATCCTGCCCAAGGTAACAACAGCAGATCAAATGTTACTACATACTATCACCCAAACTGATTATGACCGCTGCAATACAAAGCAATAGCCATGCCATAAGTGAAAACATGTCTTGACATAGGTATTGGTTTTACTAAACAGGTAGCTAGTGTATCAAACTATTAAACAATTATATTATGGTATTTACATATTAAGCACATGCACCACCACTTTGGTTGGAATAAATTTATTTGATCTGTCTGTAAACAAAATGATAAATCAATGTATGGCATTTCTTGGTTTTATGCATATGAATTCAGTTGTGTTAATCCCAGATGTAAGGAAAAAGAAAATATGCTGGGGGAACATATCTGCAAACATGAATGAATACACATCCCACAAGGCCTGAACAGTGCAGCTGATGCTTGAACATCCTTCAAAAAGAAACTGGTGCCAATGACATGACTCGAATGGACAGGGGGTAACATCCATCTTAACAGCAACACATCTCTATTATGGCACAGGACACACAGGTTGTGGATACGTTTTGAAAGAGACGACCAAAAGCGACCTTATTCCAACCAACGCATTTCCTGTTAAATTAATCATTTCTATTTCATCTTCAGTGAAGCTCTTCAGTTGGACTTTACGTGTACCGAGCATGGACAGACCGTTAGATACCACAACTCAGTTGACGACTAGAGAACATGGCAATTTATTCCACAGTTTTGCATGTCACACAGCATGGGTTTGTACAAATGCAGTAATTCATTTTCTCTACACAAAACTGGAAGAAAAAAAAAAGAAAAAAGTGACACGAGGATGCAAATTTCCTTTCTGAACAGACCCTCCCCTGGCCTGTAACAACTCATGAATCTGGTTAGTGTTATATATTCAACAGAAAAAAGGTTAGTAGTTGTGCTCCAATGATTTAGAGCACTTGTATAAACACGCGAGCTGCGATTAAAATTGGTCCTATGGAGAAAAAAAAAACTGGACTCACTCCAGGTAGTTATGCTGGGCAGCCTTTTATTCAAAATAAAAAAATAAAATCCTAAAACTAAAATTAAAAAATAAAATATATTACAGGAACTGGCAAACAATAGTGTTAAGTGCCTGAGCCATTGCTAAGATGGAATGTCCATGGTTCCAGGTAGCCAGGGAGGCAGGGGCGTGGTGGGAGTCATCCTAGCATCATGTGGGCGATGCCGGGCTCTTGCCATTTGACTTGAGCTCAATAGCTGATCTGATCCATTCAACCCTTCCCTGGGACCCCCACCCACCCACCCACCCTCCACATTAGAGTAGAAAATAGTGAGGGTGGAGAGGAATGGCGTTAATGGAGGACTAGTACATGTAGTGGTCGATGGTTAAGAAAATAGGTCCCTTCTGTGCAACTATGCAACTATGAATTGTTACCTAGTTTGATCGAACAGGGAGAGGGAGGGGGGGGGGGGGGGGGGGTGCTATTGGAAAACAACAGTAGACTCAAAGATATGCATGCAGTCTGCCCTCTCAGACATGCTCTGTAGAGCAGGAAGACATTATGAGCTTGGTTACAAACTATTGGGCATGATTATTAGGGGGGGTTGGCAGTACTTCCAATTGTTACAGAATTCCTTCACTTTATATTCTTCACTTTATGAACTTCCTTCACTCTTAGTGTTTTTTCTGAGCATTTGGCCAGAATTGTGCTGGTCTCAGTAAATACATATTTATCACAATGTCCATGCTTACCGTTTTAACCATGATGCAACAGTAGTGCTAAAGCAGGGATGAGGATAAAGAGGGAACGCATCAAGTTGACTAGACAACGGGAAATGGGGGAAAAACAAAACAGGACCTATCAACTAGAGTTGATAAAGTGGTATGAACAACAGGGTGGTATTGGTGAGCTGCTAGGTGGCTGGTACAGGGTGCTTTAGTATCCAGACTTCCTCAGGTATTCAGCCATCATATATGCTTTCTTGTTGAGCTGCCCTCCATGGACACCTTCCTTCCCCATGACTAAAACCAATGCTGGAGCACAAAAAGGAAAAACAAAAACAAATGAACAAACAGTGGTGGTGCTAGGGGGTGGGGGCAAAAAACAACAAATTCCCCATGGGGCTACATTGTTGATGCCAGGGCCCTAAGAACCCTGTTCCGACTGCTAGCAACATTCCCAGGACTCTGCTTAATATGACTGCTTCAAAATAGGACTTGACAGCAAACTTTTTTTTTTAGTTTTATTTATGAGTTTTGTATTTTTTGTGGGCTTTTTGTTATGAATTTTCTCTCCTCTCCCTCAACTATACCAACTGGGCTATGTCAAGAAAGATTACGCTAGAGCCCTGAATCCCTTAAGTATTTTGCCATCGAGTATGCCTTCTTATTCAATCCGCCTCCATGGACCCCTTCCTTGCCCATTACAAAGACCAAGACTGGAAAAAAAGAGACAGAAGGGGCATTTAGAGAAGGTGTGAAATCAGGAAATCACAGATAAAATGAAAACAAGACAACAGGTGGAAAGGGCAGGATGAAAGGAAGGACACAGGAGTTGTCAAGAAACACCCTACGGTAAACGTAAAGCATTCATTTTCCTATCAGGCTAGCTTGTGTCCATTTCTATTACATTCAATAGCACACCAGTAGAATAAATTACAAAGTGAGTATGAATTGTTTTAAATATCTTTATGAAAGCTATGCAATTTCTCAGATTTGTATTGGTGGCATGTTGACACCCACCTCAAAACCTGTCCTATTTTTTTGTTAACCCATCTTATGACATGGGATAAAGTCATTCTTAGGATTGACTTCAGAACTACAACTGACTAAACCTATAAATTGGGATCCACACCTGTCATACTGTATTAACTAACATTGAAATATACAAGCTGGTGACATTTGCTCTGCAGGCTAGAATTATGAAGTTAGTTTCAGCACATTTTGGCTGGCAAACTTTAAATTGTTAATTGTGACCGGTAAGCTATATACACTACAGCTGTGATTAGCAATGGTCTGCAATCCTGTTTAAACTAGCCTCAATAAAATGCTTAATATTTCCAAATGCGTACCTAGAGAATGGCTATTTCTTTGTGTTTATCTGCAATGCCCGTGGCAGAGTGGGATAGGAAAGTGAATGCTATTAATCTTTACTATTAACTAACTAACCAACCGTCACATGCACAAAGTGCAGCATGCATCTGATACCTCTCCTCAATACAAGAATCATTCAGCATGATGTGTATAGGCTAAATGCTCACTCATAGGAACAGGGTGGGAGAGCATGTGCAGAGGAATCAGAGTTTGGTGTGAGGGGAAGACACGCATATTAGCTAGGAAGGAGGAAGACACATGCATATTTGCTTGAAAAGTGTACAGCTTAAGATACGAGTGGAAGGGAGAGCCTGACGACGTCACCTGTGTGCATCACTAGGGCCGTGAACAGTGGAGCAGGGCAGTGTGGTGGGGAGCACACCCAGGAAATAGAACTCCGGCAATGAAGGCCCTCCAAGGCACTTTCATGTAGGTATGTTTCAATTGATATGGTCACATATGTGTGTTTTACATGAGTCCTCTGTCCTTAGTTGTATTTAAGGGATGCAAGTTTCTATTTATGTTTCAATTGTTTCTCTCAGTGCTTTAGAATTATACTTTGATTTTGCCATTATTTACATTGGAAAGAAATTGCTGAAAATGATATTATGTTTAAAATGTTACCAATGTATAATGTCATGTTAACACAATATATAAATTATAATGTATACATGTAAAAGGAGTCACCAAAGCTAAAACAACTGCCATGGTTATCTGTGAATTACAGCATTACATTTAGTGGAACTTCTGACCTGATTACTAACCTGATCATCCCCTTTAGCTACAGCCAGCCAATTGCTAGATTTAGCAGTGTGTTGACCTCCAATACTAAATGTAACCATCTAACATTGCATGTGTCATATATTGAGGAAAGGTGCATTCCATTTCAAATGACATGCACATACAACTATACAACTCATCATTGCTTCATAAAGCTTATTCAAAGCACCACACCATGTTAACTCTAGCACTACTACTGACAATGCTGAAAATAGGCCACTTACTTCTGCCAGCTTTTCCTACGGAAACATTGTATGTTGGTTCTCCTCCTTGACTCTTTGTCCTGATGTCCATTGTCCAGTCGTTGTCAATGTGGAGGCTGTCTCTGATGACAGAGCACTTCTTGCTGCCTAAAGTCAGCCCACTGGTAAAGAAGCCCTCCCGGTCCTTACCAACTATGATGTCGATTTCTTCACTCTAGGGGAAACACCGTTCAACATCGTTACACAAATGTGTCCACATCCACTTGAAAATGGCCCGTCTATCCTGAGCTCGTTTGTTTCTCAAAAATGGCATCTTGTGGTGGCTGATCTTGGTACATCTTCCCATGTTTTACTCACAAGTGTGTGTTTATATACACTTACTTTAACCTCAAACTTTCTACCTAGTGACTATTATCAGTAATGACAGGGGGCAAAGAAAACGCAATGTCCTGTTGGCAGCACTGCTGTCTCCAATACAGACAAGAGCAATAGGCCATGATTATTCACTAGCACCTTATGCTGAAGCAGATCTGACCCATCAGCACTACTGTCACGTTCACACATTTCAGAGCACTGCCAAGGATAATTGTATGCGTCTCTTCGGCCTGCCCTTACAGTGCAGACAAATGTGTTTTATGTCACAGACATTGTCCAGCCTGGGTGGGTACACCTCACACCGAGAGCTGCCAAAATAATAACCCATCCCT
>JAODOY010000019.1:2031924-2053222 GCA_025399855.1 Forbesichthys papilliferus | reverse complement strand
TCAGGTGTGTTGGAGCAGGGAGACATCTAAAACATGCAGGGCAGCGGCTCTCCAGGACCAGGGTTCCCTACCCCTGCACTATAATATAATAGAAAAGAATATAATTTGGAATTAATTTAATGTGATATCAAAGTGTAAAAAACATTTTCCATGCTACAAACTGCGGGTATGTAGTCTCTGTAATGTATCAAAATCATTGTAGCAATGCTTGCGACAATCAATAATATATTATTTTAGACCACAGTAACTTTTGTGGTCTGGCATTCTTTCCTGTTATGTAATCGCTAAGCGACTGAAGCGTGTGCTTTTATTGGCAGCAGCAGCACACAAGTTGTTTCCCCCCTCTGCAACAATGTGCTGTCCCCAAACACGCGTGCACCTGTGCACACACAGGCGCGCAGCCACAAAAGCACCTGTGCATGGCAGGTTTCTGTTTCGCCTGAACAAATATGTCTGTTCCCTTGACGGCGGGAGATAATACAGTCATTATAAGAGGACAAACAGATTACACAGTCCAGCACTGCAACGGATAAGCAAGCGTCAGAGAGATGCTCTGAGGAGCCGCCTCTGTGATTAATGCCATAAGGCTAATATATAACGGAAAGAAATGTGGAGTCACATCTTGCAGGAACACGCCTATGTGTTTTACAACATGCATTTCATCGTGGTAAATGTGAACAATGAGCTATCTCGTATCTACTGTGAATGGCATACTGTTGTCTATTTTATAATGATTGTATGAGTTGAGAAATGCCATTGCTAAAGTAGCGCATACAAGTGTGGTCAGTTACTCCTGATGTTTCAGAGAGGGACAGAGTCAATCAATACTTAATGCACTGCTGTCTGGTGGCAAGAGGCTTTTCAGTGAATTTCAATATATAACCCTCCAATAATATGCAGTCCAACGCCAAGGAGTTGCTAACTTTATATTGGAAGCTTTGTTTTTATTTATGTATTTATTTATTAATTGATATTATTTACTGCATTTATTTTTAAGGAAAGTATCGGCCTGCACCACAACCACAATCCTTCTGAGAGAATGTGAGAATCTATATTAACTTTCTAGTGTCAAGGAGGTCAATGTTGTACCCTGTGCACTAACATTCATTCACTGTGCTGCTGCTAACATAACTGAAATATTACAGGTTTTGCTTTATGTGGCCACCTCTCTCTTTATTAAAATAAATGCACTAAAATATAGAAATGTGTTTATGTTATTAGATAATGTTAATAAAAGGGAACATATAGCAAACACATGATCACAAACTAGTAAACTACACTATGGTTGATATAAATAGTACCACATGCTGCCAGCCCAGTTATACTGTAAGGCCTACTGTAAGTATGAGTGTGTCATCTTTCTCTGTTAACAACGATCCATCCATCAAGCATATAGTACTTGACCTTTGAATGGCGAATGCCTCAAGAGCAAACACAGTATGTTGCTGGTCGCAAATCACGCTACTGTAGTGGAGTTTATAAAAAGAATATGCAAATGTGTGTCTGCATGGGTGAAATAAGGATCGATATGTGTGGGCATAGAGACACATGCCCATAGGTTATCACAAGAACATTTGTATTGTGTTTGGAAGGCAACGTGTGGTAGGAGTCTTGGCTGTGCCTTTTATATCGCACACACACACACACACACACACACACCGTAGTACCTGTTGAACAGACAAGAAAATGATCAATGACTTACATTCTTTAACCTTTCAACGTAGAACAAACGAAACCTTCATTAATTTACTGGTGTGCAGACACAAATGCTGTAGGGGCTGTTGTTCAGCTTTTACTTTGATAAATACCTTGTTGTTATTTTTTTTACTCAGTCATTACTATATTTGAAAAGCGCAGGCGATTGTATGACTCTTATTGTTCCCCCGTATATTGCTTTGGAAAAGTCTGGTTGTGTGTGAGTCAGCAGCTTGTGGCTTAAATATATAGTCTAATTAAGATAAAAGCTTCACTGGCTCGTACAAGACTTCATGCTTATCCAATACCACATCTCTTTCTTTCCTAACTCTTCCACCACAGAGAAAACGTTGGACTAATTGAACCCCCTCCCACCTTAAGCTTTGAGCCTGAATAAGATTAACGGGCAGATACATTTCTGTGGCATGCTTCGATTCTATACTCATTTTGACAGAAGGAGTGAGGTCGTTTTGGGACATTTCCTTCCTGTTTTTCATGTTTCTGAATCCAGAGTTTGTCAGGACCATCTCCTGCAATAGATGATGGGGTTAGACAGGGTTTATATGTACGCTCCAGAAATATGTTACATTCCCCCAGTAACCCCAAATATCAATCCCCAGCGTGCTGTTAAAACACAACTGTGCTCCTAAGTGTTGTCAGTTCACAGGGCTTACATGGGAAGGAGTAAAGGTGAATGCACGCCACTTAGCAGACTAGGGACTTGCATTCTCTAAGTTTCAAACAAAAATAACATCCCTGTTATTCCAGACATAAAACAATGATGTCCCATTAACCATTAAAGGGACACTTCCCAACTGTGTGTTATAGAGCCCACAGAACCCCAACTGCAGGAGGAGGGATAGATGTAAGGGGGGGCATCTCACTTGTTTCCTCACATAGAGAAGGGTGTGAGCCTAGGAGAACAGTGTGGAGAGGAGTAGAGAGGAATGCAATCCACTCAGCAAGTCAGGTGCTTGAAGGAGGTGTGTCTCGCAGGGACTCACTTTACAGGAGAGGTATTTTGATTGACAAGCATAACGACCTACAAATGACCAAACCGGATGTTAATCTTACACTAAGAAATGTTTCCGGAAATTCGACAACATGACTCTGGCTAGGATTACTGCTTAAAATGAATGGAATAATTGAAATTAGTAGCACAGGAATTACAAATGCAGACGTGTGCGTGAAAATGCTAACAGCCAATGAATATCTACAACACACGTCCTGAAAGTGCTGTTCAGCTTTCAGGTTGTGTATGTATCAGACGCTCACCACAGCAGGGCACTAACTGTGCTGTTGAGCTTTCAGGTTGTGTATGTATCAGACGCTCACCACAGCAGTGCACTAACTGTGCTGTTGAGCTTTCAGGTTGTGTATGTATCAGACGCTCACCACAGCAGAGCACTAACTGTGCTGTTGAGCTTTCAGGTTGTGTATGTATCAGACGCTCACCACAGCAGAGCACTAACTGTGCTGTTGAGCTTTCAGGTTGTGTATGTATCAGACGCTCACCACAGCAGGGCACTAACTGTGCTGTTGAGCTTTCAGGTTGTGTATGTATCAGACGCTCACCACAGCAGGGCACTAACTGTGCTCTATGGACGGAAGAGGCTGAGACAAGCGTCAAACTAAAACACTGACATTATCCCCCAGCTTCACAGCAGGGGCAGCTCCAGTCCTAATAACACCCCTCTGCGCTCTCTCCGTAGGGTACGGCCACGCGGCCCCCGGGACGGACGCCGGGAAGGCCTTCTGCATGTTCTACGCCGTGCTGGGCATCCCGCTGACGCTGGTCATGTTCCAGAGTCTGGGCGAGCGCATGAACACCTTCGTCAAGTACCTGCTGAAGCGCATCAAGAAGTGCTGCGGCATGAGCATCACCGACGTCTCCATGGAGAACATGGTGACGGTGGGCTTCTTCTCCTGCATTGGCACGCTGTGCATCGGCGCGGCCGCCTTCTCCCACTGCGAGGACTGGAGCTTCTTCCAGTCCTACTACTACTGCTTCATCACGTTAACTACCATCGGCTTCGGGGACTTTGTGGCGCTTCAGAAGAACAAGGCGCTGCAGAAGAAGCCCCTGTACGTGGCCTTCAGCTTCATGTACATCCTGGTGGGCCTGACGGTCATCGGGGCCTTCCTGAACTTGGTGGTGCTGCGCTTCCTGACCATGAACAGCGAGGACGAGCGGCGCGACGCCGAGGAGCGCGCCTCGCTGGCGGGCAACCGCAACAGCATGGTCATCCACGTCCAGGAGGAGGCGCTGCAGCGCGGTCGCCGCCGCCGCGACCAGCAGTACCGGGCGGACGTGACGGATTTGCAGTCCGTCTGCTCATGCATGCACTACCACCCGCACGAGCTAGGGAGCTCGGGCGCGGGCGGGCCGGGGGGCTGCGCCTTCTCGCACCAGAACTCGTTCAGCAACTCGCAGTTGAACCCCAGCAGCCAGTACTTTCAGTCCGTCTCCTACCGGATCGAGGAGATCTCGCCCAGCACCTTGAAGAACAGCTTCTTCCCGTCGCCCGTGAGCTCCATGTCGCCTGGCCTCCACAGCTTCACAGACAGTCACCAGCTCATGAGGAGAAGGAGGTCCATCTAACATTGCTAGCTTGCCACCTTTTATACACAAAGTCAGACGTCGCCAATGCTGCTCCTTACCAAATCTTATTTCAGCACTTTTTTCCTTTCTTTCCGGGTGGTATGTAATATATGAAATATTCATAGGAACAGAAGGACATTACGCAGAGCCGCGTAAAGCGTGGAAACAGAGGTGTGAGAGATGCACAGCATGAAGCATGGATGTCTATTTTTTCAACAAACTGGCCTATTTAAAAAACACAAACAAAAAAAAAACATAAACTACCAGACCTTCCTAATCGCAGATTTACAATATTGATATATTTAACTTGGTTACATACCAGATGATGCACACTTGGCATTTTGGGGAGATGCTATTTTTCAAAAGGGAGTATGCCTGTTTCACCTTAACTTGAAAAAACTATTACCAACTATTCCATTGCCTCACTGCAGACAGAGAATTTAAAATGACTCAAAGCATCAGGTATTGTTTTCTATAAGCAATCATAAGCAAGCAAATATTTACATGGTTTTGACACACATCATGCCGAAATATTGTTGCCACTATTAGCATGTGCATTAGATGTCATTCAATGAGTGTGCCATGGTTCTGTGATGTTTGATTATCTGTTTTTAAAACAACCTGTTTTAAAGGGCCTGTCTAAAGATCTTATTTGTCTTTGTGTTAGTTAAAGGATCACACTGGGATTCCGGACATTCCCCTTATTACTGTGTAACCTAAGCCTCCAAAATACTGTACATTTGAGTGAATCCATTTTATTTTAAAGAGGGTGCCATTTGAATGTAAAGTAATATAGAACATGATTAGCAACATTTGCTAAATGCTGTATGCCTTTACAACTAGCTAGCTACAATCTTGCACTTTCCAGTTTCTGGTCATTGGTGACGCCTTCAGTAGCAATTTATTTGTTTGAAACCAAACAGCTATCGTCAGTGCAGACCAGTGGAGCTCTGCTTTCTGGTGGACCACGGGCTGCTATTTTTCAATAATATCATATTAGGAAGTGTGTAACATAAAGGCTTTTATAAATTTGGAGTATGCATTTTTGTATTGCATTAATAGTCACTGATAGATAGCAGCAAAACACACATTTGTTTAGAAGAAAAGGTTTAAGATTGCAGCTTTAGTGCTGGGAACCCAAACAACACAGTGATCACATCACAGTGCTCAAATGGTCAGTGGGCATGCTGACATCAAAGGAAATGATTGAGGTTACCAGTAGCAGTACTTTAGAGCAATTAGAGAACCACAGGCTGATATTAAGGCAACGGGAAACTGGTCTGGAATATGTACTCAATATGAGGACAACGGTCTAGAACAACAGTGTGACCCTTTAAGTTTATGTAAAATGTGCCAGGAGAAAATTAGGATGGTAAAATAACTTTTACGATTAAAGAGCTGGTATGTGCATGTGCTTTGTATGATGAATGGGGTAAAGACCATTATAATGTTACAACTCCATTATATCTAGCAAATAGACTTTAAAGGAATGATACGTTGTTTGTTTTGCCAAAGTCCAGCAGGTTTGAAAGAAGGTGGGCATCATTTGCTAGAGCTTTCCTTTATTCCATTTATACGTGTATAAAAATGTTTGTTCTCAGGTTTGAATGAATAGCCTTTTTGGTTTTGCTCCCAAAACAAACAAAAACACAGACATGCAAATGCATCTGCCAAACATAACAATGTACATATTGCATTATATTACTTCAAATTCCTCTAGAAAATAGATAAAATGAACCCACAATCAACAGAAACTGAGATGCATCATCTCCGTGGATTTATGTTTGATGCAGTACAATACAGCCACATCCAGAATTAGAGAATGACAGCACCAGCAATGCCATAGTTGCATCTTGCTTTGAATACAATATTTGATACACTGGGGGACACAACAAAACTGTACAGGTTTGTCTTGAGCAAAACATTTAGTTGCCCCTGTGGCTTTCAAATTAGAGTATTTTATTTAAAAATCAATATTTATAGCCTTAGTTATCATATACAGAAATTCATAGATTGGGATATGGGATTGATTTTTTTTTGCTTAAGTAAAGAAAAGGCTGACTTTAATTTCCTGGGTGTGTTATCTAAGCATTCTAACAAGGAGTATTTTCTGGTAAATGGTAAAAGTCCTTTCTGTCTTTTGACACGAACAACTGGGCATTGTGTGAGATAAAACCTACAACACGGTTTCATTATTGGAAACTGAACATTACTGTTCTGGCTTATACTGTAACACCCTTTGGAATAAAAAAAGGCCTTTTCGTGGCTAAGATGCATACGTATTTTTACACATTTTAGCATATGTGCCTTTAGGAAACAATGTTCAGTGTTTCTGTGTAAGTGGCACAATTAACGCTCAATGCGGTAGAGCTGTTTGTGCTTAGCTACCCCATTTGAGACAATGGATGTGTGGCTTACAGAAAGAGCATAACAGTTGCTACTGTGTAGACAGATCCACGTCTAGTAAAATAAAAACCTACCTAACCTTATACTGGTCTATAACCATCTGTGGATTCATGTACATGTCCAGAGCCAAAGCAGAGGTTAATATATGTTTCTAATAGCCATTCTGATATGTAAAGATTTACGATACAATTGCTCTGATCTGCATATGAAAGTACTTTTCCCACAGCTTCTGTCTGTCATTTTTGAGTGGAACGTTCAGTGTATTTTATTGTTTTTATTGTACCGGCATGCTTGTCTAGGATTTTCAAGTCAGCAGTGACTGCACCATGATAGTTGCACCTACAGTACATATATGGAATCAATAATAGCAGTTTGTGTCATTGGACCTCAATTCACTTAGTTCATTGTCAGCTTTATAAACAGCGTTGTTTTGGGGAATGTATCAGCCATAATGGGTTTCTGAACAGGAACAGCGAAACAAATTAAACTGATTTGCTCTTTGTGAGCTGCAAATATGATATTCCTTTGCCTTTCTGTTTTGCCATGGAGAAGACCAGCAGCATTAATGGGTATATATGTAAGTTGCTCATATGAATGTCCCAGTGTAACAGAGGTGGGTCCAGGGAAAAAGACGCACACACACACATCACATTTGGTGGAATGCATCTTGAATTCATATGGCTATTCGCAATCATTTTTCCCCATTGCATTTCCTATTTAGTTGTGTTCAGCCCTCCAGGGAGAAGAAGCATGTGGCCTCCATCTCTTTGTCAACAGTGCCATGTTTTCCTATGACAGGGACGAAGAGACATAAATTGCACTACTATCTGTGTAATACAATATATTGTAGAAAGGCCTTTGGGTTATGTTTTCATATCCATGTCCCATAATGTATGTTTCTAAAATATCCTTTGCAATAGGTTCTTTTATAGGTCAGATGAACAAATGTACCATATTTCTTCGAGGAGATGATGTCAGTAGCGTCTCTTATGCATCCATGTGGTTCAGTGGTCAAATAATCTGAACCTTATGACATTGTTCATGTTTCAACATTACTTTCAACGTCTGATGTGCACATGGAATGCTCAGCAGTGCTTCATTGGTCCACTCTTTTCAACAAGCTGAGAAGAGACTGTACTAGAGTACTAGTGTTCCGTGTGAACAGAACTTTTCACATTTGGATCTTTTCTTTCTTTATTTATTTTTTAAAATTTGTTGTGTGTGCATGATTTGGTGTGGATGACTTGCTGGGTCATGTGACCCAGGGGAAGCCATAACACACTTGAATAAAAATGAGCCTCCTTCTGATGCGTGACATGTTGTCTCCTTCTGCTCCACCTGTACCGCTGTATAAAACTGCCAAATTAAACTCACTTACATTATTTTGGATTGAACAATGCTGAACGATGTTAAACACATCTTGCCTGCTCATTTCTATACCTGTACAGGAGACAGTGACTTGTGTATAAAAGAGTGATCATTTAATATCCATAGTTTGAGGAATTCATCTGGAAATAGTAAATGTTTATATTACTATATGAACCTTGTTTTTAGAAAATGTTCACAACAATCTTAACAATAATAATAATAATAATAATAATAATAATAATAATAATAATAATAATAAGAAGAAGAAGAAGAAGAAGAAGAAGAAGAAGAAGAATTGTTATTATTATTATTATTATTATTATTATTATTATTATTATTATACGTTATATTATTGTTGTTAGTGCAGAGCATCTCTGCAGCAAAACAGTACAAATTAAATATATACATTTATATACTATCCCCAGGATGGTATATACATCAGGAATTTGCGGAAATACTACTGAGCTATAATTGATGTGAGTACATCTCTATCCTCTGTAGAGTATGTAGGTGTGTGTGTGTGGGAAGGATTTGGACGAGGAAACGAAGCGTTCCAACCCGTCTGCCTGCTTCTCTCCGAGCGTCCGCGCAGAGTGGCGGTGCAGCTGGATCTCCAGGAGGTGGGAGAGCGAGCGAGTCGCGGTCTCTTTTTATCTCTACCCACACCTCGGTAATTACACTGTCAGCCGCTCGCGTCAGGGCTGGCGCGAAGGGCGACACAATAAGAACAGTGGCGGAGGGGCGTTCAGGCCCTCTCGCAGCATCAAGCCTGTAATTTTACATCTTAAATGATCATGTAAGCAGAGCCAAGTCGTTCCGCAAAGGGATTGTCGTGCACATACCATCAATACGATGAAGCTTTGCGTTAGGCAGGTGTTGAGCTGAGCAGCTCCATTTTTGGGTTCCTGAGGTTAAGGCAAGAGACTGACTAAATTGAATAGATGACAGTTTCAGTTGATGGAGTCTTGCAGGCTAATATGAAATAGAAATGGCTTTATAAGTTGTCAAAAAAAAAGGCCCAAAATATGAGTTTCAGTAGTTTCAGTACAAGTCTAATAAAGCTAAAATGACCAGTATCAACAACACTAGCCTAACCCAACAAGCACACGCACGCACACACACACACACACACACACACACACACACACACACACACACACACACACAGGCTTGTGTAGGCCTATAGCACATATGGTTGCTATGCTATAGTATATGTTGTTGGCAATGTTGGTGAAAAAATTGTATTGTTGCTATGTGTACTAGTTTCTAAGGTGTCACTGTGATCATAAAAAGTATGGCATTCCAGTGGCCGATAACCACCAAATGGCATCGTGTAGATTTGTGACAACCAAGCCCACCTCTTTCTCAGAGTATATTGTATGGCTTATAACTTACATATTTTTATTATTACTTACGTTAAAACATGTTACACTGATAAAAACAATATTAATTTATACCCAAGACTTTAAGCTTTGGACCAATTATGAAATTATTATTTTTGTTATTATTAAAGTAATTTACTGGTGCTGAGAAATACTGGCAAGAGTAAAAAGTGTGACGGTCTCCCCTACTTACTGTACATACTGTAATAATTACACTAAATGTTAGTTTAAACAAAGTGTAGGTTATGATTATGTCATCTGAAGTCACCAAATGCAATGTAGATTGCTTTTACAACACATTACTTAACATCTCAACCATAGTCATGTCGCCAATATATAAAACAAAATCCAAACTGTTTAGATGTTCTCATTGTTCTACAGGCTCTCTTTATCATTCATTATTATGATGAAAAATGTAATTTTGTCACTTTGTCATACAGTATATCCTACCTACCTAACTTTATTATTTGCCTCGTGTACAAAAGAGGTCTTTAGCACCATCTAGTGGGAAAAAAATAAAGAAATAAATACTCTCCCATTTTCAACATTATGCCGCGTGTTATTTAATTGTCTTGGCGTTCAAGTTCACGGACAAGCAAGTGTATCAACCAATAAAGAAACACGCACTGACTAACACGGTACAGGTGAGGCTAAATGTGTAGGCTACGTGGTATTTGCATAACCAGTATTGGAGGTTATTAGATAGATCACTACGCCTCAAGATTACAATAATATCCTGCAGTAAACCGTTGCTCAGCGGTACTAGGTTACAGGGGCACAAATAAAAACGCCAGCACAGGGAAAAAAACATGGTTCACCACAGAATCAAGCGAGAGACGTTTGGCAAACCCGCTGTGAGAAGGGTATAGGGGCAGATCCCTGCAGTGTATAATTTTAATCTGTTAATAGGGTGAACTGAGCTCAGTGAAAATTAGCTTCTCGTCGTGCTGAGTTGCTTAATGGATCAATTCATGCCTGTGTAAAAAGTAACGGAGAGGGATTGGGTGGTAGACTTTATAGGATATTCCAATGATGTACAGTATATTCCTAAAATCTATTATTATTGTATTATTATTTGACTATAGGCTACAGGTCTGTGTTTATGCTATATTTAATGTTGTGCAGACTTTGTTTTAAGGCTAAAGAAATGAAACATCCCGTTAATGTGCCACTGTTAATAGGACAGCATTCTGTATGTACTTTTGTAAACTACCTATGTGTGCCTATATAACATTCCAATGGAGTCTCTGTTCATCTGTGCATCTTCAAGTTGCATGTTCTTAACTCTACCTAATGTCTTTTGTTCAGTATGCACCGCAGCGAGAAGAAACACTGACCTCACAGGTTAAAAATAATCCGATGCATCTTGACGGCCAACCCTACAGACTGGCAGCAAAGAATGTGCCATTCAGGAACACCTGGCCTCCATCTGTCAGTCACACATGGTGCGCAGGCTACGCCGTCTGACCCCGACACCCTGTGTGGGGGAGACCCATGCCCAAGATGGGCAGACATGTATACACCCGGAGGTGATGCGACAGGAGGGCAACCGTGGTTTGTTAAGGTCCACTTGCTGTGTTGTGCCCGAGGGAGGAGCAGCACAGCGCCAAGCGTGTCAGCTGAAGGATCATCCACAACACAAGCAGAGAGGGTGGAGAATGTGGCTAATCGGGTGGAGAGGAAGGAAAATACGTGGAAGAGGAGCCCTTGTCCCGGGAGACAGGTGCGTTGCTGCAGGCGATAATCTGCAGGGTGCAGGCCTGGGATCCAGAAGCAAGCGCTGTGAGGACACTTGACGGCGTTAAGGCTAATATATTCTTATATAGAGAGATTAAAGAGGAAAAGCGCCCCCGCATGTAGCGTTGCTGTCTTCTGGTTCCTTCAGGAGTCCCATGAGCACTTATCGCTATCACTTTGGAAGCATTTCTACAGTGTAACTCTTTTGACACATCCTACAAGATGCTTGGGAGCAATTGTGTATTGTAATCCCCAGATTATGAATGGCTAATGACAGAATGTGAAAGAGAAAACATAGTAAATAATGTGCTGGAGGCAAGAGATTTCACTGAGATGATCTCTCTCATCTTTAATGGAAGGGCTACAAAACTGTTGGCAACCATAGGCTACAGTACACAGATGCAGGAATGAAAACCTTTCTGATGTTTCACATTTTATTTCCACTTGAGCAAATAAATACAGTTGTGGAGAGCTCTTCTCATATAATATATTCCAGTCAGCTATTATAAAAATCCATTGCAGGAATGCAAATGAAAGCAGTTTACACAAGGTGACTCAGAGCTACAGTACTGTCAGGGGGTGGGAAGACAATATTTGACTTGATTTACAGTACTGTAGGTGGCATTATTACAAATTCCTCACCTACCGTATAGACACCATCCTATTATCTCAAACATCCATAGAGAATTGGCTGAGAGAATAATTCGTTTAATTAAAAAATGTTATAAAACTTGGTTATCTTATGATATATACACATACATACACTGTATATATACTCTGTATACATACACTGTATATATACATATAATGTTTCCTATTGATGGTGCTATGCATGTACTCTACTATGATTAATGGCATTGAACATTTTTTAAACTAATTAGATAAGAAAAAACATTTAATTAAGAATAGTGATTAAAGTCAATAGTAAACATAATCATGTCACCATATAAAATCTACTTGTGACCCTCTCGGTGGGAATCTGTAGCTTGAGGAACACTGCTTTAGAGAAAAGCTTCAAAACCATGTTTCCCAGGACCCTGGTTGACATGTGGTAGATAGCTCTGAGGTGTTTATGGCCCGGTGGGATTTCCATAGACCCTTCACAGCTTCATTGTCTAAATATCGCACAACAATCTGGGATGCAGATTGTTGTGTGATATTATAATACTAACTTTGAAATACAAAACAAACTAACTCAATACTTGTTGGTGTTTTTGTTATATTATTGTGTGCGTCTCTGATACTGAACAATGCTAAACACAAAGGCTTGGAAATGAGCATAACTGCAGATGTTGCAATCCCAATGCAGCATACCTGTCCACAATCTGTAGAATCGTTTCAGAAAAGAATGTTCAAACAAGAAATATACCAACTACTATAGCAGTACTAGGGAGTTTCCGGTTTAAATATGACTCCCAGACAGTATTTCTGGTAAGTTTGGTCAGACGTACAAGGGAAAAAAATGTTTGGGGAGAGAGAGAGAGAGAGAGAGAGAGAGAGAGAGAGAAAGAGAGAGAGAGAGAGAGAGAGAGAAAGAGAGAGAGAGAGAGAGAGAGAGAGAGAGCTAGGAGGAGGATGGAGCCCGAAGGCGAGAGAGTGACTGACAGGATGTGCACGAGGATGTAAAAGCCCGTGTGGAAGGGGTTCTAATGTGTCTGAGATACGACATAGCTAAAATGGCTGTTTGAACCTGCCTTTGTTACGTCTGCACTTCATGAATGGCACCATGGCACCATGCGTGAATGGCTTTCCCTAGCCTTTTCAGACAAAGGGATGATATCTATGTGTTCATACTCTCATGTTACAGCCCTTAACTATTACCGTAGTCCATTTCCCTCATTGCGCCGATGCGATCATTATCCGCGTGTCGCTCGCTTACAATGCTGAATGAAATAAATGAAAGAAAGAAAATCGGTATCAAGCAAAACTGCACTCTCCCTGCATCTCTGATACAGGTACTAATATAATTTGTTCTTCGAGGTGCTGCTCCTTCTCGGTACGGCTCCCTGTTGTGAGCAAGACCACGCGATTCAGTTTCTGTTTTCCTCTTTGCCCGCAGGAAGCAAAGAAATGGTTCAGAGTCGGAGTACACAGAGAAACTCCAGCAGTACAGTAAGTCTCTTTGCTGACGTCCTCATTATCTTGATCTACATTCTATTACGGGCTAGCATCAGCTTCCTATAGCATCATTACCTTGCCTTTACAACAGGCTTTACTTCCAGTGTACATACGTCATGCTGTAATATGTTTCAAATGTTTGATAGGTAATTCATACCATTTATTTTTATTATTATTATTATTATTGTTATTATTATTATTATTAATAATTTATATATATGTGTGTGTGTGTGTGTGTGTGTGTGTGTGTGTGTGTGCGTGTGTGTGTGTGTGTGTAAAAAGCAAAAAAAAAAATAATTTCTTGATTGAGGTGCCTTATTTTTACGGCGTCAATTCACGTTCCTGTTCTTGCTACTGAATCCCCTATAGTCACGCCGGGAATGAAGGTGTACATCGACCCTTTCACTTACGAGGACCCAAATGAGGCAGTGCGCGAGTTTGCCAAGGAGATCGACGTTTCCTGCGTGAAGATCGAGGAGGTCATTGGCGCAGGTAACCCACCAAAGCTCCTGAGCTACAGGGGGAAGGCTGCTAGTCACCTCCAGGCCATACCATTAGAGGACTTCACAGCAAGCGGTACTTTCACTCAATTCGTCACTAGCCCTATTTTCCTCCCTCCCTTCTCTAAACCAACACCTCCTATAGGACCCCCTGCCTAATGCTAACGTTTCAGGGGTGTCCATAATGTGTTTACCTGTGTATTTTAGCATCCTGATATTGTTTGCCCTTGTCCAGTGCAGCAAATGCTGCTACACATTTGTCTGGTGAATGTTTATCCTTTCACCTGTCCTAAAAATAGAGCCCAATCCTGGAGCAAAACAGTTGCTATGCCAGGAAATTGATTTATCTTGGTGCAAAGCTCAATGCAACAATCATTTTAACTCTAAAATCTTCTGCAATCTAATCTATCTGTCTGCTTTCGAGAGCTTGTCTTAAATTGTGAATAGCTTTCTGCCATATCCAGGATTGGCCGTCTTTTACCCTGCCCGCTTTTGAGTGTCTGGAGTGATTCTTTAATGCCTCTAATTTGCTCACATTAATATGACCCTTTTCTGTAGCTCACATTGTTTCCAAATATGTGGTTGTCCACCCCCTTTAGAGGTCTCCCCCCAAAACACGTGATGCTAGCTAGTCAAATATGATGTATCCGTATATTGTATATTGATAGTAATATCTTTGCTGAAAAGCTGCAGGGCTGTGCCAACTCAGATCAAGTTCTTGTAGTGTTTTATCTGAGCCAAAATGGAGGACGAGAGGTGGTGAAGGAGATGAAGTTGCTACTGCTACTACTACTGCTACTACTTTAACTACTGCTACGGCGACTTCTTCTTCTTCTGCCGAGGCTACTACTTCGCCTTTAAAAGTGACAAACCCTCAACCCCTGTATTATCTGTGCCCCCCCCCCCCCCCTCACCCCACCCTACCTACCCATCCCTCCATTGCTCCCTCCACCTTTCCCTCTCCCTCACCCTCACCTTGTGTCTCGCGATGATGACATCACTCTGCTCACGTGGCTGTTCGTGTTCCCTCGCACACGCTTGGCACAGGCCCTAAACGCGCAGCGCGCGGCGCCCCGGGTGCACCCAAGCTTCTCTCCCCGCCTGTCTCCTCCTCCCGCGCCCGCCTCCACTTCCACTGTGAAGCGTAGCGGCCCCCTCCCCCCCTCCCCTCCTACCCTCCTACCCTATTGCTCCGCCCCTGTCCCCCCCATCGGCTTCATCCCTTACGCGGTCTCCTCTTGGGCCGCGCCTCTCTCACCGCTCCACTGTCCTACTGTAAAATGGACTCCACCACCGTAGAGTTTACTTGCAGTCTGCCCCCCCCCCCTTCCCCCCCCACACACACACACACACACACCGTCCCTGCTGCCCTTCCCTGGCTCCTTGATTCTAACCAGTTGACTGTCCCCTTTCTCCTCCCACTTTCCTTCACTCTTCCAACGGTCCTGTCTTCCCTCCACCCCTCTCTCTCTCTCTCTTTCCCTCTCTCTCTCTCTCTCTCTCTCTCTCTCTCTCTCTCTCTTTCTGGCTGTCCCACCCTGCTGCGGCAGGAGAGTTTGGGGAGGTGTGTCGCGGGCGCCTCAAGCTCCCCGGCCGCCGTGAGATCATCGTGGCCATCAAGACGCTGAAGGTGGGCTACACCGACCGGCAGAGGCGGGACTTCCTGTCCGAGGCATCCATCATGGGCCAGTTTGACCACCCCAACATCATTCGCCTGGAAGGCGTGGTCACCAAGAGCCGGCCAGTCATGATCGTCACGGAGTTCATGGAGAACGGGGCTCTGGACTCCTTCCTGAGGGTGAGACAGCAGCACACACACCCACGTATACGAAAGCATAGGCTCATACAGTAACATTAGATACTCATAGTGAAACTTGTAACTTTGATCCTATCGACCGGGACGAGCAATTGGCCAAGTAAGCACATCCACATCTCATTGATCTGGCTATTAGTTATCTCCCGTTTCCTTGCTGCCAAGAAAGACCCTCATAAGCTCTGAATCAGTGGCAGCACGGGATATCTGACAAAGCTGTGTTCGGGCGGTTGGTGACATTTGCAGAGAGATCAGTCTCCCATGAATCATCGGCCCAGAGTCACATCAAACAGAATGCTGGGCAAAAGTCTGTAATAGAGCGAGGTGGATCAATTAAACGACAAGAGAGAAAAGAGGAAAAGATACCGCTGTAAGCTTTACAGTTTAACGATCAAGGATGAAATATATAAGTAATTAGTGTAAAACACACAGGGAATACACAGTGTAGAAAACAGAAAGTTGAAGAGATCAGCAGTAGAGGTTGAAAGGAAGGAATACAGGAGGCAAAATGGGTCTCTTTTCCTTTGCCAGCTGAATGACGGGCAGTTCACAGTGATCCAGTTGGTTGGCATGCTGCGTGGCATTGCAGCGGGCATGAAGTACCTATCAGACATGAACTACGTGCATCGAGACCTGGCCGCCCGAAATATCCTGGTCAACAGCAACCTGGTGTGTAAGGTGTCTGACTTTGGCCTGTCTCGGTTCCTGGAGGACGACCCTACAGACCCCACATACACTAGTTCACTGGTGAGTGTGCATAATGTAGCAACACTGGATAAAGCTGCAAGGTTTAGCAAGACAACTGAAATGTGATATGTTATTAATCCTCATTTTTTAAAATGGCATTCTGGCCTCTGAAAGGGGAAATCAGACGACATATTTTCAGTTGATTTGTTAACCCTTGCTAAATTCTCCAACGTTTCCTACTGACCCTTTGAATTCAATTTAAATAACAGATAACTTGAGCTTGGTGTGACCTGTCTGTCTAAGTCAGTTGCTGTGGTTACGTGTTGGCTGTAGCTGGTTTTGTGTTGCATGTACTGTAAGCTCAGACCTTCTTTTCACACCTCTCTCCCCCCTCTTGTATGTGTGTGACTCTGTGTTCGTGCTCCATCCCCCCCACAGTATTTCATGCTCACCTACTCATTCGCATATCCACAGGGAGGGAAGATCCCCATTCGCTGGACGGCTCCCGAGGCCATCGCTTACAGGAAGTTCACCTCAGCCAGCGACGTCTGGAGCTACGGCATCGTCATGTGGGAGGTGATGTCATACGGCGAGCGGCCATACTGGGACATGAGCAACCAGGATGTAAGTCCACCATGATGAGAGTACCGCCACAGGTGTTTGGTCCTAGATCTCTGTTTGGGGGGGTGGCTGCTGCGTATACTGTGGACACTGCACATAAGGGCGGGAAGCTGTGATGCGTACAGAATGATTGATGATTGGATATTAGAACGTGCCCCATATAGAAATTAGTACCGATGGTGACTCGCTTATTGTTTTGGCGACATGTCATGTTGACGCATCACTTAACAAACACGTCAGAGACCAAGATCTTTGCCAACATGAAGACAAAAATTGTTCTGCAAACTACCCGTCCTTTAAATGCAGTCATTTTTCACTTCAGCTAAATTCTAGCTGAAATCAAAACAGTATTTCTCCACGCCTGTTGCGGCTCCGCTCCACACATCGAAATGAACTGTGACGCAAAGCGTAACCCTACAGTTTTGTTGTTGTTAGCGGTGTTCACCACTTTGTTTATGTTCATATTTATGGAGCCATGGCTGTGTCTAAGTATCAGATTATTTTTCCAACACACACAGAGAACGGCAAGCTAGCGAAATACGAGGAGATTGCTGAATTTGACAAAATGTATATATTCTTACATTTAGCCTGCAATGCCTGACTTTACCTTTAACACTGCCACCTTTCATTTTCCCTCAGGTGATAAACGCAGTGGAGCAGGACTACAGACTGCCACCCCCGATGGACTGCCCCACAGCTCTGCATCAGCTCATGTTGGACTGCTGGGTGAAAGAAAGGAACCTGAGGCCCAAGTTCACCCAAATCGTGGCCACGCTGGATAAACTGATCCGCAATGCTGCCAGTCTGAAAGTGGTCACCAACAGCACGCAGTCCTCAGGGTATGGCAATTACCATTTAACTGTATTATTATTATTATTATTATTATTATTATTATTATGAAAATGGAGATAGTATGTGGGAGTGGTTGGAGTTCCGTTATGAAAGTGTATTATCCTCTGCTGGCATTACAAGAATAATCTTATAACTACATGATTTTGTTATTGTTTGTAATGCATTGTGGAATTTTCTTTTGTGGATGTGTTGTTTGGTTTTATGAGGTGGATTAGTGGTCCTCATAAAGGTTAATGATGTCTTATAGCGGTTACTGCTGTACCTTATGGATATTGCAGGAAATGAACATTAATTGCATATCCTGTTTTCTCAATGATCTACTATGAGAAGAACCTAGTGACATATTAGAAAGTGGTGATGAGGTGATTAGCTGAGTAAAATCATTTGACCTTTCGTCTTGAGACCCTTAGAGTACTGAATGTGCCAGCAACACCACAAGGACATTTACACTATGCAAATACATCTACAAGAGACACAGTAATGTCACTGTTATGTATTAACCCATATCACAACAGGAATCACACGTGATTCGTTCCAATGCATAAGTTGCCAGAGAAGTCTAAAGCGGATGTGAATTGCTATTACTCAGTGTAGAACCCACAACAAATCCCACTTTAGCGAGACAGAAATGTGCATATCGACACTTAGTTACGAAGGTTACAGGGCTGCATTGTATGTCTACATGAAAGAGTAGGACAGACATTTGCAGGAGTGACCTACCTATCTGCCCCTGCAACAGGGTCATTCTCTGCTGGTAGACGGCCTCAGACAATCCTGGGTTGTGCTCCTGGGAGAAAGCTGTGCCTCATTTGGCCACGGTAGTGACATTCTTAGAAGATTAAGCTGGGTTTTAATTAGCTCGATTAAGGCGATGCAAAGGAGAGATGGGAGTGCCTTTTAATTAGCCACTAACAGGATTTTAAACGGGCCAGCAGAGAGGTGCTCTCCCGCCGAACAGCCTAACAAGGGAGGAGTGAGATAGGAGAGCTGAACGTTAGCTAACGCAGTCTGTCTGGGAAGCATTGTGGCTTTGTGTTGTCAAACATGACATGGATGACATGTTATGCTGCACGTGTGTGTATACTGTATGGAAGAAATAGTTAAAAAGTACGCTGATGCTGACGACTATGTGGTGAAACCGGTCTGATGCGTTTGTCATTCGGATGTTGTAACATTGGTACAAAAATCCACTATTCAAACGTCTGAGCATGAGGCCTTTAGGGAAACGGAACAATCTTGACAGCCCACGTCCGTGTTCTAGTTGTCTCACTAGATAGCTGGTTACTTTCACAACAAAGCCTAGAGAATTATGCGGCCCCGCCTGCGACGTTTCCCATGTGGGCTGCAGTGCTCTCAACTGTTTTGAAGCTAACTTCAGAGGAGAGGGGCTAACAATGCTGCATTAAGAGAAGCCAGCGTCTGGGGTTAATGACGTCCCGAGGCCTAAGGCTCTGAAGCGCAGGCCTTATTAAAAATCCCTCCATCTGCACCACTCAATGGAACCTCTGTATCACTCTTATTAACCCTCCTTCATTCTCTCATTCCTTATTCCCTCCATCCTGGCCTTAATTGTTAATGAATCTAATGCCGTCAAAAAAGCACGACAAGGATCAACAGAGCAGAGAGCAGTGGAGACAGTGGTGTTCTTTCTCTCCCCTCGTTCCCTCCACTGGTTCTTCTCCCCTCGCCTCCCCTCGCCTCCCCTCACCCGCTCTGTCTCGCCTCTCGTTCGTCCTCTCGCTCCCCTCCGAGTCGAGGACCATTTTATTAAAACTCCCAAGGTGGCCCGTCTATCTGCAGCATTGATCAGTATGATGTTCTGTAGGAAGGCCTTGTTGCCTGTCTACAGGTGTGCAGGCAGATTGAGGACACACACACACGCACACAATTCACGTGCAGGCTTTTGTGCATGCCTGCACAGATGGACAACAGAGAGGATCACAGACAAACCACATACCACATATGCACGCATGGGGTACAAACACACACACACACACACAGGCAAACACATCTGAGTCACATGTGTGTTTACATTCCATTGCTACCTCTCCCTTGTGTTGCAGTGGCAATGTCTTTCCACATCTGTGGTGCTGTGTGGCACGCATCAGTCTGGTATCATGCCCCCCCCCCCCCCCACACACACACACACACACGCTTCTCTCCAGCTGTGTGTCGTCCAGCAGCCAAGCCTCCAGTCAGTATTTCCACGGTGATGAAAGTGGTTGCCCCCTTCCCCCGCCCCGCCCCACCCCACCCTTCCCAACCCAACCCAGCTTTGCTCTCCGTCTCTCTGTACTCACTCGGCCCGGGCTCTGTAGCCTCTCACAAGAGAAGAGGGGGGGAGGGATAAGGAGAATAATAGGGGGAGGTAGATAGGCGGTTCCTCGGGGGGTGGGGGGGTGGGGGATGGGGGGTGAGGTTGGCCAGTAGCGGTAAGGGAGTGACGACCTTAACCCTCTCTCCCTTTCTCTCCCAACCCTCCCCCCTCCTCTCCCATGTAGGGTGTCCCAGCCCCTGCTTGACCGCTGTGTGCCGGACTATACCACTTTCACCACCGTGGGGGACTGGCTGGATGCCATCAAGATGAGCCGTTACCGTGACAACTTCATCAATGCCGGATTTGCTTCGTTTGACCTGGTGGCCCAGATGACAGCAGAGTGAGTGTGTGAAAAGGGTTTGACTAGAGGAAGTCGGCTAAAAACAAACTGTAAACAAAAAAGAGATTTCAGAAGGTGCAGTTCAAGGGAATAAAAATGAAGAGCATGGTGCTTTCTCAAGGGATCGCTGACACTAAAGCATCCTAATGTTTTGATTGAAATGTAATGTCTGTAAGGTATACAGAATTAAAATAACGCTAGGCTGAGAAGGAACAGCTAATACATTTCTGGTCATTCCCTTGTCAATGACCTCTGGTTGACCGTGACAACTTGCCAACCTTCGTGTATCTTCGTAAAGAGGAAATGATGCGATGGAAGTTGTGGAAATTGAAGGCTGTGATGATCCAATAAATGAATTAGTATAATAATGATGAATATGTCATCCTAATTAGCCACATAGCAGGCGATGGAGGTGGGGGTAATTTGTTTCAATTTGGAAGGGCTGACAGGTGTGGTGTACTGTAGCTCTCGGTGGCCCTAAATGGCTAGTAATTCTTCTAATGACGGCCATTTATTATCATTTTATCCTCTGTCGCTGCACTGATGGGTATGGCAAAAGGGGGTAAAAACACAATTTATTTGCGTGAAATTGCGGTGATGTGCTCCTGTTTGGATTGTGTTTGAACGGAGTGGATGAATGGGCTTTGTGTGTGTTTGCATCCATGTGTATGAGCCTACATATGAAATCATATACGAATGGATTGTTCCGCAAAGATGTTGAGACAATCAGAGGGCACAGTGCATGCAAGTTATATTAGATCATTTGTTTGTGTGTCTGTGTGTCCATGTGAGAGAGAGAGAGAGAGAGAGAGAGAGAGAGAGAGAGAGAGAGAGAGAGAGAGAGAGAGAGAGAGAGAGAG
>JAODOY010000019.1:2005775-2022091 GCA_025399855.1 Forbesichthys papilliferus | reverse complement strand
TAAACTGTGATTTTGCAATTTAGTTATCTTGTTAAAGCTTGCCTGTATTCTATGTGGACTTATTAAAACTTTTTGGACAGTTTATTTTAAATACTTTTTTTTTTTGTTTGTTTTTACAGTACCACGTAGAAATGTTTTAATTGCTGATGCGGGTTTATAGATTTTTAAATGCGCTGGAAAATAGCCCGTTTTGTTCACAATTGAGGTGATGCAATGCCCAGTAGTGCGTAAAGGTGTTTCTGTATATTATTTCTCCAGCCGTGGTCACGTGGTGTCATAAATTAATGTATTATGAGAGGTATTTATTGAAGTCGGACTAAGTAAGACATCACTGAAGGCCTAGGTGTTTAATTCACGGCCAGCCACTGGAATTAACAATAACATCAAAGAAACCAACCTAGCCTCAAATAAGTTGAAAATGTAGCCTTTAGATGATATTTATACATTTCAGAGTAATGTCACTTGATGAGAAATTATCCTGGTTCCTCTAGGATTTTGGAGTAATGCAATTAATGTCAAAGGTAAATTTGCAAAAATCATGAAACAACTTTAACTAGCCCCATATCATAACCGCACAATACCTAGTAATTTTATCAATAGGTTGTGTCTAGAGTTACTGCATCCCTTTCCCTTGATGACCAGACCTTGATAGACCAGAGATCGGCTTCTAACTCTTCTTCTCTCACAGCTTAATGAGAGGAGGCGTTTCAAAAGAATTAATTGAGATGGTCAGTAGGATCCTTGAATGCAGCAGCCTTTTCTTGGCGGAGATAATCCCCATCAAACATTTTAACACCAGCACTTCAATTCTTTGAGGGGGCGTTGGGTACAAATAGAATCCATAGCCTTGTTGATTAGAAAGAAAAATGCCTGCAATGATGCAAGCTTAAACCTGCATTACTGCAGAGAACCCTACAGTAAAAACTGCTCCTATTCCACTTTAATTTGATTTGGCAAACTGAAATATCGTACTATATTGTACCACAATGTCAAGCATGTATTACAAGCTTTTTTAGGTGTACCTGTGAATTGTGCGGGTTCAATAAAAGAAGAATAAACTTTTCAACTCTTTAATATGATGCTCCAGTTTGTCAAAAAGGTGTGGCAGCTGATCTTGTCTGGATGTTCTAAGATGTCAAGGTAAGTTCAAGGCTATTTTTAGAGAGCTGACCTCGCTACTCACTTAACTGGCCACGAGGGAACTGTGAATCTATCTTTGGTTAATGGATATGAGAATATGTCTTCCTGCCTCAGTGATGAATGTCTTTGAATGGAAGACTAAAGTATTATTCTTGACAGGATCCAATCCTCTATTCATTTTGATATGAACCATCAAACCAGGCAGGCATGCTTTGCTTGGGTCAATATCCTGTTCCAGCAGCTATTAAACCAAGTATGACAATGGATGCCAATAACACCAATGTGTACCACTACCTTTCTGTCATTGTGGAAATCTCAAGGTGAATTACAAATGATCTTCAAGCTTTGTTTTGGCCATTGTACCACTCTAGAAAGATAGTGAGAAAGAACATAATCATGCTATCCATCAGTAAGCATGTATATGGCAATATGTCAGTGAAGGCATAACATTTGATATTCTTCCTGACAGAAAAGAACCAACCATTTTATGTTTTGCACTTGGGTTGTAATAACACTATATCTCTACATTCAGCCATCACGGTGATTAAACACCCTTTGCCACAAGGCTTCAAGGAAATTACTGTATGGATTTTGCAGAAAGAGAGGGATGCTGTTAAACCAAATGAGCTATTTGCATCATCTAAAGAGGTGTACAGCATTTTTTGACAAGCAGATGTGTGATTTAGAGTGTGTACGGTGCTTGAAACAAACTTTTAAAATGCTGCATGATTATGGAGTCGATATATTGTATTTTAGCTTTATTTATAGTCTGCAATGAGGAGCAACTGTCAATTCCATGATAAAACTGAGTGTGTTTGTCTGAGTTATATTTGTAATGGAGATTTAAGGACATTATTAAATCAAACACTGGTACTGTAGATGATCTGTGTATATATTATAGTGAAAATTAGGAATGTCAATATTACACTAAAATATTCCAATTAAATGATTTGTTTTCCAATATTTTATATTATCAGTGAGGTGCATGTACAGTAAGTCTTTCTGATATGCATATTATAAGCTATTCAATTCACTTCATCAGTGTGAAAGAGCTCGCTGACTCAATATGTTCCACAGCAAATTTGACAGATAGTTTGATATGCTGGATTGATATGGCATGGATTACCTGTAATCTGCAGCTGTTTGGTGGCACTGTGTAGTTGAGATACGATCAGTGCACCTGGAGCTTGGGTCAGTGCACTTTTGTCACAGCAGAGCACATAAACAGGACCCTGTTTGTCTGTGGCTTTGGTGGTTAACCTTGCATGGTAGTAAGCATGGTTGTAAGGTGTCCTGTTGAAGAACTTGAGAGGAAGACAAGGATAGATTTCAGAAAACATGTTTACCTTGAATACAGTATAAATGACCAAAGCAAGTCATCATCCAGCAATGTTTAATTAATAATCTGCAAACATGATGATGGCTGGGTAAAATGCATTATTCCTTGTTCCCATGTTTCTGGAGAATAATGTTCATGTTTTGCCTCAGCCCAGCACCATGGCAATTTGGATGTGTTGTGTTACTATTGCATTTTTCTTTTTTTTACATATTCTAATATTTTACAAAATACATTTAAAACACTTTGGTCAAAACTAGTGGCAGGCATACTAGCATGAACAGTATATTTAGTGTGCAGGAAACAGGAACACAGAAAAGCTGGAGTATGCTATGGACAACAGCCCTAAGCACGGAGCCACTGTGTTGGCCTGTCAGCCGTGGGCTAAATCAGGTGGGGTTGGTGTAGTAGCATCTTCTGGAAAGATGAAACGAAACCTACTGTATGCCTCTGACCTAATCTACCCATCCCGTGCCCAGTATCTATTTAAGTCAAAAGTAGAAATAGGAATTCATAGCCCTCCTCCCCCCCGCCACACACACACACACACACGCAACGCGGCACTGATAAACCCACAACCACAAGGCGTCTGCAGGAGACAGTGGCGGCAGCAGGGGGATTTGCTCACGTGATTGCGGGGATTAAACTCAGCGGGATCAGCTTTGATGAAATAGATGCCCCGGAGCGCTCGCTCCATTCCTGTATCTTCACTCCCATTCCCCATGCACTCCCTTCCCTCCCCTCCCCATGTTCTCTCATCCACTGCCACTTCAGCATTTCACAGTGTGACGCCCTTTGTCAAATTTAGCAACCATTGAAATCCTTTCAACCATATACTGTATGTCTTACTTGTGGTATATGTCTCAGCAGCTACCTCTGGAGAGGTGGGCCTTGCTGTACATGAATGTGAATGCTATACATGTACTTGCAGATGGATGCTACGAACCCTCTAAGACCCCTCTTAGCCCCTTCCATACTAGCTAACGCCATTACACGGCACATTCCATCACAGCTCAGAGAGACCTGGAGCCCCAGGCCCCAAACAAATGAATGTGTGTGGTGTCTAGGTGTTTGTGTCTATGTGACGGTGTTCCTTTGCGTATTTGGTGATTAGGTGTTGCTGGTGTACTTTAATTTGCCTATATTTGGCCTAAATTGTGTGTGTGCGTGTGTGTGTGTGTGTGCATGCATGTGTGTGTGTATGTGTGTGTGTGTGGGGGGCTCATTATTAACTTTCCATTGTAAGCCCATGTGTGCACATGTGTGTGTGTCATTGATGGAGATAAGAGGAGGGTTAATCCTCAGACTACAAAGGAAGGTGTTTATTACGCTTCCATTTTAATCCAGCAGACTTGAAGAAGTCCCAGGACCTTGCCTTAAGGGCAGCTTGGATGTGCAGCTGTGTATGTGTGTGTGTGTGTGTGTGTGTGTGTGTGTGTGTGTGTGTGTGTGTGCGTGCGTGCGTGTGCGTGCGTGGGTGTGTTTTCCTGCCTATTTATGTGTGTTGTCTGCCTTTATATACAGTAGGTATATGTGTGCGTATTACAAACAGCAGGCACTGCCTGACTGTATATGTGGCATGCATGGCGTTCATTCAGGGTGACCATTTATTAAAGAAAATAATAACTTTCAAGATGAAGTGAGCAGTAAATCCTCACACAGAACCCAGGGAGGAGGGCTAATATAACTACAGCAGATGTATGAGATGGAGATGGTCCCCTAGGGTCAGGGCCTCTCAGAACTACAGGACACAGGTTCTTAGATCACTTTCCAAGACAAATAAAACATACAGGTAGCTGTACAGTAGTGCTGATCACTGTCGGCAGGTACCGTATATGGGATTTGCTGGGTGCTTTATTTCTAACATATGGTGCTACTCTTCTTACAATGGAATGAAGTGGGCTTACATTAAGTCAGGTCAGGTTTATTTGTGTAGTCCCCATCAGTCTCAAAGGGCTTCAAAAGCACACAGGAAATGAAGTGACACCTCCTTAACCCTTTGACAAGGAAAGGCGTCTCAAATATGTGACCCGTACGCGAATGCGGAATAACATTTTGTCAAGGGACCTAATATGAGGTATGCAAGTGTTAAGTAAATAAAATCAGATTCTTTTTTTTTTTTTTTGCACGTAGCAAATGCAGAATATTGAAACTTGTGATGTTACATTTGACCAACATGTTTTTTTTTATATTGTGCTTGATGATTTGAAGTGAGTTTAATTATTTGCTAAGTTGCCCACCATATCTTAGAAAGAAAGACAAAACATGCTAGCAACACACTTCTAAACAATGGGTGTCGTGTTCAACTGCACAGCTTGTGGCATTCCCCCATGACCTCACTGTTTTTATATGCCCCAAATCTGCCCCTACTAGGGGGCCTATGAAGTTCAACCAGAGGGGGAGGGGGGTTGCGGTGGCATAAACAAGCCGGCTGCAGATGTGGGAATGGGATATGCCAGGGGGGCTGTGCTGGTGTTGATGGACCCTGAACCCATATGGACCGGTCCAGACCCTGCTTTACCAGGGCCCCATAATATTGTAATAGCGCTATAGAGCACCAGCACTGACAGTAAGCAGTTGTAGAATTTGCATGCTAGCCCTCATGGGAGAATTCAAGGGGGAAGGGGGGGGCTAGGGATGTCCAATACATGAGAGCTTGGTTCTGTTTGACACTGGAATGAGGGAATTAGGAGATGTATCATTGGTCCGGGGTCACAGAGGGAACCATCTGAGAGCAGACCTCAGCCTCCCCCGACTCCCTAAAGTGGTTTACAGTATGACAGCCTGTGTCCTCTCTACACCCACGCACACGCACGCGCGCACACACACACACACACACACACACACATAGACACACGCACTTACAGTGCTAGTGCTGACTGTGTGAACGTCCAGCTCACACATACTCTACGCTCGCCGCAACAGGCAGGCACGCACGAAAGCAACTTAACACAAAGACATGCACATGGCAAACTATGCACATACTGAACACTGACATGCACACACACACACACACACACACACACACAGGCGATTAGCAGGCAGCACCGTGCACTGAAGGGGCCCTTTGTCCAACAACCAGAGGAGTTCATATGAAACAGACGGAGGGCACACAGACAGTGGCTGTCCTCCATCATAAATCACATAGTACAGTGTGCGTGCGCATACATACATGCACATACATACATGCACGTGCGTAAGGGCGCCTTAGCACGAGAAAGGCATGAGCACATTTTACACATTATTTCACTGCTTTGTGAAGTTTATGTACAGAGTAGATGTTTAACAGTAGAACCAAAGGTTTTTCAGTTGTACATAGGCCTACATTTGAATTCAAGTCCACAGTCTTTGACTTCTCCTTAAATTATGTTAAGTGTTAAGTTACCACATTTTTAAACTAATTTCAAACTCATTCAAGACAATTAATAAGAGTCCATCTTGGAACTAGAAATACAATATCTAGGTGCACGGGCACATTATAACTGTTGGCGGATCTAGTGTTACATTGTATAATAACATTTGTCTTACTGTCATTATGCATGGTAATACCCTAACATCTCTCTCTCTCTCTCTCTCTCTCTCTCTCTCTCTCTCGCTCACACACACACACACACGGGTACACACACATGACTTGCCTCCCTGTATTGTAGCATTCCTGGAATGTTAATGGCTGCTCCTGTCTGCCTGTCATTGCCTCACCTCTCCTCTCCAGAGACGGCCGACAGATAGGGCTCACTGACTGTTCCATGTGAGTGTCTGGGGATGGAGCCACTGATAGACCTGTTTTCTCCATGTGCTCCCTTTCCATTAGTTGCATTTAACATTGCTAAGCTTCCTCTCTCCACTTCCACTTGCCTGGAGCATGTGTGACACCTCCGCCCCCCACAGACGTGAACAATACACTGTTACCTTAGTGCTTGTGTCAAAACGGAGCTGCTGGTAGGATTTCAGAGATATACATTGAGTGTACGTAGTTAGAAATGCCATAGACATCCATCAGTGAGTGTAATGCTCTCTGAGCTCTGGTTGATTTCCCTTGCCTCTATGTGACGATTTAGATGGTCAATCTGGGCCTCAGGTCCATGACTGGTCTACTTTGCCTGTCAGTCACATGTATGCACACACAGCTGCAACAGGTTTGTAAATAGTATTTGCAATGGTAGACCAATGGACTGCAGAGGGAGGCAGCAGAAGAGAAGTGGGTGTTTGGATTTTTGTTGATTCCCAATCCCAGTTAGTTGCAACTATCCAACCCTACAACAGCTTTAATACTATACTAACACATTAGCTTCTTTAGAGCTTTGTAATGGTCTACAGTATAATATGCACGGCAATGGGGTACCCACACATTTAACCATCGTAATAAAGTGCTGGTGTGAAAGCATGTGATAATATTCCTTTGGGTTTTGTTACCTGGCAGCAATTATTAATGTTCACCTCTGTCTAGGAGAATAATGTGATGCTGCAGCTCTGCTGAGAGAAAGAGAGAATGAATTGTATATTTAAAACTCACCTGTGATATTAAATAAACATTTGAAGTAGAAATAAAATCACCTTGTGTTGAAGACGGCTAGATGGATAGATGGGGAACAGGTGCTCAAGAAGAAAGAAGTCGCCACCATTTTTGTCAATGTTATTTACTCTGCGTTTACGGTTAGTTGGTGTCAGTAGTTTTTTCCAGGTTCATCTTAAGTTCGGCATGTCTGTGAAAAAGACAGGCTGGCTTGTTTAAAGGCTTTTTAAGGCTCCATGTCTCAGTTGTGTGTTTATGGAGCACTTCATCAGTTCTGGGTTCAACACAGCATTCATCTGGCAGTGTGAAATTTGGCAGGACTAGATGAAATATTTGGCAAAAGAGCATGGAAACCCAAAGCAGGTAGATGTGGGAGGGCTACTATATGTGGATGACTTGAAATGGCAATATCGGGGTTTGCAAGGCAAGATGTTAACAGTAGCAAACAGCTGCTGATATCAACCAACCACATGATGTATGAGACACATGTGAATGCATCCAGCCCTCACATGTTAGCGGTGTGCTTTGGCCCACCTTTAACAGTGTGCCACATTTACCCAGCGCCCCATGGTCGCTGACCCATGCATGCACACACAGACACGCGAGCGGAAATTTCACACACAAATACACAATCATGCAGTCTGTCGCACATGCATGAGCTTCTGTGTCACTTACCGAGATCTCTGCGGTGTCAGGGAAAATGACAGGGAATACATACAAAGATAAGCATGTACCTGTTTGTACATGCCGATCAAAGTACAAACACAACATTTTCTTAACACTCTATACTGTATAAGCAATATTCATTTTTATGCTTTTATAAATGTTAATGAAAGGAAACCTGCCTAAGCATGTACGCCCTTATGTCATGTTTATAGAGTTACATATAGTTTAAACTGGGAAGAGGCCAGCAAAACCACAGTGCTCTCCTGTTCCACTTAGCCCCTCCACTGGAGCAGTTGAGGGTGTGGTGCAAATGCCTTGCTCAGGAGAACCTCAAGTGATTGTTACAAGGAAAGCATTGTCAAGCTGGTTCCATTCTGTAACTGGTTTTGCCTTGCCCATAGGAGAACTATGACAGACGTCTGACAGATGACAGAGAATATGACAGAATCTGCTTTGAACGTGCATTATATGTGTTTTGTCTTGACTGCAGTGTAATCAGGAAAAAACATCCATACTGTATACTGTAAGCATTTCATTAGTCTTCAGTAGCAGTTACTGGAACATAGTGCTAGGAGACAACCACACTTAATCTGACACTTTTATTGACCTTCTTGAGAGGCTGATTGAATAAACCAATGTTTAAAAATTTTTTTTTTTTTGGTATAAATCATGGAAAACCCCTTTATTGAATGGCGTAACATATTGAACAATACGATACACTGCACGTCTTAATGATTCCATTTGAGTCCATCTTGAGGCTGTTTGCAAATGTTTGGTGAACCTTTATAAAAGCTTTTCTAGTAAACTTACCACTAAAGGCTATACTTAAATTACTGCCTTCAACACAACACAACAATAACCAATATATTTAAATCATGATTGGCAATACACAGTACAGATAATATTATACATTCAAGTAAAATATAAATAAAACACATAATTATATAAATATCTGTTGCCTACTGTAGATCATACAAGTTATGTATATACCATTATAGGGTAATACTAATGTAGCCTACATGTATTACAATAAAGAAACGACAATCTAGTCTAAGGTGTTCTTACAAATATTATAAGTCATTGAGTTTATTCACTGTTTATTTAACAAATGTACATCTTCCTCTATTGGCATTCTAGTGTGGGAAGACTCCACAGGGTCTACATTATCATGCTCTGCTTATCTCAACGAGACTGGAAATAACGTAGCTCACTGCTCCTAGTGTGTCCACTCAGCTTATGAGACACGTCAGCACTCATTTCTCACAATGTCCCTTCTTCAATTCACCCATCTCTCCCCTCACTGTGTTTCTTTAACAGCCCCAAGCCTACCTCATCCTGCTTTGTAAGATAATGGTTTGCTCAAGAACAGATCAGTCATAATGTATGTGTGTAACACTAACAGAACATAAATAAACTTCTGTGTGAATTCGGTAGTGTACACCATATATGGAACACTTGGAACAAAGAACTCCTGGCTACAGAAACAGACATCTGCAGTCTAGTTTCCACCATGGCAGCAGCCAGAGTGCTGTCAACGATTTGGTCCAAACACTTTGTTCTAAATCCAAACTGTTAAAAGCAGTAGGTCCAGCGTCAAGAACCAATACACCCAATGCAAGGAGTTAATTGAGAAATCATTATGAAAATAAAGCAGTCTTCATGATTTACTAAGAATGCTGTACCCTGCGTGTCTGCCAAATGAACGCCGTTAGTCAAGACATCTGAGTCATCACTTTAGGCGGAGTACGCGCGTTCAAATCATTCTTTTCGGCCTCCCACAACAAATGTAATGGCCCACTCCAGCTACTCAATTAATGTGTGGCCTCGAAGTTTATAGCAAGAAGATATGCGGTGAGGCAGATGGTTGTTTATTTCAGTGCAACCGTAGAACAAAGAACGAGCTTCCAGTATATTATATTAGTGCTGTGTACAGGTGCCACACAATTGTTGTGTATGTATGTGAGAGAGACAGAGAGAGAGAGAGAGAGAGAGAGAGAGAGAGAGAGAGAGAGAGAGAGAGAGACAGCAAGCATCCAGTGGTTGCGACAGATGGTTTTTCTGTGAGGACAAGTACACCGTGTGCATTTTGTTTTCTTCTGTATCACTTGCACATAGTCTATATAGGTGTTGACAGCAATCGCTCCCAGATAATCACAGAAATGATCTAAATCAGGCCTGGGCAAAGTCAGGCCCGGGGGCCGGATGCGGCCCTTTGAGACGTTCTACCCGGCCCGCCCGGAACACAAAACATTAAAAGAAAAGAAAATTGCTTAATGAGCTCTGCAGAATGTTACTTAATTTACTGCTGCGTAAAATAAAACTTAGTTAAAGTGAACTGTTACGTTTGATTATGAAAATGGTGTTGCATAGCAAATGCCTATATTCATAAAAATGCAAGTTAACAAAGTCAGCTGTTTTGTGTTTTATTTTAAAATGTGTTAACAAAGTAACGTGGCCCACAAAGTTCTCTGACGTTTTCAATGTGGCCCCCAAGTGAAAATAATTGCCCACCCCTGATCTAAATAGTATTTTTGTGTGGTCACCCAATATATATTACCACATTATGCAATCTGTGTCCTGTTTAAGGACACTTCCTCCCAGACGTTGATTGTATGAGGTTCACGCGGGCCTTTCACAAGCTTCAGCAAAAACAAAGAGATATTTGTAGGTCCACTAATCTCTTAAAACCCTCTTTTCAACGTTTAGACTGTCCCTTTTGAAGGAGCCGCTCCGTCCACACTTGCTTTAGCTTTTCCACCTGGCAGAGCATGTCTTCCTCCCATTCCTAGCATTAAGAAACTCTATTTTATCAAGGAAACACTGCGCAACACATCAGCAGGCCCCTGGTAAAATGCTCTGTCTCTGTTTGTTTGTGTGAGTAACCATAACTCACTATGGTAAGCATATGAGTTGAATTACATTCAATTTGAGGAGGGGAAGCATTCCTCCGTGAGTCCATACCCAATACATCAACATGTTGTGAAGACATGACCTTGGAATACTGGAATACAAGTAAAATGATACATATTCCAGTATGGAAGGATTCCAAGTCTGATGTATGCAGATTTACCGATCGCTGCCTGTTAAATATGTATGGTTGTGAACCTCAAGGTGTTTGCTTAGTTTCAGTCTTCTTCAGGCAATGGTGAGCTGTTGGGGGCCTGTTACACACCATTATATAGATGTATATGGAATGTGTGTTTTAAATATCAGTGTTTTGTCAACACTGTTGTTTTTCTGTATCAGCCATAGGAACATTATTTATCACAGTGGATGTGAAGTTACATCCCAACATCTCAGGTGCAGTGACAGTATATTTTGTTTATTTTGGAACATCAAGGTTGACAGTGAAGTACAGTAAGGCTTGATGGCCCACTTCAGCAGCAATTTATGAACAACAACCTGTGTGTTGATGCTGTGTTGTTCTTCATATGAGATATGAGACTGTAGAGGTGTTTGTTCATCAAGTAGTAGGTCTACAGACACCTACACTATTATTTTGCTTGTGTCAACTACCAAATTCACACGCACAAACATAGAATGTGTGTGTGAGAACAGAGCAGCATTTTAACTGAATCGACCTGACATGACAAACAGTTTACAATTGGATTCATCAATAAATAATCAACCTGTTTGAACTATGCTTTATTATGGTTGTGAACCAAAAAGTAATTCAACAAGTTCATTATAGAAATCTCTATGAGATCATAGTCCTACAGTACATAGACTAGGCAATTTAATAACTTACTGGTGTCTACATTACCCATACTGCTGTGCATTTGTAGTGTATTGCAAAATTAAAGGCTTGTGATTCATATATTCAACCGTCTGACATGCACCCATGCCTCTGGCCAATCAAATGTATTGATTTAATTATTGAATAAAGTAGGATACTTTAAATCAGTGGTTCTCAAACTGGGGGTCGGGACCCCCTGGGGGCGCGAGACACAGAGGAGGGGGTCACAAGATGATTTTTAAAAATAAAATAACAATTTAAAATAATTAAAATGGCATAGTTTAGCCATAATTGTTAGTAGTAGCACAGTTTATACATTAATTTGATGTATTCTGCTACTAGCCTGTATTAAAATACAATCAAATAGCATTATGGCTGTTGTTCTTCTACCACCTCTGGGGACAGCGGGGGTCGCGAGTCTCTGACACTGTTATTTTTGGGGGTCGCGAGCTGAAAAGTTTGAGATCCCCCGCTTTAAATCATTAGAAAATAATGGCATGCAAGTGGACAGATTAAAAGTGTTTACATAGATGTACATATTTTACTGAGGAGCCAGTATGTCAGATGGAATATTTAGATTGTCTTTTAGACTTGTATTGATGTAGAGTATGGGAGATAATGGCAAGCTGGCCACCCAGGTGTGGCATATGGGGCTCACTAACTAAATCATGATTAATGCTTCACAAATTCACTCTGAAATGCCCATTAAATAGCGAAATAGTCTGCTCTTGATTCTGGCTGTCCTTTGTAAGCAAAACATAACGAAAGCACTTTGAGTTGAGTTTCAATTCAATCACATTTTACATTTGGGATTTGTACTGGATGTCTTCTCTAACTTTGGGTTGTTGTCAGACACTGATGAAATGTAAATAGTCAACACGGCTGTAATGTTTACAGGAATATGAGAACCACTGTAGACCCATCAAAGCTGTGCTCTGTGGTATTGATGTAGTGGTGCAGTATCCCAGAACACTGCGTGCTGCCGCTCCAGTGTTCCATCTCACCCAATTCCTTCTCTATGGAGCTTTACATTGCTGTGACATCAAAGCAAAGTGGGAGGGACACATTCTTTTCACTTTGCTGTGAGACAGACAGTTGTGTGTATTTCCTTGTACAGAGTGAACATTATAAGGATCACACTGTTCAAACCCTGAAACCCAGCAGTATTCCACAGTGAATATGAGGTAAAAGATAAATAAAGTACTGATTAGCTCTAGACAGATATTTATATTGACAAAATAATGTACCATTTAACATTGTGAGGCATTCTCTTTTTGATGTGGCCAAACTGAAAAGTACATCCTCGAGGCCACTTCAATCAGTGAGAAATCAGCTCAGCTGTTGGTAGGCTGGGACCGGGTCTGGGACGATCAGATTTTCGATGGGACTATCCAGTCCCCACTCTCCAAGGAGGGGAGGACAAAGGTGGATTAGCCAGCATACCGCCAGGCTCTCACATCAGGACCAGACCCCAAGGCCCACCGATCCCACCAATTAACTTGTCACTCACTCGCTTCTTTTTCCCCACTCAGAGACTGAGTGGCTCCGTTGGTGAAATGGCTTAACCTCCCACCCCCAACAGACTCCGGGCCTGAGTGAAGATGTACTCTACCATGTCATTACCTTCACCCAGAAACTCCCAGCAGTCTTTGTGGGAAGAATGCTCAGGAGTATTCCTACAGTATTGGATTGTGGTGATCAGTAAGGTAGGGGGAGATGCACATACAAGTATGTCAATGATTTAAAAGTCTTCCAGGAATAGTTCCAGAATGGAACTATTTAAAAATACATGTTTGATTTTGTGTCTGTCTCAGTCTGAAATAAAGCTTATGAATGACACATTGAGTTTGTCTAAAATGTTTGCTAAAATAAAGAATGTGGCCATTCACAACTAAAATAATAATCTATCAACAGCAAATTCACAGTGTGTTGGATATGTATTTTTGTTTGGCCGGTATTAAAATCATCAAATCTGTCTTAGAATCTTCCTCACGAGTCAAAAGAAGAATGTATCCCATGGTTACCGTGTCATCTATAATCTCATCTGCCCTCACTCACACACTCATTAGCATAATCCTGTAGGGTGTTTACCAACCCGTGGGTTTGAGATCTTCAAGAAATGTGTTTGTCTGCTTATGGTGTGACAAGCGATTTGCCTGCTGCTGAACATGAAACATGAAAACATGAAACTGTATTGGACACACAAACACAAAGACTTACCATTCTTGTTTTTTTCCCTGCATCTCAGAATATTGACCACAAAAAAAAGCAATACATTTTAAACACAAAGCGAGCAGCACTCAGTCCCAGTGGAACATACTGAGATTTAAACCTGCCCAAGCGCTCTATACAATATCCAGCTTTTTCATTACGTTGTTCTCTCGCCAACATTTTTCTGATAAAAGCAAACTCAGTTCAATTGTGTTGCTTTTCTTCCTGCCGAATGAGGTGAAGAAAAATGTACATTGGTTATATGGAATAGGTAGCATAAATAAATTATACTGTATTGTAAACTATGCATGGTAGAAGTAATAGAAAAACCCTTACGGTACTCTACCCAACTGTCACGGCCGACGGAGTTGCAAGACAAGGAGAAAGCAGGTAATACAATCTGATAATGTTTTGACTAAAGTCAGGGTGTTATCAGTCTCTTCTGGTCCAGTCCCAACAAGCACCTTCCATTTAGTTTTAAATTGATGGACAATCCACAGTTAATTGTTGCTTCTATTCTCCTTCTCTCTGCTTCTGGAAAAATTCCTGCAGGAATAAATCCTTTCCTCATTTTCCAAGCAATTGTTGGCTGTGATACGGTGGAGCTGGCCTCGCCCCAACGAGTCGAAGTTCTAATATAATTTTGTATTGATTTCTTGTTGACCTCCCATGAAGCAGTCATCATTCTGTAATGTGCTCCACACGTCTTCTTAATGAAATCAATAGCCCCCTTGCTGAGCTGAACTCCAATAGGACTCTGGGAACTCAATTATATTACATGGGGCACATTTGGAGGTTATAGATGAAATTTTCACTGTCCCAGTTCATAGTAAATTACATATAAACAGTCTCCACATTTAAAATGGCACATTTTCATGACATCTCCACACTGCTGCATGTTATAATTCAGTCAAACACATTTGAACTCATTGTGTTTGTAGTTTGTGTCAAATGTGTTTGTAGTTGTGGGTGATCTGTATTCATGGATGTGATCAAACCTCAAATATTGTGAACAGAAAAAAAGTATAATCCTGGAAGAAAGTGTAGTTTTTACGTTGCCAAAATATCCAGTTGTTTGGTTTTATGGATTAAATGAATGCAGTGACTACCACCCTTAGAACATTTGATTTTGACAGCTTGTATACACAGATTGTGATTTACGCAAGAAAATTGCCTTTCAGAAACTGTAAACAGTGAATTTTCAGGTCATTGCTAGACAACCATTCATCACAGATGCTGTCACTGTTTGTTATGTCTGTTCAATACTAAAAGGTGACAGAGCACTTTTCATGTGAAAAAAGGAACTAAGTGCACTTAAATACTGTTACAGTCATGGCACTATAGCATTTTTCAGAGTGAGGCAAGTGTTTACAAATCTACCAAACTCACTTGGGCCTACTGGTGGCATCAGTAATCCCTAATTTGTTGTGGTAACCGGTGTATAGCATCTCTGTTAAAGATTAAATACTTAGCATCCTACATCCCTTGTTTGACCATTAGATGGCAGCACATGTAGGTAAACAATCAGCCAACCCCTCCTCCTCCTACTCACAGATAATTTTGAAAACCACTACTTAATAAACAAACATTTTTCTGCGCGATTGGGCTTTTCATCAACATGTAAACGGTGCATCCGATCACTATAACCGAAGGTTTAGCAAAACTCCTAATATGTCCGCATTATTTTATAATTAATAAAGTGTAAATTGTAAATGCATTGTATGATGAACTCAAAGCCACACTTATGTTAAGTAGGTTATGTTTATTTAATGCCAGACAGAGGGGTTTGTAAGATGTTATCGCCAGTGTTGTCCAGTTTCTAAAAAATCTAATGCATTTATTATTATCTTGCCACTGCTGACTCAAGTCTCCGCCCCACCCAAATCTAGTGGTTGTTATGCATCTCATGTAGCCATACATGCCTAAGTGAAATGATCTGTAGGTTGGTATCTTCCAATGTTTCAATTGCCTATTTTCTGTCGTTAAAGTAAAAATGTATGTATGCAATTTACATTGAGACACGCAAAATTCTGACGCTTGCAAACTTCTACTAGGCTACTGCATTACTTATAATCGTGTTTGCAAATTATTATTGGCTTTATAAACACAATAAAATAATAGGCTAGTACTCACGGCGAAGCTTACACGGAGAAGTAAGCTAACAGTGATAAGATAATAGTCTTTTTTCATCTTTTAGAGCTCTCCATCTGTGGAAATCTTTTTCTATATTGACAATTATTTTTTCACATTTTTGCTTGTCCCCATATTCTTGACAAAGAATGAGGAATGGCTTTTATTTCACAAACTTCACGAAGAAATGCTAGGTGCTTCACATCGGCATCCGCCATTACTCAGTTTTCTGTCAGATCTGCTGATGTGCTGAATTTGCTGCAGACTCAGTGCTCATTGGCTCTGATCCACATCTGTCAAAGTAGGCGGAAGTTCCAAATGAGATCTGCACTCAGCAACAACAACAACAACAATAACAACTGTGGAAATGGCTATATCAACAATAGTGCTGAGGTCTGAGGATAACATTTAAGTAACCTTTTTACTGTAATATCAAATATTTGTTTAAACATTGTAGAATGTGAAAATGTTAGGTAATCCAGCTTTAAAGAAGTGAACACCAACATTATTTAAACCACTTTTGGATACCTAAAACTATGAATTACCATAGAAAAATATTGCCACGAACAAACATACTCATCACA
>JAODOY010000019.1:1970004-2005675 GCA_025399855.1 Forbesichthys papilliferus | reverse complement strand
ATTTATTGCATAAATGTAAAATTGTGTTGTCTTTATGAAAGATAGGCTACAGACAACAGACAGGTAGAGTATACACGTTTTATGCCGATGTCACGCCGACATCACCAGCATAATGTACATCATCATTTCACAAACAACGTGTGCTTTTGCTGCAGAAGTATGATGGAGACTTGCAAGCTACACAAGACCATTATAACCACCAAAGATCACATTTAATTGCTTGCAGCTACATCAAGTTCTAGGTTAAATGCCTAAAAGGGACTGGTTGACAGCAATAACCCGCAGGTGAAATAATGTTGAGTCATTAGAATAATTGCAAAGGTGATAATTTATTTATGTTATGGGTAGGTAGGGCTGGCCCCAAATATTTGATTATTTGGGTATTAATTTGTTGGGTACGTATTCAATTTAAATATTGGAATTCGAGTATTCGTTTTTTCACATTATGCATGCAGTTTTCTTATTAATCCCTACTGTCTCCATATAAACCCACATGTTGAAATATAATTGCCTGCCCTACACTGTGTCATCAACACAATTGATTGCAATTGGCTTTGTTTATAAGAAGAGTGAGGCTATTCATTCAACACACACTCTTATTGGGTAATTCAGGAGGTATATGCTATTTCACAGCTCTGACTGACTCAATTGACATGTCAATCAAAGAGGCCATTTTGAGCTCATGGCTATGTTTAAATGTGTGCTCACTGAAGAGAGAAATCGAAGATTACTTCTGTTATACTTCATAATTAAAGAGTGTTTTTAACGTTTTTTTTTTTTTTTAAGTATTCAAATACTTGTTCAGAAATACCAGCAAGTATTCGAAACCTGTAAAATGGTGTTCGAGACAGCCCTAGTTATGGGGCTTAACGGACTTCTGCTGAATGAGCTGCGTATGCATATGTTGATGATGTATTCGTGACGTCGGCAGTGCATGGATCTATATAAAACATTTCTAATTTGATTAACAAAAAGGCTATCAAAACCTTTTTTTATATTTAATATGTTCTTGTAATGTGTTGCACATACCCTGGACTGTACCCTTTCATTATTCTATTTGTAAAACATAATAATACACCATAATACTGTATCCTTGTAGTATTAGTTTGCTGTTTCAATAATAAAAATACAATAAATGAATGAATAAATAAATATATAAAGATTTAGCCACCAATCTGTTTTTGGAGAATGTCCTGTGCTTTTGTCCCCTTTGTTGCGAGTTCCAAGTGAATGCAGCATGCATTGTTAATTGATTTTTTTCATATTATATCTAGTTAACGTAAATATACAATTATAGAAATAATTTCTCTACTAAATTAACCTGACCATGTCTTTACCTAGATATGCAGTAAAATTCATAGATGTAACCAAATCGCCACGATAACGCCGGAGAGGGGAGGGGAATTTAGATGATCCAGTCATGTGCGTGAATAGGCAGGATATCCGCCTGCAATAGAGGAGTGGCGATATGGCTTGGAGGGAAGTTTAATAACAAACAACAATAGCTGACATTTAAGCGTAGCCTACTACTCGAAAGTAAAGCGTGTAAACAATGACCAACAGAAGATCGATACATGTCAATAAAGTATGAAAACAGAACTTGATTATGAAATAATGTTAAAATTGTCGCACGTCGTTTGACGAGAGAAGGATGTCTCAAAAATAGCTAAGTGCACACCAGAGTTTTTGAGCTGTCCTAGAAAATCTTCTTTTTTATCATAATTGTAATATGAATCGGATGATAATGACCATTTCCAAATAACTGCACAAATCATGGACAAACCCAAGAAAACCATTCAAACTCAACTTTTCAATTCTGTGAACGATGGAGAACCAAGGTACGGTACTGTGCAAATGTAAAATTTGAAGCCTCGGCTTACTGCAATGCATTGCAACTGGCAGATACAAACATATATATATATATATATTTATAACCAGATATTAAGGGTGGTTCAATCTGTTGAAAAATTGCGCCATAGTAAATGTGCACACTGCAGACAATACCATATAGATGACCTAAATTCTAGAACATTATATGAAAACGCAAACGGCTGGAGACATCGTATTGACTTCACTTTATACTAACTAACCAATCTATCCAAATCTTAATTAGTCTGATTTTATATCGTAATATGAAGTATATAGAGCCAGCCATGCTATGTGCACTCTATGTAGTTATTGCTTGTGTTAATTTATTTTTCATTTTTGTCTCGGGAACATTTAGTTAATTTGTATGCAAGTAATTTACATGTAACGAAATACATTAATAAAGTAAAATCTAATTCTTAATTTACAGGTCTGTGCAGATGCTTCTATCACAAGGAGCAAACCCCAATCTTGTTGCCAGCAAAGGGGTGGCTGCAATACATTTAGCTGTTGGCAAAGAGTCAGAGAAGAGTACACGCTGTTTGAAGTTAATGCTACAACATGGAGCAGACCCCAATGTTCGGTAGGGTTGCAATAATGCAGACATGACATACACATTGCATTGTTCTGCTGGTGGTCTGAGATCCCCTTTCTGTTTTTGAATTTTTTTTATTGTGCAGATCTACAGAGGGCCTGACTCCTCTCCATGTTGCTGCATTGTGGGGATGTTACCAGAATGTCAAACTGCTGTTGATGAATGGAGGAAACCCTAATATTAAAGATCAGGCAAGAAGGCGCATATATATATATATATATATACACATACATACATACATACATACATACATATACACACACACATGAATCTGTTGACTGGTGGCATTAAAACCTCCTCCATCTCTATAGGATGGGAACACACCAATGCAACTTGCCGTGCAACAGGAAAATCGTAAGTGCGCTCAGCTCCTTCAGAAGTACCAGGCCAGCTCAATGGACACCGAAGATGACCTACCTCACTTCCAATACTGTAATGTTTATTCTTCTTCTCCACTAGTCTCGCATGTGACAAGAGCTCTTTGGTTATATTATGTGTGTGTTTGATGCAATAGACAGTTTCTGCTGGGACTGTGTTGACATTTGCCTGTTTGAATCACAGCCCTTATTTTGAACCTTCACAAGGTGTCTGATTGGTTTTGATGTTTCAAAATCTGTTTCCTGCACCAAATTTAATCAAATGTGTTTTATATACTGTACACCCCTCTATATTTTAACTGTAGCCATTTTGCAATCACAGGCATATTGGGAATTATTTTTTTGAATGATTCAATATGATTTCTTTATTTTACTTTGATTAATAGAAAACCTGTCAGCATGAGATCATTGTGTTTTTCAAGACACTATTTCTATAAAACTATGAATATGAACAACCAAAATATCAGAATACTCTTTTGGTTAAAAAGAAGCCTTCAAAAGAGCAATGCGGGAAATTGGTTTCACTTGTTTCCTTGTTCCTTGTTTTGCAGCCATCTACACAGACCAGGCAGGCATGTCCAGTTACCCAGAATCCACGTGCAGCTTTAGCTCAAGGTTGTCCGTAAGTGATTTTGAGGATGCCCCACTAAGTAGCACAGGGTACTCAGTTCTTGACATGTCCAACATAAATGACAGGCTGACTTGCAGAGGGTACCTTGATGATAGACTCTCTGATGTCAGACCTCACAGCCATGACTGGAACAAACATTCAGGCTGGCCATCTGAGGGCCCCTCCTTACTATCTAGCACCCGGATGTCAATGGTGGGCTCTGGACCTGCACTGCCACCACTTCAGGAAGATGTTTTGTTTGCTGATGAATCTGAATGGGCACCAAAGCAATGCGAGGGTCCCTCCATAGTATCTAGCACGCGGATGTCGGGGGTAGCCTCTAGAGCTGCAATACTTCAAGAGGACGTTCTCTTTGCTGATGGAAATATTTCGGCATCACAGTCATCTGAGGAGCCCTCCCTGCTATCGAGCACCCGCATGTCCACGTTGGGGTTTCCACCTGCAGTACCACTAGTTCAGAAGTATTGTCTGTCTGCTCACAACACTGCTGTAGAACAAACGTCAAATGTGGAGCCTCCTCCAGACAAGGACAGGCCTTGTCTCTCTCAGAAGGATGCTTTCCCAAATTTTCCTTCCAGGCGAGCGAGTCGCAAGAGTGTGACCTTCAGGAACGTAGATGAGTATTTCCCGGTTTTTAGCCCAGGACCCAGCAAACAGCAACCAGCTGTTGATGCCGGCAACAGCCTGAGCACCTTAAGCTTCGATCTGTCGGAGTACTCCGATTTCCTGGATTCAGAACGCATGGCCACGGTTTTACAGATGCAGGGGATTGACGTCACGTCACCAGACCACGTGTACGTTTTCTCCAGGGAAACCTGTGACATCACAGGCGTTGACATGGAGAAAACGGTCATTGGGCATTTTCCATTTGAAGCCATGGATGATGACACTACCCCTGAGGCGGGGACGAAGGCACCTGAGCAGCCACTCTCTAGCTCGGGGGGCAGTAGTAACTACAGCAGCTGTGAAAGTGATCACTACACCAGTGCTCTAGGACCACCTGATGACTCCAGAGAGAAAGAGGCAGAGGCTATATTATCCAGTGCTGAATCAGAGACACGACGTCATAAAGACTGTGAATCCACATCAACAAGACTGTATGGTAACACCGAATTAGTAAGAAGTGAGTCTCAAATAGTTTTAAAAGAAAGAAGCATAGATGAAATGTTAGATAAATTAACCTTGTCTGAGCGAACACCTGTAAGCATTTCACCAGAGCTTTGCAGCCTCCATGAAGAAAAGATGGTGCATGCTTCAAGCCAAGTTGGCATTAGTGAGGCGATGCTAACTGACGGCTCCTCAGGGCCTTGTGTGGCTACAGGGTTAGAGGTTTTCACCCCAAGTCCCTATGTGACCGGTAGGACGCGTTCAAGATTGAGTCGCTGTTCAATGAGAAACAGCAAAATGCCCGAGAGCCTCCTTTCAATGTCTTCACTCCTGGAGAAGACCTTACCTACACCTGTTCGCACACGACGCCAAACGCCCAGATCTCAGGGCAGTGATGATGCTTTTTACAGCTCACCACAGAGTCATTGCTACACACCTTATGCTTGGAGGACCACAGGGACAACATCAGGGGACTATTTGCTTCCAGAGTGCCAGGACATGCAGTCCAGCACCCAGATAAATGATTCAGGTGTTAGTAACAGCCAAGCTGATACTATAATACTCCCAAGGAGCTTGTCTAAGGCCGTTGTTGAACAACAGAGTTTGCTTGACACAGTTCTGTTGGAGAGTATAGACGACTCTTCAACTGATGCCTTCGAGAAACGCGTAAATGAGATCTTGGCTCAACAAGATGAGCATTTTCCAGACGCTCTAACCGATGACCTGTCAAGTTCAGGCGATGTGACAAAAGATCACACACTGCGCCAAGTGGAGGCCAGCGTTGTGATCAATCAAGATGACTGGGTCACCGAAGACAGCAGCTCTCAGCCTGAGTCTGCGTCCTCATCGTCCAGCTCCAGCTACTTTTCCCCGAGGAAGTCAAGAGAGGACTCTGACCTTCCTTGCACGCCGGGCACCGGCTGCACCCCTAGATACAGCATGAGCAGGCTGTCCACGTGCCACAGACCGCATGTTGCAAACCTCTCCTACACACCTGGAGGACAGCCCCTCGTCAAGGACCTGGAGGAGCCAGTGGAGTACCTCTACACTGACTCAGAACGGGGCCACGAGCTGATCGAGACCCACATGCCGCCAACGAGCAGTAGCTCACTGTGCTCCAGCATGAGCACCTCAAGCAGTGACGAGACCCTCCTGTACGATTGGCGCTCCATGCGCGCCGACTTTCTCAAGAGGCAAGGCAAGGAGAACCAGGTACCGCGGAAGGGCCGGCAGGAAGAGGAGAAGGTTGAGAAGAAGGGGGGCTTGTTGCCAGAAACAATGGGGATAACAGACAAAGAGTTGAGGCGCAGGCTGGTGGAACTGGGGGAGAGCCCAGGGCCGATCAGCACCCGGACCCGGCCAACGTACATGCGGAGGCTTTGCGGTTTACTGTCCGGCTCCCAGCCTTCTCAACAGCAGAATCAGTTGGACCAGACACGGCCAGGTAAGGACCGCTATAGTGTGATGTAATGCATTTCCCTGTTGGCTGTCGTCTTACGACAAACGTTCCACTGCTTTGTGCACCAAATGTAGATTCAGGTTATAGTCCTGAACTGTGCCGGGCCCTACGCACCTTTGAGTTGCCAGACTGCCACGATGATGAGCTGCTTCTGTGCAGCCAGTTTGACCAGCCGGATCAGAACAGGAAGTGGCGGGAGGGCATAATAAAGTCCAGCTTTAACTACCTGCTGTTGGACCCCAGGTCAGTAGATGTACTGTAGTGCTGAAGTGCTTTATATAGTCTTTATTTTTTGTTTTGTTTTATTAATGAAACTGACTTGAAATAACTCAAATTGACTATGTTAAAAATGTGTGTTAACATTAATTTCATGTATTCAAATGATTTCCTCTGTTTTTCAGAGTGACCAACAACCTTCCTTTTCGCTGTCGCACCATGACCCTCCAGGAGTGTTTCCAGACTTTCACCAGTGCCATATTCTATGTGGGCAAGGGCAAGCGTTCACGTCCCTACAGCCACATGTACGAAGCACTGGAGTACTACAAAGAGGAAAAGACCTCCAAGGTAGGGCACCGTGCATTATGGTTCTCAAACCGGGGGCTTTATAGGGGGCAATATACCACCATGCAGTGACCTGCTGTCATGAAGCTAGGAAAGATGCCTTAGATATACAGTATGTAGATGTAGTATGCCAAAGCAAAAGACTGAAACAATACTATACACAATTCTTATATGCATAACAAGTGTCAAAATAGTCTCAGTGCATTACGTTTTGGAACATTACTGATGTTTTCTTTTTTTTGTATTAGTGCCTCAAACTCAGCACATTGCTTTAGTTGTGCCTTTTAGCATGTTGTGAGCTTTCAGTGCCACCTACACATACCGTCACATACTCTCGCACTGTCCAACATTTTTGCTTCATCAAGTTCATCATTTGCTTCAAGTTTAGTTTGACTTATAAAAGAGTAAAATAAGAGTAAGTTAAACATGTTTCTTCCAGATTTGTTCCAGATCCATTATTAATAAAGCAGTAATATTAATAGCATGTACATTATATTCAGTATGCGTATACAAATTACGTTAATTGTAAATATTTGTACATAACCCATAGGTGCCATAGAGCCAATGCTATGGTATCCAAATCTATATGCTCCATCATAATAACAAAATACAATGAATCTCAAGTGATGTTCAAGTGGAATTAGCAGACAATGAGGCTGGTATGACTTTTGGAAAATAGTCAGTTCCAATATCCATTATCATGAAATATACAGTGCATATATGCAAAAATCATACTTCCTGTGTAAATACTAGCGATGGCACCGATGCGATACTGAGATTGGAAATTGGTCCGATACTGACTTAACAATCAGACAGCTATAACTGATCCATGGGGCTGATCCAATTAAATAATTTACATGCATAGGTCTACTGTCAAGTCTAGCCATGTCTAACCTACCCAGGCCACACTATCAGCAGAAGTTTTTAAAAAATGCATCTTGGTCCTAAATTAGAGATTGGCTGTCAATTAATTTGCTACTTAACTTAAAACTTAATTTAACACCAGAATCGGATCAGTACTCGATATTGGCCGATGCCCAAAGTGCTGGTATCTGTATCGTATTGGGACTGAAAAACTGGATGGTGCCATCCCTAGTAAATACAAAATACTGTCTTTGTCCTTTGTTTTAGAAATTGTGCTCCAAGGTGCAGCACATCCTCCAGGTGTGGAATGCAGGGCAGGGGGTGGTTTCACTGCACTGCTTCCAGAACGTCATTCCAGTGGAGGCCTACACACGAGAGGCTTGCATGGTGGAAGCCATCGGTAAGAACAGAGTCAGCACACTTGCTCAGACATGTTCAACATCCACAGCGCACGCCTACATCAATGAATGAATATGTTATGTTTTTATTATAATATGCTATAATAGGGGGGGTAGAATCCTGAATGGTGCATTACGTTTACCAGTTCAACACATACTAAATTGGCTTTGTGATTTTGTAGGGTTGAAGATGCTGACCAATCAAAAGCGAGGGGACTATTACGGCGTGGTGTCCACCTGGCAGGCCAAGAGGAAACGGGAGCTTGGCGTCCACCTGCTGTACCGGGCCATGCAGATCTTCCTGGCTGAGGGCGAGAGGCAGCTGAGACCAGCAGACATTAGGAAGTAGCCCCACGACCCACAGCACCAACGCAGATAGAAGATGGATAACACTGCTCTCTCAGGCTGTTCTACTTGAACATGTGTGATGCGATTGCAATTGTTTGGAGCATGACATGAATGGGGTCTACTCCACCATGTCAACTGCTAACAGAAGAAGAAAACAATGTATATACAAGATACATTAACTACTAATAGTGATCCAGACCACCTACACATAAAATGGAGTAACATAAATGGACATATTTTAATACACTTGTGATCAGGTTTGATGAAAATGTATTTTTATTTTAATTTAGAAACTTTGATAAAGTGTAAGCTACTGTAGCTTGACTACCCCAAATAGTTTTTTTTTTGTGTAGATATTAGAAAAGCAGCATTATGTTAACTGTAGCATTTTCATATAATTGTATCGCTATTAAGGTTAACAATAAAATAAGTTGTAAATGGCAATATTCATATGCTATAGAAAAATCTAATGTACAGTTCTGGAAGAGGGTTAAAAAAAACAAATCAAACAATTGTCTATTTTCAGAAGTGAGATATTACTGCTGTCATATAGTCAACTCTGATATTCAGCAATTCTGTTTTAAGCATTTTTTAAAAGGGGTTTCTTATCAGAACTAATAGCTTACATGTTTTATACAATAAGTCCTGGCTAGTCTCTAGTTCACACTGCTATTACATTTACATCATTTAGGTTACTGCATTTAGCTATTGAGTATGAATTACATGTCTTTGTAAATACATTAATTAGAATGCAGACTGTAATAAAGGTGCAGTTATGTGGATTTTTTTTGTTCATTTAAATTATGGGATTTTCTTGGTACTTTTATTGGTCATCTTCCATTTTTATTTACAAATACTGGAGCGAAAAACAACTTGATCTGCCTCTTCCAAGAATTGGCTGTATGTCTCCCTCTAGTGACAAATTGTTTTACTGCCATATGTCATCAAATAAAAGCTCAGTTAAAATGCATGATTACATACTGGCTGTTCTATGACAGCTATCTAATCTATCTAAATAAAATGTATTGCTTAACTTAGTATATAACATTTTGATTAATGTTATTAAATCAGTAAAACAACAGTGAAGGCCATTTCCCAAGATAGCAGTATACAATGTATTTTGATATATAAACAGTGAAAAAGTCACTGACTAGATTGTAGTGTAGGCCTATACTCTAAATCAAGTTTAAATTAAGGGTATTTTTCCAGCTCACTACTGATTATAATAACTTCAATTATGGCTCTGTGTATTTTCAGGTATTTAGAGTATATTGTATGAGAACACAATATTCCTATACATTGCCAACCATAATGGTTTAGTATATTCAACAAAATATGTCAGCCTAATAAACTATGAACCCTGTATACAGCACTGACACATGGCTAAGCAGCAAAAGGCCATGTAACATTATTTAGACAAATGTATAACTGCATTAGAATGTCAGTCTCTCCGATTCACATTTTATGCAATTATTTAGTACATTTGATTTATGTGTTATGGATCTAGTTTATTTTATAATTTTTTAGTTTCCACAAAGCATTTGTAGGTCCTCAATTACAATCACACATTTTAGACTGCAGCATAAAATATGATTAACAATTTGGTGCACATTTAGATGAATATTATACATATATATATATGGCTAGTTAAGGAATTTGATAAATATCTACACGCAGTGTTTCTCAACGTGGGCGGTATCGCGGGGGGGGGGCGCTGGAATCAATATTTAGCAAAGGGGGGTGCTGAGCTTCTCTTGGGGGGCGTTTGTTTTTTTGGCGAGTTTACACCAAATATTCATAACAATACCAGATTAAACAATAAACTAGGTCTGCAACCTTTGTCGGACTAGCTGGGAGAATCGAGGGATTTCCCAAACTGCCGGTCAATGTTACAACAGTATCCTATAGGCCCAAATTTTCCGCTTTTACGTTTTTGTTTCTTCTTCAAATAAAACTATACGATGAGAAACGGCAGGTGTGGGAAAAATGAGTAACAAGCACTCCAACACAGCTAATTGTCAAAGTAAAAAAAAACACATTTAGACCACTGTCAACGCCATGTGAGGTGAGGAAGACGGTTATCAACTTGCATGCGGTAGTAGCATACCGGGCAGGTCAGTAGGACTACCGAGATTGAATTTAATAAAGTTAGCAACAATAGTAAAATATTGAATGGTTGCTTGATAGCTCAATTAACATAATAGAGAATATAATTACTACCCCCACAAGTGATCCACCAGTGATCTGTTATTTCTGTAGCATCTAAAACTTAATGACCTAAATGTTTGACAGCTGACACTTACACGTTTTGTTTATGTGATCTATATTAAATGTGATATAATGTATGTTATATGAGATTGGAGAGGCTGGTGTAGTGATAACCATCATATTATCATCTTGGAAAAACCTGCTGTCAAACAAGTGTTGCTGACTCTGAGCCAGCATGTGTTATTAGATTGATAGTTTTGTAGATGTTGCCATAACTATTACTAGGTAGGAGGAATATGATATGATGTCAAACCAACAGTCCACCTGCTCCAGGGGCCATGTTGTCTGGTAAGAGGGAGTTGTTGTCCTTGTTCCACCATGTATTTCAGGCCAGCATTTGTTGCTATGCCAAAGACCTTCATCTTATCACAATGAATACATTTAGGGAAATACTCAGTTCATCCCCATTTAAGATAATAGCTTACATTAATTAATCTTAAAAGTAAGGAACACTAGCTACCATAACCAGATGTCAGTTGGCCTACATTTACCTTAAATTATTGACGCAATTTGTACATGTAATTGTAATTCTTATTCTGTAGGAGAGAAGGAGAGTCTGGTGGAGTGATAACCAGGCTGGTGAAGCAGTGTCTCATTCCAGGGTTTCTGCAGGTCTTTAAAATAAAGTCTAAAATACACTCATCCTAAACATAGGCCTTAAAGTGGTTCTATAATACTTGCTGCACATAGATGTCACAAGCATACCAGCATCTCTGACAAAACAAAATGTGTGAGCCAACACACTACAGTAAAATACATGAAAACAAAGAATAGATGAGTTTGGATTACAACACATTGTGATGCCATTCTTTGCTCAGGAGTCAGGACTCAATTACTCCACTATATATTTACATACATTTTCATAATGTTAAACCTAGCCTACTGCACTGTGTGAAAGAAAACTAAGAGCTTTGAGTATAAAGGCATTTGTTATATGGGAAGTCAGATCAACGCAGAGCCACTGTTAAGTCAGTTTGATTTACATGACCAGGCTGTTTATTAGTGGTCAGTCCGGCAGGATATACAACAGTGTTTCTCTATTTAAGATATTAACACCAAAGGTTTAATAATTATACATAGACATTCAAATATTCAAACATTTCTCACTCCTGACTAGAGCTCAACCTTAGAGCCCAACCTTTGGTCCAAAACCAATATTTGGGAGTAAAGAATGACAGTATATCTGCTTCCAATATTATTTTTAGCCACACACACACACCATTTTTTTAAAGGAATGGGGGAACAAAAATATTACAAAAACAAATCTGTATATAGGCTGTATGATACTAACCCGACATGCCAGAGGAATTGTTGTCACAAGTGTTGTCTTTTAAATTCTACATACAAACATCAGCACAATACATAATGATATGTATGTTGTATCATTTGTGCCTTGCAGCAAGCTATGGTGAAGATAATTGCAAATGCAGCCACACTGACTGTACTACAAGAAGGCCTATTACTACCTATACCCTTTATATATAGCATACAGCCTCTTTGCAGTAAACTTGGCCTACCTCATGTGGAGCAATGTTGTGCCTAGGGTATACCAATACCACGCACTAAAGTTAATCATTAAGCATGCATTAGTCGGACTTGTAAAGAATGCGACAAGAACCCATGGCGACACACTGATATTCTGCTGCTCATGGGAGCCTTCCAGCTTTCCTGGAGGTGCTTCACCAGGTGCCTGGGCAGGCCAACAACTGGACCAGAAGGCTGCTGAAGTAGGTCTGTCACTATCTGCTGCTGGGAAACGTCATTATAAGTATTCTGGAGAATGTTGTTTCCATTTAAGGAACGACAACTTAACTTGTGTCTATTTCTCTGAGTCATATGGATTAGGTAGGATATATTTGATCTGTAGCTGATACAGTAGCTTTGCATACACAGTGGATGAAAACATGTTATTCAAATCTAGACATGCACTGTCTCTTTCTTTAATAACAGCTGGATTCCACCTGCGTTGGGAACACGGCCCCAGTTCGACCATAACTGAAATCAACTCCTATGGCATTACCATGTGGAAAACAATTGTTGTCCACATGGCTCTAAAATCAACTCCTATGGCATTACCATCTGGAATGCAGGTGTTATGCCTAATTCTGTGTCCTGCCGAATTCAGTGACCCTTTCGAAACGAAGTATGTTAAATAAAGCAGAAAAGGCATGAAAAAGTTTGATAGATCTATAAATAATATTTAGAAATATCTAGACATCAATTAACCTTAAAACGACGAGGCTTGGTGTTGATAAAGTAAATTATATTCACTTTTTATTCAGAAATCGATAAAATCATAAGCTTTTTGCAGAGCAAACCACCATCGATATAGCTACGCTTTTAGTAACCCTTTCCTGAACTAAAACACTTCGGGAGCGAGGCACACAGAGCACGAGAAATCACACACTCACACACACTAATAGATTGTACATGATTTTAGGTGGCGCATGCGCAATTTCGAAAGTGTCACTGAATTCGGCAGGACACAGAATTAGGCGTAACACCTGTTTGCCTCTTGGGTATAGACTCCAATCTATATCATAGTGTCTTTAGTAATCTATACTCTCTAATCTTGCAAATAATGTAAATTTAATGTAATTGTAATGTTTCGTGATCCCTGCCCTGTGCTAGTCTCGTCACTTCATGTGTTTACCCTGTATATTGAGCCTGTTTGCCCGTCACTCCATGCCCAGTGTTTCCCAGTCTCGTTAATTCCACCTGTGTCTGTGTACTCGCGTCTGATGTGCTGCACCTGTTTCTCATTGTCAGCCAATGGTCTGTCTTCATGTCTTGTCTACCTGTGTATAGCCACAGTGTTATCCCCAGTCCTGTGTCGGTTATTGTTAAAATGTTGCGTTGCGCCCGTGTTCCTGCCTTTGTGCCCCTTTTTGTTTCTGTTTGAATAAAACCTTGTTCATGTCCGCTACGTGTCTTGCGTTTGGGTCCTTACCTCAGTAATGTAATAGCCCAATGTAAAAAAAAAAAGATTGTATGTAAATGTATAAATGTATGTAATTTCCGTGGCTACAAGGCCCAGGTCTGCTATGAGACGGGCAGGGGTGTCAGCAGGCACACGAACTAGGTCTGTCTTCTTCTGTCAATAATTCACAAATATCTACTGACTAGTACATTGTTGTACAATTAGTCATTAATACTAATGCATTGAGCCAAGTTAAGCATGTGTGTAGAGACAAATAACTGCCTTCACTAGAAAACAGTCTAAAAAAAGAACTTTTTAAATAGATCGGGAAAAATAGATCCCAATTATATTGCATTTCTGGTACAAATGCATTGCTTTTAGTTTGTCCTATAGTGTACTGCTTATATGCTTTGACAGTTAATATGCTCAGACCACATCAGGTTTGACTTATTGTTTATTTACAGTAATAGAGAACACAGCCATTATGAATAATTATAAGCAGGACTGCCTTCAATGTTTTATGACATATTTCTAGTGTGCACGCAGTTGAAGATGAAGTGTGCAAGCAAACTACATCAGCTTGTAGCAGAAGATACAACAGTGAACATGATACACAAATACACACAAACTGGATTTTAATACAACATGCTGCCGTTTATTGAACAGAAGAACATGATGTAAAGGTCAAATTGATACCAGTATTATTATATGTTTATTATACATTCGCACCCACTACTCAAAACGTACAATACTTCCATCCTTTGCATTACCATTTAATTTGTAGTGCATTAGATCTGTCTTGGATGTGGCCTCTCTCCTATTTCAACTTCTGTCCTGATGTCTTGCACTTAAGCTCCGCCCCCACCCACAGAAAGCATGATACAGATAGGTTCTGAACTGACTGTCAATTTACATTCAGTGTGGCTGCATGTTGTCATGGTGAAGGGAGGGCAGGAGACAGGCAATTAAATAAATAACGCAATCATCAGCATGTCTTGACGGTATTCCTTCTGACGTTCGGTCGCGGAAATCTGGGACACAGTTGCATTCATCGTTCAGTGAGCTCTTCCACAGTTAAACCCACCGACAGCAATGAATGTTGATTGTGACCTTTGCAGCAGTTTACAGGATGAATGTATACATTTTTAGTAGTTGGGAGGGCAATTTAAGGATACAGTAGAGAGTGAGGGGTTAAGGAGCAGTTGCGAAGTGTTCTCACACATTTGTCTGGTGTGTGTGTGTGCTGTTTTCCTGTGGAGGCATTGAGCAACAATGGCTGGCCACAGGGTACAATCAACGGTCGATGGTTTTTTCAATTTAGCTCAAACTCACCGACAGCGTTGAATGTTCACTGGGGCGAGAGGGGACCTGATGGTGAGCTGGCATGACAGTTTGCCTAAAGATGCAGGAGAGAAGAGGCATCTCTGTGGGCTGAGAGGTTTCAAAGTCCTCTTTCTCAAAGCAAAAAGGACACGACCATGCCTGCTTTGTGCAAGACTCCTCCGATGATTACAGATTTAAACAGCCATTAATATGTCTCATTTCCATTAATATTACAAACTTGGTTAAATTAATCAAATCCCCAACACCTGCAGATACAGATAAGGTGGAGAAAAAAAAATCGGTTAGAACATGTCTTATCATCCAGCAATGTACGCAGTTACCACATTGTGCCTCAGGGATAGATAGAAAAATAATGTGTCACATTTATGAATGTACAACCTTTTAAACTATGGCAGGTATTTATTTATTCACACTTATTTATTAAAGCTCCACTTACTACTTATTCATATATTATTTATTAATGCCCCAATATACATATTTTGAAATAGCATTTGTATGTGCAAGTAAAAAGCTTGTCCAGAGTAGTTTTAAATTCATTATTAAAAGAGCATGATTAAATGCTTACAGTATCCTAATTCTTTAGACGTATTTACTATTTATTATTTGGTTTCCACTAAGTTAAAGATTATGACAAAGATGTATAATGGTGAGGAAACTTAGTAGCATATAAGTCATCCTGAAACTCCTGACTCAGAAGGTTTCCGTGAACGTAGCATCAGTGTGGAGAATGTGGTTTACCAAGTGGCTTTAAGGTACAACGGCCTGGCTTCTACATACAGACAAAAGGCTCGGGACACATACACTGTGAAGAACAAAACAGCAATGAAACCTGCCAACTCATCCAGCATGACACCTCGTTTCACTATGATGTGGCAGGCTGAAGATGTAATGAAACTTAGCATGTTGGATGTACTTTGCATGTACACAGAGCTGACTCATTGCTTTGTACTGACTAACTAGCTGCTACCATTTGTGAGAAGGTCACTGTTAGAAGGTCAACATGAAAATATATCTGTTGCAGCTCCAAGTTATAGTTAAATAATACGAGAAATATTAGGTGATGAGTGGCATGGCCAAATGTGTTCAGAAATAAAACTGAACAGCTTGCTTATATACACAAACATGCTTTTTGCTGTTCAGTACAATATAACAAACTTAATCTCAATCCTTGCTAACATAAATACAAAATAAAAGGAGCCTAGATTTATTAAATTACAATATTAGCATAGGATATCTTTCTGACACTATAAATATCCAGTACAAAGTGTCATCCATCTAATCAGAGCAAAAAGCAGTCCTTGCTGCTAGCAACACCGCTAACGCGGCTTGCTGGCTCTCCCAAAGAGTAATTTGAGTGGAAGCGCTAGAATTGACAGAAGTAGGCGTAGTGGAGGAATGTTTCTTGATAAGGTCTTCTGTAGCCGCAGGACGAGGAAGACAGCAGAGAGAGAGAGAGAGAGAGAGAGAGAGAGAGAGAGAGAGATGTGAAGCATAGGAATAGAGAGACAGACACAGAGGCAAGGCTCTAGCTGAGCTGACAATCTGGCCCTAATCTGAGTGACAAGGCATGTGCTTCATCCTGAGTGGAGGGAAGGGGAAGGGGGGTGTTTTGGGGGATAGATGATTAGAGAAGAAGAAAGAGAAGGAAGCGAGAGAGACAGGGAGATGGGAGGGAGGAGGGAGAGCTGCTGGCCTTAATGGCACAGACAGCTCTGACATTAAACCACTGAATCATTTTGAGATAAATAAGAGTTGGGGTGGCGCGGATTTAGGGTGATGTGGGATCTGGCAGGGTGCGGCAGGAAATTTGACATTTTTCAGGTATCATTATAATTTATAGTTTGCTTCATTTATAGTTTACACATATCTTTCACAATTTAACATAATATCGCTACTCCAGGCTTTCTCTACAACTCTACAATTAAAAAAATTAAAAAGAATACGCCAAACATGTTTAAAGATATCAAAATATATAAATGCATATGAGTGAAACCAGCCAGCATAGCTAGTCAAAGGTTCTGTGACGTGTCACATGTGTTTTTAAATTGTAACCCTAGAAAGACGAATCATACTGGGCTGATCCATTTACTGGTAAAAGAACAAAGAAGCTCTCTGGCCCTGGTATCACAGTAGCGTGTGAATGCGCAGCTAGTTTATCTTCCTATGATCTCATTGTACCCGCAGGGGGGTGGGAACAACCAGGTTAATTGCAACAGCATGGGGCACAATATTCTTTTGAGGAGATAGTCGTTGAAGAGTCTCTCTCTCTCTCTCTCTCTAAATCTAGACATCTTCTTTCTTTGTCGTTTTCTTTCAACATTGGTCTTGCACTCAACCACACACACACAAACACACACAAGGAAATTCCAGATGCGTGTGCTCTGAGTTGTACCACTGCTGCAGGTGCAGACCTGTCGGTCTGCCCCGTGATCTGTTTAGCTGGCTGGCTTACTGCTCACCTGGCCATGCTCCTCTGGATGTGTGGTGGTCTGTGCGCACGCGTCCCCACCTTCTCACAGATGGAATGTTGTCCCTCTGTGGCTGGTGGCCTGCGAGCGCACGCACACACACACACACACACGCCATAAAGACAATGGTAAATAAGCTGTTACAATGACACAGTGTATTTATACATCCACCACTGACACTAGCTGTAGAAATCTATGTGTATTGTGTAGAGACACATCCACAGAATGGTTTGAATACTAGTGATTATAGTCATTAAAACGATGGAATAACAACTGGGCATGCTCAGAGACAAAGACACACACACACACACACACACACACACACACACACACAGGCCTGACTACAGCTGGAGGTGGTTCCAAGCCAAACCTGCAGGCAAGTTGACTGCATTCATTTCCATAGCATGCGCTGATTGGAACAGACAGGACAAATAATCTCGCAAACAGAGTTGGCATTAATGATCACCTTGTGACTACATTGAGTTTTCACATTACACCTGCACTTTTGTTAAAATGCTATGTCAACAATTCACTGTCAGAAGGAAGGAGGCATTCGTGCTTGAATCAGAGTATGTAAGTATCCGCTAGCTTCCTCCAATTAATCCGACACTGCACAACAAATCATACTAGTTATTAGAAATATCCTTTCATCTCAAATTGACAAAGTCTGTCGTGATTTTAAAGAGCTGCTTCATGTAAAAATAGATATGGAGACAGAAATAGAGCAGTTGAGTGAAGCAGTTGTGAACACAGTTTAAAGAGAGACATCTGCAACTGGCTGCAGACTAACTTCTGGTGAATAATACGGTGAGACTGCGAGAACCATGGGGAAGGAGAGGCACGAATTATGGCTAATAAGAGCAGAGAGAGGGATAGAGTCTGCCTCGCTCTCTCACGCACAGGAAAGAGCAAGCAGGCACAGCCGAAGAGACTGTAAGGCGCTAAATAATAACCTTCCATGTCATTATGGTCGCGCTGCCGCACAGTCATTCCCCCCTATCGTTTACAATGAGATGCTAAGCAGGAACATCAATAGACGCGTCCATTAGCAGGCCAAGTCGGCTCCTCTCTGATGCTGGAGTGCTTTAATAGCCCTCAATTGCCTGGCACACTCTTACGTTAGACCTTGTGACAGTTAACCAGATACCCCCAGCCATCGAAGCTAAATTGATGGGAGTGTAGGCTACCGGTTGTCAGTTCTAACATGGACAATGACATTTATAGATCCCTTTGTGTAAAATAAACACAAAAACAATTGTTGTTTTACATTTTAAATTAATAATAATAATAATAATACAAGGTTTTATTTACTTCAGCATGGACATGGTGTTGCAGTGTGTGCTTTCACATACATCATAACTTCACTTTGGTATCTTAAACTATTAGTTTAATAAAAACGAGACTAGCTGCTTAGACTTACACTAATGCAGTCCATTAGTTTGATTGTATGCCCAGGATAAATATTCAGCAAAACATGACAAGGTGCTCTATATTTTAAAGCAAAGCCTCGACAGTTTGATGCATGATAAAATGCATTCCCTTCCCTGAGAAATTGGAAACAGGACTGCAAATAAAAGGTAGAATTCATATGATAGGATGATTTCCCACGTTGTTTTTGGATGAGGCAGAATGCTGGAAAGGCTCGGGAATGATGTGGGAAGAGAGGAATGGGGGTTGTGGAAGAGGCAATGGAGACAGTTAAACTTGACTCATGAAAATTGTGACAAAGAAATGGTTAGCGTGACAAAATAAGCTTAGCACCCACACATGCAAGTAAACCCCAAACATGTATCATTCTTCATTATTTTAATAGACTCCTACAGACGTGTTTTTCTCCTGTACATGCACACTATGATTACAAATCCACTTCTGACTCGGTGGTCTTTCCTCCTTACCGTAAGAAGGGTGTGTGTGTGTGTGCGTGGGGAGGGTGGGGGTATGGTGGGTGGGAGACCACACACACACACACACACACACACACACACACACACACACACACACACACACACACACACACACACACACACACACGGTGCCATGTGTCTCCTTCATGTCTGGACCTGGGCAGAAAACAAACAAGATAGCAAGAATAGAACTTCAGGTGTCACTTGGTAAACCACGGTTAAACAACATCGTAGACGAAACTGGCACACAGCTGTATACACCCCCCCAAACACACAAAGAATAAAGAATATAGCAAAAGTAAATCAACCGTTTTTCCACACATGCATGAAATCCCCATTTTAACACTGTATGTTCTACATGCAGTTTTCTGCAGACAGAGTCCTTGTCTCACACTCTCCATTAAGCGAGACCGACGAGAAGCCGTCTGATGTTGGGAAAGACGACACGTGCAACCCACTTCAGCTCATAAACACCACGGGTGGTCTTCAGTATGGACAACAACCTGCACTGTGTACACTTAACGCCCCCATTCCTCTAAAAGCAGCATTAAAGTGTAGGGATAAAAATGATACCAAGAAGTCCATTTTTTGTCCATTTATCTTTGATGACATTTTTACCTCGATGTGTAAAACCATGTCTTAATGAAAGAAACAGTGCCCACTGTTCATTGTGTGATTCAAAGTATGTGATGTCTGCTACAATAAAGTGTTTAGTCAATGTCTTTCTAACACAAACAGTATAATTAACCTTGACTATATATATAGTATAATATAAAGATTTCATTTCTCAACCTATATATTTATACTGGTAATAACATGCTTACTTTCCCATGTTTCACTGAATAGAAAATAAATTAAATAAAAATAAAAACAACTAATTTGTCAATCATGTAAGTGCTTTAAAATGTGCATACGCCTAAGTCATACGTCAAAGCAAAGTCATTTCCTGTGGCCCCTGATGTTTTTCCTTAAATGAGAGCCTCACTCAACTCTTAAGCTCTTGTACGATTATAGAATGTAGAAAATGTTTCACCCACAGTACCCCAAATAATAAATAGTGAACTTGTAACTCTCCTTTCTTAAAACAAATAACAGCACACAATCTCTACTGTACTCTACTGTTCTTAGATGCATAACATGGCCAATACGTATCTTGGAATTTGATAAAGGCAAAGGAACTAATACTATGCATAATACTACGCATCTTGAGTCAATTAGATAATAGTAGTAAAAATGATCATTCTGTTATAATGTCATGCTACTTTCTACATGGTTTTGCAGCCTTTTCTGTTCTGGCATCTTTCAGAGTGTGTGTGTGTTGAATTTCTACATCCTGTGTGCCTTTTGAGAAGACAGAAACGCTAACTAATCTTCTCTCTCAGAGACCAGAGAAGACATCTTCCATCATTAAATACACGGCATGGTGTCTTTAATTCATGCTCATTAACAAACCCATGTGCCCTTATAAACTATAGAAAAAAGCCCCTTAGCGCCCACACTTTTATGCCCCCTCTAAACAAAATGCAACAATAAAGATCAGTGTTCTCCCTTTTGGCTAAATGAGAAAAACAAAATAGCAAATTAACCATAGTGCTTATGTGTTAATGAGAAGACATGAACATTTTGGTTTGCTTGAAAATCTCATGGTGCAAATAGTCTGCTTTAGAAAAAGAAAATTGTCATAAAATTAAAAGGATATCATTTTTATTGAACATTTGCCTCTGGTAATGGCTGGCAGTATGAATGAATGTAATTCTGGGTAATGCATTTGAGGTTAGGACTGAATACAAATGGAATTTTGGAAATTAGCAGAAACAATTAATTATTATTATAAAACAAGAGACTATAAAGAGGGATTTATGAAAAAAAATAGCTTTAGTTTCAGGGAAATGACAGGCATTGCTTTAATGGACAATTCCTGTACAGCCCCCTATGGAGAATAACATGGAGCCATCACTGTGCTGTTGGCTCCATGTCATATTTAGTGCAATAGGTACTGCCTGGATGTGGGCTACATTCCATAAGGGACCACCCATACAGACTATGTGTATTTATGGATGAAAGGTCCATGCACACCATATATGGATTAAATAAATAAATTAAACATGGAAAAACTACTTCTGTAATGTCACATATACACACATTCAGCTTTTAATGTATACAAACATTCTCATTCATCAGTCACCTCTAATCAAATCCCAGAAAAATAGCACAGGCTAAGATGGAGGGCACACCTCTTTCATCCAGTACACTACAATATATACCCAGTATCATACACACGCTGCCATTGTGTGTCTGCTTGCGATAAAAACAAGCAGAGGCATGTAGAGCGAGACGAGACCACCCATAGCAGTCAGCCATCCCCTACCAAACGTCACTGGACTTAATTGCATCCATCCCCTGGGTGTGTCTTCCTGCTCAAGACATATGAGCCATCAGCCCACAAACAGGACGCAGCATTGGCTTAGTGCTTAACACAGGAGGAAATTCCTCCTCTGAGTTATAGTGCAGATTTAATGCTGTTATGTTACCTTAACCATCAATCCCAGAATAGTCAATTATAAAAAGATGTGTTTCAAACTGTGGGTGGATTGATTTAGATAACGTAAAGCTATCTTAAACATAATATGTGTTTCAATAGTGTTTATGGTTGTTAATTATTAAGATACATTATTATGCTGTATGTTTCAATAGTGTTTATTGTTGTTAACATACTGTGTTGATATATATTATTATGCTGTATGTTATGTAATACTAGAAGTTGTTCACTAAATGGTAAATTGACTGCATTTAGCGCTGCGCGGTACAGCCTCACATTCACCCATTAAACACTACTGTACTTGTGACTCTGCTTTTGCACAAATTGTTGTATAAGAGCTGGATCAATGAAGGAAAGGCTTCAAAGACACTGGGAGCAAATACTATGTCAATGGATGGTGTACTCAAGACTGAACAGATCACAGTTTGAGGACTCTATGAGAGTTGACTCCTATCCTAAACTGTCAAAGTCGTCTGGAGTCCATATACTGTATATTTCAGTGTTCAACTCACAGCTGATAGGTTGTGGATTCAACCCCTGACATCCCTAGGCTACATATCATATACATCCTTGAGAAAAAGTATTCCTTATATTAATTATAATTAATTATATGAATCATGAATACCTGTAAATGTGTTAACTATAATTCACCTTGGATATCATTGTCTGCTAAGTGATCTAAATGTAGACTAATGCCTTTACTGTTATACTCTGTCATATTCTGCCTCAGTATTTCAAAGTGTCCAACACTTTGCATTGCCTTGTGAGGTGCTATACAAGTACATTGTCCTTAATAATATGGAATCCTTGAACTGGCATTGTGAGGGGCAACCTCATACTGTATGTGTGGATTGAGAGTGGCAGGCAGGAGATATTGAGTGTCTACACAGGCAGAACCTCTGTATCTCCTCTGCCAGCAAAAGCCTTTGGAGCCTTTGATCCTTTGCCCATTTCCTCTGTTGTTTCCGATTTGAGGGGAAAAGCTGTGATGTTTCACCAGAGCCCAATGAGATTCCAATGCACCAAAAGAAAGGGACTAGCGAACACACAGCACAGAATAAAGGAACTCCAACAGAGGGAGAAATTACCCCCGAACAAATAGACCTAAAGGAGAACATTAGATTGCTCCTGTTCTTCTTTGTGTTTTCTGTATGCTAACCTCCAGGGCAGGGTATTAATCCATTTCTGTTGAGGTTAAATTTGGATGCAGTGGAGGCCATTTGTTCCAAGCAGGCAATCTAATGACCCTGTCCTGATGGTAGTGTAGACACTTGGCTGCAGCCTCCAAGCAGGGTAAAGGTAAAGATACCTAATGAGCTAATGCGTTCTGAGGCTACACCCATCCATTATCTACTAAGGACCATGACAGCTATGGTGCTGTGCTCCCATGAGACCCAATCAGGCATGCACATGCTGACCTTACTTTTTGACTTAATCCACATTACCGTATCATATAATGTTGCATTACATCCACGTTCATCTTTGCACTATTGTGATGTTGCCTTCCCCCTTTCTCAGAGAGGTTTATAACGGTTGGACTCAATACACGTCTGTAGTGTGCCATGCTGACCACTGGGAGGCAGAGCGACGCAGATGAGGGTTCTTGCATCACTCGCACGTTGGAGGGCCGCACTGTGTGCTTGTCTGTGTATGTGTGTGTGCTTCGTGTGCTTTCAGTTCAAACACAACCTGGATGTAGAATAAAAATTACGGATTGTGACATAACACTTATTATTATTATTATTATTATTATTATTATTAGTAGTAGTAGTAGTAGTATTATTATGCATGTTTATGCTAAACATGTAAATTCCCCTCCCCAAAGTATATATAGGTGGTGATGCTAGACGCCTTACACTAACACAAGTACACACACGCACTGTACACATACACACACACACACGCACACGCGCACGCGCCTTAGCCTGAGTGAACTGGCTGTGATGGGAAAACAGCAGGGGGTCTGCTTCTCCTGACTACAAAATTCAAAACGTTGAGCTTGGATGCTTCTTTTACTCCTCTGGAGTGCGCACACACGCACACACGAACGCACACATGCACAGACACACGCACGCACGCGACTCGTACGTGTGTGTCAGAGGGCAGAGGGATAAGGGCTGTGCATGTGTGCGGTGGTGTGCGTGTTGTAATACCTCCAAGGGCAGCCTAATGCTTGCTCTTATCGACACCCAGCAGTGAATGTGAGCCTTTGTCTCCGCTCGTGAGGCATTATAGAAAGCTTAGGGGCCGCCTTTGACTCCGAGCGAGAGTATAAAATGCTAAATGACTCCCAGTGTACCTCACTCCAGCCCCAGAACTGAAGCATCCAATTTAAAAATAAGAGTGATATTTCAAAACAAAAATATTGTTCTCAAGTGTTGTATTTATTTATTTTTAATTAGATTTTTGAGAATCCATTGAGCTATGTAACTTGCAATTGTTGTACAAGATGTTCTGCCTTAAAGGTGGAGTCAGTAAATCTCCAGAACACTTGCATTGAACTCAAATCAAAAACCTCTCTCGCTTCAATGCCATAGGGTGTTTCCTCAGAAGCTCCATCCCACATATTGGAAACACATTGCCAAGGCTGGGTCATTGTTGTGAGCAGCGTTCCTATTTACGGAGCCAGGGCTGTGTAAAGTATCTGGTTACTTTTTCAGCACACACAGAAAACAGTAAGAACATGGAGATATTTGTAAATTTAAGTGTATTAGATTTCAAATGCTAACCACGCCTTTAACCCTGTAAGACCCATTTTAGTTTAAAGAAAACATCACATAGCGCTCCATAAAACACATTAGCAAATTTGTATTTTTAAGACTACATTTACATAGCCAATAGGTTATATTGTCTTGCCATTGATAGTAAATGTGTGTTTTTTTAAAGAAACATTTGTATATGTGTATATTGGAGAGCTAAGTGACGTTGTAATTTTACAACAAGGGGTGTTACAGGGTTTTAAAGGGGTGCTGTGCCACCCCCCTTCCCCATTTAATTTTCAAACTTTTCTTCATTTGGGGATTATGTGACTTGCTGAGCATGTGGGAGGGTTAGAAGTACAGGCTGAGCCTCCTAGAAAAGCAGTTTATGTATGAAATTAAAATGTTTTCTTTTCAAATGATGGCAAGCATGACTTTCTTTCACTTGCAGGGTTTCTGGATACTGCTCCGTGGGGAAGTATATCCATTTGTTAGTTTGTTTCCACTGCTGCCATTAAGAGCCTCTTTCTCCTCTTGTCTTGTTCCCTCTTTCCTTTATTGATCTCTTATTTTTTGTTTATACCCCCAGGAAAGGTGTTAAACAAATGAAACGTACCCCCTTCTTCAGTCATCCACCCACCCCACCTTTAGTTTTCATTTGAGGAACATAAATACAGATAGTCAACATGAACTATTATGAATCTGCTGTTACCGTCTGATAAGATGCACACATTTTACATTGGTGTTTCTGGCTGTGTATGCCCGGTATTCCTTTATAACCAGTGTGTATTGTGGCATTGTGTTGAATTTCCACTGCCTTTACTTCTAAATGCTTACTGTATTTGCCAATAAACAATATATAGGTACAGTAGCTGACTATGTGGCGCATGTGTGCCAAGCCAAGCTGAAGATGTAGGGGCTTTGTACAGCAGGCAGGTAGAGCTGGGGCAACATAGTCATCCCTCATAGCAATTAGAGAAGGGCCAGGAAGGGCAATATTTAATGACCTTATAAAAACATTAGAGACTTCTGCTCCGCTCCTCATCAGTTTATCTTTTGTTCTGTCTCACTTCAGCGGTTAAATCCATATCTCTCTGATGCCCTCCCTCGTTCTCTCTTACAGAAATTCAGCAATAATTCTTGGTTCGCTGCTTTATCCTCTTTTGCGGAAATACTCTCTTCAATCCTCCATCTTGATGGTTTCATAACCCCCCCCCTTTTGCATGTGCCTGGTCTTCAGCCCCTCCTCCCCTCCACTGCACATCACCCATCCATCCATTATAGGACTGGCATGGTTCCAGCTGCCATCATAAGGCTTTTATTTCTCTCTAATCCAACAGTGATTGATGCACATCTTCGCTGAAGGATGGAGTTTTAGAAGCAGTGGAGTGAAATATGCTCCTGTTTCCTGTGTTTCATGCGCGGACACAAATGTTGCCATTTATGGCACTTATCAGTAAGGTTTTTATGGTTGTAACTCAAAATATGTACCCCTGCACACACACACACACTCACTAATTGTTAATGGTCATCTATAATCAAGCTGTTACTTTGCGTGAGCGTGAATAGTCAATGATTCGTGCTGTCACCCAGTCATGCGGTGAATCAATGTGACGTGACAGAGGGGCTCGTGCGCCTGTCATTTTCTCATACCTCATAAAAGATTAAACATGTGGCACAATGTGGTGTAAGCCCACCGCCCGCTACGCACAGACGGACCCCAGAAAGGACCTCAGTGTGTCGTGAGCTCTGCTGCTTTACTAAGCAGCTTGGACAGACTTGGTTGCCCCTGGAAGACATTTTGCCTCAAGTGGAAAGGAAAGAGACAGCGGGCTGAGACCAGTGTCATGACTTAATTATTTTAAAACCACCATCTTTCTTTCCTTATATTACATTACGTTTTGACTTTTAATCGTGCCTAGGTATTTTAATAATCCTAAACACACAAAGGACCAATGTCCTTATTTTATTTGTCAGAGTCTGGTGGTCAATACAGCTTTTTAAAACATAGAGACCCTTAAAATAAATTGTGGACATTAGTGGCTTTGGGGAATTCCTTGAAGGGTAGTCCATTGTAAAACACACAGGCGCGTGTCACCCAATCGCCCAGTGTCTTATTAGCAGTGGATGCTCCATTGTCTAGCAGGCAGCTAAGAAAGGAATGGCTGGGCTACTGTAAAATAGACAATGTACTGTACATGATACCGCTGAACAGATGACAGGAAGGGATGGAAGAGAGGGAGTAAGACACAACCACAGATAAGGGTGTGTGAATGCCACCCAGAAAGACTAAACATCCACAGAATCATTAAGGAAAGAACAATCAGAGAAGATTGCATTGACCTGAAATGGAGTCACTCAATTGTACTGAAATTAGCCTAAAATAACTGCAGTTAGGAGGAAGTGAACATATCATGCACGTACGTTAGCGAGCGCAACGTAAAAGTGAGCGCAGCCAGAGTGCAGATAGCGCACTCTGTGCAGTCACATTTGTCACATGTACTAAACTGGTGCCTGATCACGTAATCTGCGCTTGGCACCGCCCTCTAAACTTGCCGTTAACACGGCGAGCGCTTGATAATAGCGCTATGTCTTGCGATCTAAAAACAAAACTTTCCTCAATTTTATTTATATATTTATAGTCTGCATAAATACGTAAAGCTGCAGCAGTTATCCGGAATATGCCTACATGTTAGACAATGATTTAGTGTGCCTCTCAGGATTTAGCTTACTTAAAATGGTAACCAATCTTGAGTTAGGCATTCTTGACAGAAGAAATAAAGGACTAATTGTATCAGCATGAAGAGGACAGTTGTTTTCCCCCCGCAGACAAACGTGAAAGAGCGAGCGAGATAAAGACAGATGAGAGACAAGATGCGGGGGTGGCTGACGCACAGAGGATGCAGCAGGTGAGAGACTGGATGGTGTGCTTCTCCCCTAGCTGGATGTGGCCTCATGCCAGACACACACAGACACACGGAGGCAAACAGTCAACTCAGGAACCCAGGTGGAGGGTTAGTTCAAGGACACACAGATGGCACTTTTACCTTCTTGTTGGGCTCTTAAATGTCTTTCCCGTCCTCATACTGTTGGTGAAGGCTGTAGAGAAGTCTTCTCTCCTCCTACAGGAGCCCTCTCTCTCCGTCTGATCCTGTGATGGCCTGCGATGTAACGAGACAGCACGTATAGAATGGTAAACATTCCTCTAAAGATTGACGATGTGGTTTTGATGGCGTCACATGCCAAATGTTAGATGAGACAGATGTGTGCTATTGGTATCTTTAAAAGTACTTGTGATGCATCTGTGTGTGTGTGTAACAACCAGATGTGCGTGTAATACTTGGTAGGTTATGGTTAGCTGGCTAAATGGATAAAGTGACTGCTTAGTGTAATTCTAATGGAATGAAAACTTCAAATGGAATAGTCAAAGCGCTCTCACCAGACATGCTAGCAAAAACAAAGATGAGTCAAACAACCCTAACATGCTGGGATTATCCTTTCAGATTACAGCGAGGATTTAAATGAATAGTTGACTTTAAATCATGCGCAGTAAAAAGGCAGTCGTATTGAAGATGTTGTGCCAACATGCAGTTTATATGCATGAGTTTGTTACTTCACTTAGTGTGTTTAGTCTGATTTGGGATGTAATTGTGCAGGCAGAACGAGCTAATCGTGCCAACGAAGTTGATTGGCAGTGTAGAAGACCCACAAACACAACTCCATCCCAGTCAGTTTTAAAGCACATTGCACAGGAGGAGGAGGCGGGTAAAGCAGATATTGCTCAATTAACAGTAAGCAGCAACCATTATATCACACACACAACAGTCACTATACTACGTGTGTGATTGTGTGCTCTAAAAGAACTGGCACCATTTGTCCCCCCGCCCTAGATTCTTAAACCCACTTGCACAGAGAAACAAGCGTGCGGGTGCCATATCAAACGGTCCAGTGTCCAGGAGGAGCAACCCAGCATAGAGCTCCCAGCGAGGCTACTACAGTGCTCCTTTGTTTAGCCTATAGGCGGTGCTGGCGCCCCCTAGCTTCACACTATGGCCATCGGTGGCTGGGAGGCGTGTCTCCACAGGCACACCAGCAGAGACGGTTGGGGTCTTCCCATTCTGTTTCCCTTTATTTGTCTTTCTCTAAACTCCTACGTACGCCATAGCTTTTCTGTGAAGTTAGCATTACAATATGTGAGAGGTGTGTGCATTATACTGTTTACTAGTGCGGCTGTAAGTCAGAACCTCCGACCTCAATGAACCCATCAACCCCAGTGGAGAGACCTAGTGAGCACAGAATAGAGAGGCCCATTGCTTAGAGCTCTAAATCGGAAGCAGGTTAGGCTTTTCTCAGAAAGGATGGAGGAAAGGATTTATTTTTGCATTTTTATGTTTCTAAGAAATAACATGGCGTGATACATTGACCGGAGCTTCTTAAATATATACCCCAAGTACACATCTCGTAATTTCTCATTTAGGCAAAGAAAAATACCAGAGCTGCCCACTGAGGTTAGTGAAGACATAATTTTAGTCGTTTCCTTATACTGTACCCCCTGCTAGAGCGGCAAACCCGTACTAAAGAGCATAAATAGTGCTCTAGTAATGTTGCTGCCTGGGGCATGTATTTGGAAATGAGGGAGACCAGAGAGATTTCCCAACAACACGCGCTCACATGCGCACACACACACACACACACACAGGCACACACACCCGCACACACACACGCACACACACACACAAAGCCCTAGCTGCTAGGGCCTAGCAGCTACATGGCAATCGGATCATTAAGCCAGACTAATCTACAAACATTATGTTTATAAAAATAAAAAAGAAACACCATTCCAGCTCAAGCATTTGAACACAGAAGCTATGCTAATTCATTGTCACTGTGTGTGTGTGCGTGCGTGCGTGCGTGCGTGTGTGTCATGACTATGTATCATGTCTTTCACTACAGCAGACAGAAAGAGACAGACAGCCAGAGAGGGAGAGCACGAGAGAGCAAGAGCCCTTGATCTCAACGCCTGCCTCTCTCAGACCCCCACTGTGCCAGTTTCATTAATCAATGGAACAGACGTAGACTGGATCCCGCAGTGCCATGAGCAAAACACGCTAGCTAGTGTGGCTCTGTGTGAGGGGACTGCACACCTCTGGGGACCGAGGTGGCGGACATGATGAAGCCCTCCGAGACTCCACAGAACAATTATCATCCATACTGAAGTCTCTGCCCCACAGTACCTTCACAAGTAATTAGGATTATTCATCCACGTCCTACACGTATAACACAATGTGACAAAGCATGACACATATTTCTGTTGACATTTTAATTGTTTTTCTTTGTTTTTAAAATAACCAAGGGAAAAAAATACAACATGGTTACAAATATGTCCAACAAAACTTTTAACATAACTAGACTGCCAACTATAAACTAGTCCCAGTAGCAATCACAAAGACTAAATCTGCCAATCACCAAATGTCATATGCAAAAGGTCTTGCACATTTGTTCTAAAAATATATGAAAAATTGCTTGTGATGTTCCAAAGAATAACAAATAATTAAATTAAATAAAGTCAGTGGCTGTATTTAAACATTTCAACTGTGAGGTAACCCTTGGGAGATGGGTGTCGTTAGAATTGTGGGCTATAATGTGAAATGTGACAAAGGATTACTCACAGTTGTACACGAGTCAGAATCGTCATTCTAACCTGAGAAATGTTGAGATCGTTGCAGAAATGAATAGTTCCCACAGAAATAGTATCTAGAATATGCCCCACCAATTTCCATTTATTCATATTTGGTATAATGACATAAAATAGCATATTGGCAAAAATTTGGAATTCAACATTGTTATATTACAAATGTAAAATATCCAAAATTGTTCCTCAATCATCGGAATACATATTTAATACCATATATTTATTTAATACCAGATCAGAATTTAGAATTAACATTGTTGAATAGTGTTTATGTTCTCATTACAATTGAGGAATGTGTGCCATTTCCTGGTGTCTAAATGACCAACTCGCTCATGTCACATAGTTCCCAATGCCCTAACTTGCCCCAACAGTTATGAAAGGTCGAGCTCCTCATTTAGATGCTCAGATGTTTAAGTGAAACTTGTGACATTTGCCTTTTGGCTCAATGCTTGCTTTGTCAACCATGGTGTACAGAAGAATCTTTCATCCCACCTTCAGACAGACATACACTGTTGGCTCTTTGTGAGTTAATATGTTCTCCTTTGAGGCTGTCTGAATATGTATTAACTAAAACATAAGTAGGGACCTTAGATTAGTTAAGCAGTTAACAAATAAAACTGGTATTGTTACGGGGCTGTGCATGGAATATAAAAGATACCATTGAATCGTAGTTTTAACATGAAGCCACTGATCCATTCGATTTCCAGTGCCCCCCCTTCCCAAACAGAAATGCAGACATGAATGCCCATGTCAGTCCTCAACCCGAGATGCTCCCGATCCCAACAGTGCTTTGTGCTAGTTGACACTGTACCAACGCCTCACATTCAGACAAAGGAGCCGGTGCAGGCCTCGGGGGGGCAGATGACAAGTGCTCCTTAAGCGTGGCCAGACATAATCCAGTCCTTACTCCCCCCCGCCCCCCCACACACACACACACGGGGTGGGGGAATTATTCAGAGCACATTAGGGAGGTGACAGGGCCAGGCATCAAGGGATTCTCCCCACTTGGCCCTCCTAATCAACCTACACAACCCCTCCAGAGACCCTCTCCACTCATTCCTACCTCAATGCCCATGACCCAGACACATCCAGGAACATTTAAAAAGGCAGGAGAACCCCCGGGATATGAGGTTTAATTGTATGTCTTCTTGGTCCAAATTAAACAAGCTGGAGCACTGCTAGTAGCCCTGAGACCTCCTCCACCACCAGCCCCGTCCCCATAATCTAACTGACTGGCATGTTCAACAGACTCAGAGCATGCCATCAAAATAATGACCTATTGTCTTGTTATATTGTCTTCTATTAGACAAGAGATGATGGGAGACCGGGAGAGGAGAATTTGTAATGATGACCCTACTGAATTACACCCTGGGAAGAAGAATATCATTATTCAAAGGTAGAATGTATCTTTCATCTTTCGAAAGATTTCAAGCCTAACTGGGTTGGAAAAATGTAGTTGTCAGAACACTCACTAGAGGTTCTAAATATGTCAGAACACTCACTAGAGGTTCTAAAGCTGTGGGCTAACCACAATATATGTACAGAGGCAGGCAAATTCACTAATTTTAGCTTCTATGTAAAAGAAGAAATAGCAACGCTCCCCCGGATGCTGTCTCGTCTTCAAATGTTAACGCCAGCTTGCAGACAAAAAAAAAAACACTATTGTCAGCTTGAACACACAAAATAAACTGCAAAAACATTGGTTTTACAGACAGTGGGTGTAGACTACAGAGATCCATCAGTCTGCCTATGTGAAATATGACACCGCCTCTCTGCTGAGTGCAATACGGTCATTAGTGACTGCAACGCCTTGGTGCTAAAGCGTATCCCGCGCCATACAGCAGGCAAGGCACCTACTCAGTTAACACATGGAGAAACATGTCAGAAAACAGACCCTACTCGCCGGCAGCCTGAATGACTTTTAGCGGTTTGTGAAATAAAATATCCTAATTTCCTAGTTAATTGCAAATACATTTAAATGTGAAAAGTTAAGTAAAGAAACGGACACTGGTGCTGCAGTATCGTCACCGAAACCAGACTAAATGTAGGCCTACCACAAAGCGTGACAAAAGTTCTATAGATTTTAATATTTTATTGGCCTGTTATTACACCAAGCCTCCACATATACATTACATATAAAAAGGCAGATGGGCAACAGGCTAAATCTGTTAGCAGACTGTTTATAATTAACTTAATTTGCCTGAATTGCCTGAAATATGTTGTTTTACTTTATAAAGGAAGACTAGATTTAGAAGACTAGACTGTAGATTTAACATCAAATCAATGTAAATGGAGGATGTTGCCTCACTGTATTCCTGGAAAAACCATGTCGAAATAGCTACTTTTCATTTTCACTGTAAATGTTGTAAAAGCTTAGCAGAAATAACAGAAGCTTTACCAGTAAGGGTGTTAACACAGACACTCAGTGGAAATGATTGTTCTTCAGAAGGAAAGAGAAAATGGGGTGGAAACACAAGAGTGCATTATCTGAATTTACCTGTAAAGCTCACAGCTGAAAAATGACTAAAGCACATTTTACCAGCTTTGTCACTTGCCCTGTTCATGCTCTGTGGGGCCTGTTGATAGAACCACCACACCAGAAAAATACTGTGTTCATAAAATTGAGCGAATGATTTCTTTCATCTGGGATCATGGAGGCATTGTTCCATTTTCTCGACCTATACCCATCACTCCTCTGTACTAACTGCACAAGCAGCTATTCTGTGACGAACTTGTGTTTACGTTGACATTGTAAAAATCCCAAACCTGGCTGCAAGTGATCAGTTTAAAAACCCCATCCGTGGAAAGGGGATTGATGAACCCAAACCTACACACTGTGGGGATTATCATGCGCCCTTAAAAGGAGTTCTTATCCATTAATCCCTTCTGTTGTATTTCTCAGACCTATCAGAGAAAAAAACAGATGGATGCCAAAAAATGTAGGTCTTTCCCCATTTGGAGATTACATCTGCCTATACCCTGCCAGTCCAAGCCATATCTATTGCATGGGGCTGTCCTGGGGCCAAATAACCTTTCCTGAGAGGCCCTGGCTTGCTTATCTGATGCCAGCAGACAGGATGAGATGATGACCATGCCAACCAACCAGTCTGTGACTTCGGTTCTGCTTTCACGCTGGTTTACTGATCATGGACTTACCTTGTTTTGTCTTATGTTGTCAAGCAGTGTTTGGTGAATGCTGGATTTGTATAGTGATCTCTCAGATAAGGAAGGACACAGGGCTGGACAAGCCACTAAACCCGACCCCCACCCCCCCGTGCAATGTCTGAAGTAGATGATGTATACACCCCTCAACCCATCAGGTGACCCATAGCCCACAGGCGAGATGACCCCATATGCCCTGCGTGTTTATTCTTTTTTCAGAGGTCAGCACTCTATCATTTACTCTTAAGTGCATTTTTTAAAAATAAAATAAAAAAACACCATTGGCTAGGGCCAAAATTCTGTCTTGAGACGATTAACTGCACTGCCAAAAGAAAAGTAAAAAATAAGAAACAAAAGGCAAACCCTCATGGCTGATATATTGCAAAAGGGGATGCATTTTCCTCAACGTACCTTACAGTGAGTGCTGTGAGTGCATATATTTTCAATTCACTTTGAAAAAAATGCGTTCTACTTGAGGCAAAATGTCAAATGTGCTCGTCAACCTCTGAGACACCTTCACATTCCTTCATGAGACGACCGCAACGGCATAGAAAAGCATCTGCCCCTCCACTCCTTGCAGATGGAGGCGGAACATATGTAAATTGGTTCATTAACCTTACAGCGCTTTAACCACTGGCCCGTGTAGATGGCTTGTTCCAGCCCGGCTTTTGGAATTGTATTAACGCCCATTAATAGCATCAGGAAGCTTCCGCTTATGCCTGAGGTGGTTCAATGTAGCGTCGTCAAGCGATGTAATAATATGTGACAACCCTCTGATTATCACTGCTGTGATTATAACGGCATGTCAAACGTACAGCCCCGTCCGTCCGTCCGTCCGTCCATGTTGGGAAAGGGGGGTGGGATTCATTCTAATAGCCTCCCCCTTCTCCCAGCACTGGCCTGAATATTCTGCCTCATAACAACACAATGGCATGATGAGAAAGGATACATGCTGACTTGGGGGTGGGGAGAATGGGAATGTGGTCAAAAAGATATGTGTTTTCATGTGCCGCTTCCCCCAAAACCTTGCACGGTGTGTGAAAAATATAAGCTAGGAGTGGTGTGTGTTTGTGTGTGTGGGGGGGGGATTTACATCTGGAACAGGGAGGAGCATACAGAAGGAGATCAGGGGTCACCTCACAGGCTAGACAGGTCCTGGGTATTAAGGCACACGTGCACATGCATTGCTACTGTTAACCATGCGTTCCCCACCTTGTGTCTCCCCCTCTAACATGCTCATCGTTGCTCAATTGTCCCTCGAGTTTGCCTCTTTTCTCCCTTTTGGACGGTGATTCAAACACAATTAACCTCTTCACAACTGGGGACTTCTCTCAGAAAAAGACACTTCTCACACACTTCTCCCCCCTTCCAAATGTACATTCCTGACCGTGACTTCACTCCTTCACGCGTAAATCTGGTTACCAAAATCCTGAACTGTGGCTTTGTGATTGTCAAATGTCCTTACCTTGGGCATTTCATTATGTTATTTCAAGTCAGATTTTATTTGGAGCTTTAACATTATTTATTACACGATCCTTTTGACCTAGTTCAACCTATATATCCTTAATATCATATCTTAATTTCATATTAGTTAAAAGCTAAGCAGCTTTTACAAAATGTGTCCATTTACAGATAAACATTAAAATAATGAGTAGCATGGAACAGTTTGTGTGCTGACTGGACCAGCTGATACTGCCCTGCAACCCCATCCTCACACGTCCAGAACATGTTGGCTTCCCCATTCATTAGGCAGAGGCCTCCTATGAGTGTGGGAGAGAAGAACAGCTTGTTGCTCCCATTGAGGCTTTTAAAAATGACGGTAGTGTATGTATGTATGTATGTATGTATGTATGTATGTATGTATGTAATTTCTTTATTTTTATATCTGCATGTAATGCAAATGTATTGTTTCCACCATCAAACGTAAACGACATTGCATTCCATCAAAACAGCCCTTCCTAAATGTAGTAAGCTATGGCAAAGAAAGCAGTTCACAATAACAATTTTTCCATGAAGCCAGCCAGCATAATTTCTACTGAGAGGTTTTGAAGAACAAAGCATTATCACCACATTTTGATTTATAAGCTACCTTATTATCAATACCCCAAACTAGAAGCGTTCACAATATTGTGTGCATTGTAACCACATTAAACCTGGTTCCTTAAAATAAAACAGGAGGATTTTTTGCTGCCCTCCCAGCAAGAGTTTGTCTGCACATCCAATGATACCGTGTCACAGTATACAAAGCCTTTTCTTTACACACACGTTAATCAACACAACAACACACGAACATAAATATGATAATACTGACAGACCTGAGCAACTTTGAAGTTTTCTCATGAATGCGTGTATTGTGGTGTTGTGCGAGTCACACACAATCCATCCAAGATTTACTATCTATCTATCTATCTATCTATCTATCTATCTATCTATCTATCTATCTATCTATCTATCTATCTATCTATCTAT
>JAODOY010000019.1:1926530-1959520 GCA_025399855.1 Forbesichthys papilliferus | reverse complement strand
AATGGGTTTTCTCAGAAGGGTGGCTGGCGTCTCTCTTAGAGATAGGGTGAGAAGCTCAGCTATCCGTGAGGAACTCGAAGTAGAGCCGCTACTCCTTCGCGTCGAAATGAGCCAGTTGAGGTGGTACGGGGATCTGGTAAGGATGCCCCCTGGGCGCCTCCCTTGGGAGGGGTTTCAGGCACGTCCAGCTGGGAGGAGGCCTCGAAGAAGACCCAGGACTAGGTGGAGAGATTATATCTCCACAATAAGGGTTCCTAGGGTGCACCCAGGAAGAGATAAGCCCACAGGCATTTATTTACTACCTGATATGTTGTATTAGATCTGCGGTACTTGCCACCAACAAAGAGCTGCCAATACATGCGATGCTGACAAGCATGTGCCGCATAATTGTGTGTGTGCTACATACAGTATGTGTGTTTATTAACATGCATGTTATTAGAGTAGCTATAGGAGATGTCACCACTGTTTAAGACAGTGAGAAAGTACTGTAAAATGTGTGTGTGCGTGCCTACGTGTGCGTGTGTGCTACATGTGTGTTTTTTAACATGCTTGTTATTAGAGAATGTAAGTGTTAGTGTTAAGAGTTAATTAGACAGTGAGAAAGTACTGTAAAATGTGTGTGTGTGTGTGTGTGTATGTGTGTGTGTGTGCGTGCCTACGTACGTGTGTGTGCGCGCATGCATGTATGTGCATGTGTGCACATCATGTCTGTAGTGGGGAATGTAGATGTACAGTATTTACACGTAGCTTATGGGACAGAGAGAATGAGGCAGACAAATATGCACTGGGCTGTATTGTCCTCTCGCAGTGCCCTTGAGATGTGCCTGCACGCTGCTAACTATTTTCCACATGAAGTGTCTCACCTGTGTCCAAAGCTTGTGTTGGTGACCAGGGTTCATTATGGATAATAACCTGTATTCTTCTACATTCTTTCCCTAAAATGCAGAGATTCAAATAAATGTGCCTGTTTTTCCATTTTGTATATACTGTGTGCTAGCCAAACTAAGGAATAACAAACAGTGTCTCTCAATATAGATCATATTTTGGCACACCTGAAAACTTTTCAAAATTTCAATTTTAATCTTTACATTTCAGCACTGAAATACATTTAGTTATTTTGTAATTATCCAACCAATGCTTACATTTAGTTGTAATAAGAATGTTTCACACATGTACCAATAGTGTTCACCACATCTCTCCAAATGTCTTCCCTTCCCACCTGCTAATTTTCCCAGCATTCTTATCACCCAGAATGACGATTGAGAAATTATTGGATGCTGGTTCAAGATAACCAAAATAGAACATTTCTGTTAAATATGCAATCTGTCTGAACGGTTGTTCTCTGTCACCTGGATGGAATTACAGGATATAATCCCTAATTTGGTATTCTGGTATATTATTCACTATTTCCCTGAACAGATATATGCTAACTTGGAGGCTTTTCATTAGGTATCAAATCAGAGGTCCACTATACCATGTCAGGTCATAATTATAAGCAATTACTTCCATGACAAACTCTGAGAATCTACCCAATTAAATGACCTAGCTAAACTGGCAGCAAGCTGCATTCAAGCAAGACATGATTAAGGCTAGTCTGTACCACTCTGAGAACAATAGCGCTCATTCTGCTTGAATTAATGTTCATTCCCAGGTGAATTCACAGCTTGTTCAGCACAAGGTGAACAGATGCCAAGAACAGACCATACCAAACGACGGTTGGCAGAAACGTGTGGGCATTGATGTCGACTTCAAACTTAACCTGTAGTACACATAGACAACAGACATTCTCTTCCAGCAGAGAGATATAGAGAAATTTAGTGTTTATGCAAATAGCGAATAGTGTTTGATGAACTCATGGTGTGTTTGTGTGTGTGTGTGTGTGTGTGTGTGTGTGCGTGTTTGCATCCCCACCCCCTTCGCGGCAGAAATAACGTAATTCCCTGCGTTCATTAAGGCTCCACAGAAGGAGATTCCATTAATCTGTTCATTAGGCTACATCAAAAATGGAACTACTTATTAAAATCAGATCCAGCTGTGTGCTCTCGTTATGGACTGCAGACGCATACCCACCAACCTTAACAATGCTCGTGGCACTAAACCAAAATCCACCGCATAAAGAAAGGGAGGGGTATAGTTCAACCACATTGGACTGTTTTGGCTCAACACCCCATTATTATTGTTCTCATCTTAGTCTGGGTTGATGAATAAACATTACTTTTAGCTGCTAGTGTCTGATTGCACCGTTTCCAATTAATTTACATTTGCCCTGAATGGAGGGCATTTCTGGACTTAATCACTATGAGGTATCTTCTCAGTTTTCCTCAAGTATATTCTTTCAGCCCTAGTCTGGGCCATTCTCTCTCTCTCTCTCTCTCTCTCTCTCTCTCTCTCTCTCTCTCTCTCTCTCTCTCTCTCTCTCTCTGTCTCTATAAAATCCCATTAATCTCAGCCGGTGGTTTTGAACAAAAGCTGTGGGCTAAGCAATTGATCTGGGCATTGATCCCACTCGCCTGAACGATCATAAAGGTGTTAAATTGGTTTCTTGGAGGATATGTATTTTTCATTGCTGGCCGCTGAAAGCAGAAGAAGTTCCTGCTCGGAAAACAAAGAAATTAACGTTGGTCATGATGTTAAAATATTGAAGACAGCATACCTTGAAAACTGCTCCTAAATGTGGGCTTTGAGGCCAGTTTGTAGCAATTTCTTGAAGCACTGTTTTCTGAAACCTAACAATTTAAATCTGTCTGTGTAATGACTTTTTCGCTGTTCCAAGGTCACGCAATGAACCATCTTTGGCCACAGTGGGAGCCACTGTAAAATGCCTCTTCACACATTTACTACTGCTGCGTTTGTCTTGCAGAGCACAACTGGAAGGTTATTTCAAGATATTTGAACAAGTGAACATAAAATACATTACTTTATGACCTGTAATAAGAACTCAAGTTAAAAATATGTGTGAATAATAGTATTGCTCATGAAGTGCTAAATAGAACCAGTTAAACTAATACTAATACAAACCAGGGTGTTAACTTTCTGGATAACACCCTGGTTTGTATTAGAATTAGTAACCAGTTTTTCCAACTGAATAAACATGCTGTATACACTAACTTAGCAACTGAAGATATTTGATCTACTCTTTCCATGACCATTTATTTGTATGATACAAATAAACCAACCAACCTGAACATACAGTATGATACATTTGGTTCTGCAGAGTTCAATAAACTTGTCAGTGTGAACTTTGTTCAATTCAACAGTCCAATGTGAGCATTTTACAGCTTGGCTATGCCATAATCTTTGTTCTTTACTAAGCTAACAATAAATAAGAAGATACATTCTCAGATCTATGCCATAGATAATAGAGCTGCGTGTGCAGGCAGCGTGTATTCTAACATCAAGCATTGCGGCGCGTTGCATGCTTGACAGAGCAAAGGAAGAACCTGTCAGGGAAACAGCTTGTGTTGTTGGCAGGCAAAAGGTCAAAGGGGTGAACTCCAACCCCTGTTCCTCCCCTTACGCCTGCCTGTCCCTTTTACCAGACGGGTGTCTCCTGATCTCGCCTCTAGCAATCCCCCACCCCCCTCATCTTCTCCGCACAACCCGCTTTTTGATGACCCACGTTCCGTGTGAGAGAGGTGGCTTCCAGGCAGGCAGAACGAGGACATCTCTTTGATGACATTTGTCCACATTCCTGACAGGAAGAAGGAGGGCTTTGAACAACGGGGCTCTGACATGCACCCCGCCTTACACTCTCTCAAACACACATGCACACACACAGTTGCAGTCTGAGGTGGAGGAGTGGAGAGAGAGAGATGAGATAGGGAATATTTAAAGTTCGTCAGTACAGCGCCTCTGATGATTTTAATAATGCCTTTTGAATGTTGCTCTCATCCAGATGCCTCCAGACCACAAGCAAAGTGTGGAGAAGGACGAATAGAGAGGGAGAGAAACAGAAACAAAGTCACTTGTGTGGTCACAAGTGGTGGAACAGGCCACGTCAACTTTGTTGTATTTTTGACCTTTATCTATGTTGATAAAAGAGAAATGGGAAACATACGCATTCTGACAATACTTTCCAAGCCGTTTTCATGTTTGAGTCACTGTGTCTGTGTGTGAGCAGGTTACACTACATTCTGGCTTTGATATCCTGGTGTTTTAAGCTAAATCGACTGCATCTGTTTAGTATTTGAATGGAAAACCAACAGATGCTGTTACTGAACTACATACAGTACACAGTACACAGTACCATGCAACAACCTTGGCACTGTGGCAGTCATTGTGCAGTCTCTAGTGTTCCGGAAGGTGTGTGATTTGACTCTGCCTTACCAGTGTTATGATACTACTTATGTTTTGACTGCCTGCAAAGTAAACAGCCACCCATACAGAAACCTCCCACAACAAGTGATACACTGCTGCAGGCTTACAGCGCGTCACGTTAATAAGGTGCTTGAGAAGGAACGACGATACATTTGTTTACCTGATGTGAACACATTATATGACAGACTTGAACGAAGTGAGACTTGAACAATTTCTAAGCCGGGATCAATACGCATTCCTCTCAAAGCTAACTATGCTAGCGTACCTGCACCTGTCTATTGATTCACATTCCCTTCCCGCGCCGCACAAGCATTCGCTGACGTTGGGTGCACACAACATCTCAGACAGTTCTCACAGACTAAAAGCCACTAAGTATTTCACAACAGCCAGCACACCACAGTATGACTAAAGAGAAACATCTTTTCTGGTCCACAAAGAGTGCAGTGTTTGTTGATGGAAAAGAGGGGAAAGTGGGACTCTCAACCTTGTTTTTTCCTCATTCTTTCCTTCTGAAAGTGACCTTTATGTGTTCGTCTGGATACGTGGTGTAATGATTAACGTAGGCAGGCATGGGAAGCGCCCAGCAGTCACAATGGAGGGGGTTGTTTGGAGCAGAAACTCATCGTTGCACTTCGGTCAGCTTCCCAAACTCACCTGGCCGTTCTATGGGAGCTAGCTGCTGGAGACAAATCTACTACTTAAACATTATTAGCAGCAGAATCAGTCACAAACTTTTGGCAGCCAGCAAACAGATAAAACGTGTTATGTTGTCAAATAAGGCACGTAGCAATGTGTTTCCAAGAGTGTGGAACAATTCACACGAGAACGCACTGTGGTTCCACTGTGAGAGACTTTTTTTTTGTGTGTATTTCAGATTTTAGGATAGGCAAATTGCTCACACATTGCACCCGCAACACACATGTCTGTTTGATAAGCATCATTCCATAATAACATTAATATATTTATTAAGCTAACAACGGAATGAAAGTGATACTGTATATGCAGTCATAAAATACAATCAATGTGCATAGATTAGCAATAGAACACTTTTAAATTCTACCAAAAAATGTTATTAATCATTAATTATTATCAATCAGTGTTCATTGATGATCACATACAGTACTTGTCTTGGCTGCAATATGTAGAAATCTGTAAAGATGCAAGACACCAGTTTATTATATTGTCACTATACGACCTGTTAAACTCAATTGATATACTGTATCTAACCGTTTTACACTGTTGAAGCCTGTTAGTGCAGGGCAACATTGTTGGCTGTAGGAGCTCATTTCTGCGCTAACCTCAGTGCTCCTTAACAGGTGGACGACCAGATGAAGCTTCTGCAGAACTGTTGGAGCGAACTCCTCATCCTCGACCACATCTTCCGACAGGTGGTGCACGCCAAGGAGGGCTCCATCCTATTGGTCACCGGGCAGCAGGTGAGAAGCTGCAACCCTTCCTCTCGTACACGCCTAAACCCAACCTCACACCGAGACGCATTACAGACCACCACCTCAACACCTCTAAAGCACTATCGATTAGCCAGCGCGGTGCGGGTTGCTTCGCCATTAAAAATAGATTACGCTTATAGGTATACGCTAATGTGACCAGAATAATCAATTACGAGTTTTTAGATTCCTACTCTTAGTGGGTCAGGCTTCCAACAGTGAATAAATCAAGTGGTTGTTTAAGCATGCCGCAGTCATATTGAACAGCGGGTGGAGCAGAGGAGCAGATGGGGGGTTGGGAGGGGGGGGGGGGGGGGGTTACCAGTGTGAATGTGTTATTTAGCTTCGTTGAGGGCTTCTGAGATGGTCAATGGGGGCCAATGCCTGAGGCCCTGACAGGCACACACAAACAGCAAACGCTCATTTCTATACAGTGCATAATTATATTATCTCTCTCACACACACACACACACACACACACACACACACACTGCACACACTAATAATATAGTTCATTATTAGAATCTCTCAAACGCGCGCACACATGCTAAAAAAAGAATACAGTTAATGTACACTCGCAAACAAGTTATTTCAACTACTAGTCTTATTACTGTCTTATTCAAATGAGAACATGGCACATGCAAACGCACTCGCGCGGTTGCCACGGTTGCTCATTATGAATATACTGTACCAAAGCTCTTGACACCGTCACGTAAGCTGTTCTTTATTTTCCACAAATATTGTTCGACAATAGATGCAGGAATATAAATATTGGAACAAGCCAAGAGTTTCAGAACAATGCTATGTGGGTACGTTTTACTTGCATTATTCTGAATGAAGAGAAGGTCAGGCCTGCTGATTGACAGGTCAGAGTAACCAGCTAGACCCGACAGATAGACTGGATATACAAACAAAGATAAATGAAGCAGAAACAGAATGATGAAAGGAGGGAAAACAGAGACAGAGAAAAGTCTACTTTTGAATTCAATTGTCATAGCGTCATATTCACACACACACACACACACACGCTGGGAGTGCCTCCAGATGCTTCGCCCTGCGCTCCTGTACTCCTACAACCAGAGCTGTCCAGCCCCCTCCACGCCACACCACACTGCTCTGTGTTTGATTAGCGCTGCCTGGCTGTGAGATGAGGTGGTCGGTGTGCACAGGGAAAATATATAAAGTGGGAGCACAGAGGGATATAAAGGAGTACGAGAGTAGGGTTGGGGAGTGCAGGAAAGGAGGAGAAGAGGAGGAGGAGGAGGAGGTGGACGTTGAAGATGAGAGGTGTTGAGCTGGGGGTATGGTGGGAGGTATGGGACTGAGATCTTGTTTGCATATTTTGCTTAATGAACAGCTGGTGTGTGTGTGCGTGTGTGTGTGTGTGTGTGTGTGCGTGTGTGTGTGTGCGTGCATGTGCGTGTAAGAAAGCCTGAGAGAGAGAGAAGGGCTTCATTATCTTCTATTATTCTCTTCTTGGCCAGGGGTGACAGCACAGCAACTAATACCAGGGATATTTAGACTATTGTAGCCATATCTCACAAACTGGCACGCACGCACGCACACACACACGCGCACACACACACGCACACACACAGTATACACACAGAACTCTCCCTGTAAGAACCGTGCCCTCCTCTAATACAGTAATTATGCATCTATATAGTACACTTTGTCTTTACACACATACTCTACACTGTCTATAGCAGGGTTCCCCAATTCATTTTCCACAAGGGCAAAAATGTCCGGGGTTAAACACGGACCCACCACACTGACCCACCACACTTGGCACGCACGCACATGCCTTTTACATCTGACTTTGAAAAAAGTGAAAACATTTAATTGAATAAACAACTATACAGCTCTACAGTAAGTAGCCTATAATCTTAAAACAAACTGAAAGTTTAACATTAATGCTGATTGTTAAACAGTGTATATCTGCAAAATGTTCAGCAACAGCTTTCCACAGACAGGTAGCAACAGCATCTCTACAACCACATTTATTCAGCTCAATAATAGTCAAGCCAGACTGTGAGAAAATACTCAAACTGAAGGACAGTTGTATTCATTTGTACTATGTTGTTTTCTGTGTTATAGTTAGTAGGCTACTGAATGCTACACCGGTATCAATGTTGTTATGATTATTACTCCACAATAACATTGATGGATGGGCAAAAATAGATGAATGTTAACTCACCAATCAGTGAGCAAAGTGACAGCGATGGGTTACACAACAGATCATTCTGTTATGTGTTAAAAATATGAACTGCGTTGTAGACCACCATCGCGGTACCGAAATGAACCTTTTTGACTCAACTGCCCCAGTGGCTGGTAGATGAAAAATATCCACCGCTGCTGGCCAAGCATAGCATATTTTTACCGACCCAAATAATGAATCACCATTTGTGGCACATTAACATCAATTTAAATGTTTTGTTGAGATATCAATAGCAAACATAAACCTAAAACCAGCGTCCATATAACATTAGGTAGCTTATTGTAGCTGCAGTTCAATAATACACGTGTATTATTGCAGAACTTTGTCCTTCCTCCTCTGTGACTTTTTGTTTAAAACTGTTTTATTCCTTGTAAACATTGCCACGCTTCTTTTAGTTAGGCTAACTACTAACAGACCGGCCGGCATATATTCCCTGCGTTCAGAACAGTGGAGCGTTTACTTAACGTACAATCAAAGCCAGGGGAGATATGTCCACGATTGTGTCAACATTTTATATACCATGCATTTGATATCAGAATCAGACGGGATACATTTAAAATGAAATAATATTACAATGAAACGTGTTGTTCAGTAAACAAGTTCATTGAACAACATCCTGAACTTTCAGTCCACCTGCTTTCTGCGAGGACTGGCGCCTGACTTGCCGTCAGCGATAACTGGCTGTCTCAGTATTGTCTGATAAGACTGGCGATACATTTGAATGTTATTCCCCTGTAACCGTCACTTTGACTTGTGTGACAACAACAGCCAATGGCCATCTCATGGTAGCACCAATGCGAACAAATCCGACCACAGGTCATTTTATGATGACTTCCTAAAGTCACAAATCGCCAGACTGGCCAATTCCACCAGTTCAAACGGCATAGACTTATTCAAACCGTCTTTGACTTTGCACGCCTCAAAGCACCGTGTGCATCAGTCCAGCCTCTTCTTTCATATTCATATTTAATGATCAGTTAAGATCGCCGATTGTATTCCTGACGAGTGAGGATTTAAAGATTTATTCACACATTTACATTCTCTGTCTGTGCAGGAGGCATACTATAACAGTATTGATTGATTGATTGGCTCGCAGGTCACCGGGGGTGACCGCTAACTCTGCCCGTCGCGTAACACACGTCGTATGTAGTGCCGCCTGTCTCTTTACTTATGGCTAGCAGGCAATAACCCCCCCGGCATTGCCATCAACAGTCCTATCCTTCAATGAAGTTATTTCATGCACAGTTGATTTTATGTAAATTGATTGACACCTTGGGGTGAGAGGGAGGGGTTAGTGGGCAGTGTCTGTTTTTCACAGTCATAATTCTTATGGTATGGGGAGAGATAAAGAACATAGTAAGATCCATAACCAGGGAGGAGGTGTAGGTTAGGAGAAGAGAGAAAGGTGTAGAGGAGAGGAGAGGAGATATCGGTCCATGTATATTTTTCCTCCACCTCTCATGTTTTAAGAGAAGAAGAGTGAAAGCATTCTATCATTGTAACAAAGCACAAAATCCAGGAGCAATTATGCGATCGCAGGGCACCCCGGTTCTCCATGCATGCGTAGGATCCATGCGTGCGTGTGTGCGTGTGTGCGTGCGTGCGGTCTAGCTTCCCCCCAGAACCCCTCAGCACAGTCAATTATGGTAATAAATAGTCAATAAAAATGTAACACGTTCCTACTTACTGTGAGTGGCAGCTAAGGTCTTGCCTCCCAGACAAATGTGCTGTGGCTGCTGAAATGAAACGCACCTTGAAAAGGAAGTGGATGTGTGTAATGTAATGGGTGTGTACAGTAGGCCCAGGCTTATGGGAAGAGCGGTGCAGGAAAGAAGATGCGCGCCGTATCTTTCTGTCGGAGGAGTCTAACTGGCACTCTGCTGTTTTAAACCATTGAACCTTCCTGTGCATCTCTCTCTCTCTCTCCCCCTCTCTCTCTCTCTCTCTCTCTCTCTCTCACCCTCTAACTCCATTTCCTTCTCTCTCCCTCTGTCAGGTGGATTATGCGGTTATCGCTTCGCAGGCCGGGGCCACGCTCAACAACCTGCTGAGTCATGCCCAGGAGCTGGTGTCTAAGTTACGTTCCCTTCAGCTGGACCAGCGGGAATTTGTCTGCCTCAAGTTCCTGGTGCTCTTCAGCCTAGGTGAGTCTCCAGCAGAGGCTTGGCTGGAAGGAGTGTCTCCGGGAAAGAGGAGAGAGAGGGAAGGGGGCTAGAGAGTCCCTATGGGGGAGGAGGGGAGCTGAGAATAAGAGGATCGCTGGTGTGTGTGTGTGTGTGTGTGAGAGAGACACTGTACATATGCATACTGTTGTGTATGTCAAGGTCATCTCTTTCACTGTCATCTCTTTCACACACGCACACACACACACACACACGCACTCCCGTGCTCAACAAAGAAAGTGGAGCTAATGAAATGTGTGCTTATACACACACACACACACACGCGCGCGCGCGCACACACACAGACACAGTGGTGATCAAGTGGGATTCATGTTTGTGTGGGATCTCTTGTCATTCAATGAGGGAGCTTGAGAGAGAGAGAGAGAGAGAGAGAGAGAGAGAGAGAGAGAGAGAGAGAGAGAGAGAGAGAACTGGGCGTTTCAAATTGAGGGGGGGGTCGTTTGGGCTGTGTGTGTGTGTGTGTGTGTGTGTGTGTTGAAAGGGGTCTGTGGGGGGCTCAGGGTCTAAATAATTTGGCGGAAACATCATTCATAATGAAAGGCTCACCGGAGGGATGTGTATCGCCCCCGGCTGTGCCCGGGTATCCCACGAAACAAGCCTCACAGCCACACCAACAGAGCGGAGCGTGGGGGGGCTTGATATATAGGCAGGTGATTTAGAGTTGACGGGATTAATTTGGTCTCACATGACAGAGGTGACTGTGTGTGTGTGTGCGTGTGAATGACGATGTGTTTTTGTGTGTGCATGTGTGTACACAGGGTGAGGGTGAGTAAGTTATGCCTAGTAGTGTGTGTGTGTGTGTGTGTGGGGGGGGGGTGTACGTACGTGGGTGAGTGCGGCGTTGCGTTTGTACACAGCTTGCTCCTTTACGAGCTAACTTCCCCACTCAAACTGGATGGACAACATGATGCATGCATGTGGCGCTATATGCTGCTAATGTAGCAGCTGAATTAAAATAGTATACAGTGTAATAATAAGATGGCTGCTCCTGTTATTCAACAACCGGTGTTTATACACATAGCCTCGTGACCAACTGGTCGCAGGTTCAATCCCCTCAGCTATCAGCCACTGTCTGCTGTCTGTTGTCAGCCACAGGCCCTGTGACTGGGCCTTTATTCATTGTTGTCAATCTTGGATTGGAGTGATCCTGTAGCTAATGGCTTCAGCTCTCTTTATCAGCCACTCCTCCCTGTCACTTTGTAAAGCCATGTATTGATACATCTACTATAGGAGACACATGTATCTGGAGGTTGTGCACACGCACTGTACTGAATATGTCTCTGTGTGTGTCTATATGCCTCTTCTACTCATCATTTTGCTCTTTCACCCGCCAACTCTTTGCCACATCCTCCCTGTCTTAAAAGAGGCTATAGCTCTGTTATCCTGAGCTCCACCAAGCACATAATGACTCAGCTAGCATTGATCCTCTCACCGGTGGTTGAGCTGTGGCGGGCTGGCAGTGTGTGTGTGTGTGTGTGAAAGAGAGAAGAAAAAATTCTTTATCCTGGGCCAGCTTGAGTAGGTTTTAAGAGGGTAATTGTGATGTTCCCACAGTCCATTGACGTGTTTCATTTGTGTACAACCACATAGATTGTACAGTAGGTTCCATTTTTAAAAGAACATGTTATTATTCTATTTATATTGTGTTATAAACCATGCAGCTACAGGTTTATGTGTGTGTTTCACAACCCCTGGGCCTTTTAACCCAGTTCAAACCCCTTCTTATGTATTACAAAATCACTATGTGACTGGCTCCTACCTGCCACTGTGTACCAGAGACCCAGTCTCTGGCAGTCAGAGTGAGTTCAGCCCGCGGCCCCAGCTGGCCAGGTCAGGCCCCGTCAGGTGTAATTGGCTGAGGCAGCAGCCGTCAGGCCTCGTCAGCTGAGAGGAGAACCAGAGCAGGGGCTGGGCCAGCGGTCGGTGGTAAGTGTTCCCAGCGGAGGGACCAGATTTTGGGCAGAGCCCTAGCTAATGCCCCCAGTCTGGAGCAAGGAAGTGTAGCGAAGCCAGGGATAAGGTGGTAAAATACAATGAGAGGCTATAGCTGGGGCTCCACATATCCTCTATAGAGATTCTGCTGCCGTTTGGCAGGAAACACTTGTAGTTCATTTTAGCTACCGTAAAGCATGTGACCTTGTTTCTCCTGTTCTTCTCTGTGAGCTACATTGTGAACCATCCCTGGTAACGTTTGTGTCATGCATGGGGTCAGGATGGACAACAATGCAACTCTGTTATTTAACATTAAAAGAAGTGAATACACTTGTCAAATTAAGCAAACAACATGTCTTGACAGCATGTTGATAGAATGGTGTGCTTGACAATGCTTGTGTCCTCGTAGAGCACTTGAATATTCCTGCGCTGTCTTGGATATAACTGTATGTAAGGCCGTAACAAGTGTAGTGTGTTTTTAACAATAGTATATCTTATGTACCTGACACTCTCATTTAGCTCTAATATATGTGTGCACCTTTATTTGTCACTGACATTTAGCCTACGTGCCAGCACAGGTGACACATTCCGCTTTCCACAAATCCCAAGAACCGAGATGAAAACACTGAAATGTTTAAATGCACTTTCGGTTCACGCTTTTGGCGTGATCTACAGATCACGCCCTTCGTCTCATGCGTTTTTCTTCTATTGATTTCAGGCAGACTGGGCGCCGAAACAACGCATCGCTGCCTCTCACAGTCCGTAATTGGAATTAGTCAGTCAAATCAAACGTTTGAGAAGGCGAAACCCAAAGTTCAATTAAAAAATGCACACAAATTGAAAGCAAAAGATAAACGCGCCTGGACACATTTAAGGCCCAAAAATGAGGACATGTCCGGGAAAAAGAGGACGTATAGTCAGCCTACCTTTACAAGCTAACCCTACACTATCAGTGGTAGGCTTGCTAGCATCTCATTAGCATGTTTAGCGCAACGTGCTGTGGAGGCATGGGTATTCTCCACTGTGTACAGCACGAGGTCAGACACCATTCTGCTGACAACATCACAAACACAGCAACGTGATCAACACAGTTATTTTCCCTGTCTCACTCTCTTTATCTCTCTCCCTCTGATTTACTTTCTGTAGAGTGCGAGAATGAGAAAAAAACACACACAATTCCCATACAGGTACGTCCTAATTAAGCAACAACCGAGGCTGCTTAGAATCAATGCTCTGATCCCTGGCCAACAAGCAGGGGAGTTGGTTAATTCATGCGTGGCATCAGCCCTCCTGCTATAATGTGCAGCAAATATTCATTTCCTGAACCAAACCGAATCATTTGGAATTCGGCCGGGGATTGATTACCATCAGAAGGTGACGACGGTTCAATATTTACACCCACAGAGACCCATTGCAGAGGCCAAATAATGGAGCATATATGGCTTACGACTTAATTAAATGCAAGATAATATGAGCATTGTATTTTACTGTGTGTGTGTGTGAGAGAGAAAGCCTAGCACTTTGGCAGTTGGCTGGGCAATAAGTCAACTGGATGGAGTCATTGTGCGCACCTCTGACCTGATCAATACACATATAAAGCATAGCTGGTGTGTGTATTTTCTATGCGTGCATGTTTTTACAGGTCTTGAATAATGTTTTGTTTGCGTCCCACAAACCATGCGACCAGGTAGGAATTGGCTTGGTAGTAGTGATGATTGCATTGGTTTGGAAAGGTGAAGATGGTAAATGAGTGTGTACGGCTCATAAAGGTTAATCCATGAATGCTGACACTACTGTACATTTACAGATATTTCATCATCATGTTTCGGTTCTCAGTGTAAAGTGTTCGGAAAACATGCACTGATGGAAAAGCACTGGACTTTCATATAGTAAAAAAAAAAATATATATATTCTTTATTTAATCAACTACCCTCAACTGGGAAAAAGTCGCTAAAACTTTACCACTGAAAAGCCCAACCTAGCTAATCATGTTTGAGTGTCCTGACTACACTTTTTATTTTCTTTCATCTCATCAGCAGTAGGCGGGAAGAGTGCGCCTTAAAGCAATGAACCTAATATTTCCGCCCATTCTCAGTCAATTTTCGCCCCTGAAATGAAACACGGCAAAGCATCAACTGCCGTCACCAGTCGCCACTTTGTAGGGAATTCTGCGTAATGAGGCCATTCTGAAAGGCTTTCAGACTTTATCAAGCAGTAAAAGCTCCAGATCCCCGGCCTGCCACTATTACCTGGCATTACCACAGCCTGTAGTCATTAGGCAGGAGTTGCGGTGAGTTTTGGTGTAGGAGAAAAGCTGGAGATCGCTTACCCTCACCCTTTGACCCTACTGTCATTTTGCCTCAGTTTTACATCTCAACAGAGCTTCAAACTGATTTCCAGAGAGATTTAGACATTCCCACAATTATCTCAGGAGTAATGTTAAACATAAAGGCCTATTTATTTCTTTTATGGTCTCATTACATTTCAAGACATTTTATACAGTGATTATGTTGACAAGGCCCTCTAGAATCTGGATTCAAGAACCGTTATCAGCGGTAAAAGCTTCAGAATGCAAGCTTATTTAAAGGGGAGTTAATAAATTTATGGCCCATCGCTCTTTGCTGTGATAACAAACTGATAAAAGATTACTGATTTCAGTCCAGGACCATTTTACAGTGTGTTTTTATATGTGTATACTGTGGAACATTAGGTGTGATGACGTGAATCTGAGCTCATTACCAATAAGAATAATCCTGATCTCCTGGTCGTTTGATGACTGAGGTGTGGAACTTCCATTTAATATACACCTTAACTCGCTGTTCCATCAATGTAACAGTACATGTGCCCTAAACGTACTTCCTACTGCATCACTAGCCCCACTAACTGCATTCGCTAGCTAGTTCAACCAGACAGATACAGCTGTAAAAGTTTTCTCACAATAACAACAACAAAAATATCTATATATATTTTTCCTCTTCCCTGTCTCTTGCTCTCCCATGGTGGGTGATTTATGGCAAGGTGAGCTATAGATGCAGCGAGAAACCGATGCCCTCCATCCCTCCATTTTCCTTGGCCTTATTACACGCTGTCAGTTTATTATAAAACATTAGGAAAGCAGAGGGACACTTGCAGTTACCGTCTCATCGATCGGCAGGGATAGCTTCTCTGATTTAGTGTCAGCGCCTTCCGCTCTTCCCTGCCTGTGTTCGCAGCCTCCTATTAAGGCAGCGGTGCTTTGCTTTGGCTATTGATGTCTCAACATTAACAGTTACAAGCCACTACAGAAAATCAATGCTGGACTTTTATTACTGGCTGCATAACGTGCCGAGTGCCTATCCACCGGCAAGGAGGCTGGGCTCGTCAGGTGTTCTCCTATGTGACGTTTGCAGTGCTGCTATCAGCCGTGTACAGAGTGCAAGGGGGCTTCACAGGGCCCGCGGAAGGCCTGCTGTGTACATACAGAGAGACGTAAACCTTTAAGTAGGATGGCCTGATAGACAGACAAGTGATGATCTGCCCTTGCACCTGGACTGGTGTTGCTAACTGTGTTTAATTACGTCTTTTGTACGAAATACACCAAATATTCCTCTGTCAACCTGCCTACTGGACTCATAATCCTCCCCTCCACCTGAATGTGTGTGTGTGTGTGTGTGTGTGTGTGTGTGTGTGTGTGTTGTAGCAGCGTGGATCCAGAGTGGCCTAGGCCACTCAAACATTTATGAGGGCTGCTGAGGCCTGGTACGTGAGTCCTTCTGGGACAAACAGCCCCCGGTTCTGTACTCTCCATGCCGATCAATGAAACTCATGTTCATTACACACACTTTTCAGCTGTACTACGGCCGTCAACTCCCCACCTCGTCCGTCCAATTGCCAAGCAAGCCCACCTCTGAGGTTGCGATGCTCCAGCTTGTTGACGCGAGTGTGTGTACAGAAGTTTGTGTGAGTGTGTGTGTGTGTGTGTGTGTGTGTACGGGAGCTGCTCCCAGTGGCTACAGCTTGAGGTTATCATTATGTACAGGTTGCTCCGCTGCAATGCTAATGCTAATGCAGTCTCAGTTGCCACAGCCAAAGTCCCAGTGCTACTGTAGCTAGCTAGCTACTCCTCTCCAATTAAAGGCGGAGGGATGTCTAGGCTGGGTAGGGACGGCAGACACGGGCAGCCCAGGCCCTGCGGAGAATACGCCTGCTGCACCAGGCCAGGAAAAACTGTGGGAGAACAAATTGCGCATAGATTAGCTGGTTGTAGAGTACACCATTCTTGACTTTTAATTATTTGCAAGCGGGTGTGTTGGCTAGCTTTACTTATCTTTTGTATAGCCTCATAATCCAATAAAAAGTCTAATTTAGTTTATAATGACATGACCTGCAGTCTATTGTATGGCATTGATAGTAGTATACGACCGTGTGGCAGTTTGACTCGTATGCAGTCTGTTGATCAGAACAGTTTCTCTCACACAGTGTGGCTTTCATGCCATGTATTGTGTATCATACTGTGTGCTGCTACTGTACTCTATGTGCTGTGTGGCTGAGAAATAGCAACTGCCACGGTCAGGTAGCGTATTGATCCCGCCGCTCAGCCATATTAAACATTACACGGCGACGGCGATAAGGAGTTACGCAAGCTCTCCATTTCTCCATGGCGTTACACAAGCTCTCCATTAGAACTGTCATCGACCCCTCTCCACTCTCTCTCTCGTTCTCGTTCTCGTTCTCTCTCTATGTCTGTCTTTCTATGGCTGTGAGACCTTCCTGCTTTACAAAGCTATCCGTGGCACATACACACACACACATGGATAAATAGGCAAGCCACACAAACAAGGACTCTGCACATTGATGGCACCCCCCCCCCCACACACACACACACACACACACACACAGGCGCGCTCCTATCTGATATATAGGCCAAAGGCTAGTGCAGCCCCCTCAGGCATTTAGTGTAACACTTGGTGAAATGTTCTAAAATACACATGTAAGGTGGACCCATAGGTTTACACACCAGAGCTGTCAATCATTGGCTGGGCTATAAATGTGAATGGTATAGCCCTCCGCATCCTGTGCATGTAACATTACCACGGGGCCTGTGAGCACTGTGGCATTCAGTCATTCCTGCAGCTTCAAAGGCATGACGCACATGCTGGGAGATCACAGATGAAGCTCCCGATAATGTTTGCTCAAGACATAACGCAGTGGCATATGCAGCAGGTTGCTACAGTGATAGTAACAACCTGCACACTGCTCCCTTGAGGGAACGGTTGGATGTCGCTACATGTGACAATAAAAAGCACCTTTACCGTTACCATAGTAATACACAGTTCAGACAAGTCATCGTGTATGTCTTCACATACGTTAGCAGTGTTGTATTCTCCGTCTATGTAGAGCCTCTTGTCGTGACAACCCATAGTGTCCAGTAGGGAGAATAAACTGTAGTAATACACATGCCATTGTCTAGTTCAGGTACTGCATATCTTCACATATGTTAGCATAAATAATTGTTTAATGTGTAGCCAGTGTGTGTTATATTCTTAATCCATGTAGATCCTTGTGTCGTGACAACCTGCAGTGTGCAGAGAGGATCTGCTCTATATAGATAATCCTGCACATTCACCTACAGTATACAGTATGTCCCTGATATCTCAGAGAGCTCAGTGGTATTAGGACATCGCCTGGCATGTGCATAGTGATGCGTTGTGTTCCAGTGTTGAGGCATGCCTCCGTGTCGCAGCTCTGCTAAGCTATATAGTGGTGGTTTTACATACGATGTTGCATGCTATTCCCTTTGCTCTTTGAGCCGCTGCGTGTGGTGTACAGTAAGTGTGTGTGTGATTTCATGATACTGCCGTGTGTGTGTGTGTGTGTGTGTGTGTGTGTGTGTGTGTGTGTAACCGGAGACGGTGATTAAACATTTCAAGCACAGATGAACGAACAGGTGCTCTGGCTCTCTGTCTCTTGTTCTCCAAACACACCAAACTATCTTCTGCCACAGACACACGCACGCACACACACACGTGCACGCACGCACACACTCACACACACACACTGCCCCTCTTCACTCTGTTCTTTGGTTCAGGGGTATTTAAAGTAACAAAGCCACGTTCAAAAGTCCAACACACACTCACACATCCCCTCCTTGTTCAGGAAAAAGGAAACCTGCAGAGCTTCCAGCAAGTGTTGTATACGGGAGCCTGGAGGTCCAATAGGGGAGACACACCTTTAAACAAAGGGGACATAAATCACACATGCTCTCTCTCTTTCTCTCTCTCTCACATGGACACACACACACACACATGCAGATCCCCATGCATCATAAGGGCCACACAGCTGTATAATAGCTGTCCTGTAGTGCCGCCTGCCATTGGTATCTATTGCAGTTTGCCACATTTTGCATTATGACAGTAGGCTTTGGTCTGAACAGAGTGTACTAGAAATAAGTGTTAGAAAACAATATTTGTTCTGTGTCTGATATCTTGTCAAGTGCGTCCTGCCATAAATTTAATGAAACACAGGAAGCGAAGTGAGCGCGCACACTAAACAAAGATTACACCGAACATATTTCAAATCGTTTTGCTGTTTTTCAGTCACCCGTTTCCTCCTGATTTGCTCGTATCATGTTGAATTCTCAGCCTTCGATGTCCAGGAAGTTCCAGTTTAGCTCTCTTTCACAGAGCCGACCGTATGTCTGACAAGACCAATGCAAACATGGCATCTGACATTACCATTGAGAGGCCAACCAATAGATACAATCCTGAATTACTCTAATGCAGAAAGTTATAATTATTAGTATTATATTATTAATTAGTAAACCATTAGAAAACCATATTGACATATATGACATTAATATTATTATTAATAATATGAATGTAGCATAGTTATTACATGAATGTCTTATAAAAATCTATGTCAAAGCATAGAAGAGGCTGTTCTTTCAGACCACTGAAGAACAGCCTCTTCTATGCTTTTTACTGATGTTGAACTGATGTACATGCTTTAGTCAGCACTCTACAGATCCCTTTTTATCATCAAGTGAGGAGAGAGAGACAGAAAGGAAAGCCACGCAAAAAAAGGAGAGGGAGAGAGAGAGAGGGAGAGAGAGAGAGAGGGAAACTGAAGGAGAGAGTGGGTCGGGGAAAAAATGACGCTATGGATTAACTGTCCCTCACACCAAAAATATACATCCCAACACGTTTGCCGATGAATTATTAATTCAAATTTGTCAGAGAAAGAATGAGAGAAATATATTGACGGGAAGACGGGCCCTTTTATGGCCTCATTAAGGGGAAGGTTTCCCGCATCGAGAGACCCTCTGTGCTGCTGCAGGACGTGGGGTTATGATGGGTTGGAGGGGGGGGGGGGGTGTACTTGACCCCCCAACGATTTTCTGTCCCTTCATCATAAACAACAAACTGTGACGCTCAACACCCTACCCGTCATGGCAACCGCCGAACGAGCACGTCATTTATTGTGGTGCACCCCGCACAAACTTCAGCATGGTGACGTCATCTATGACTGGTTTACAGCAGTAGCCAACACATACAGTAAGGGAAGGCAAGTTAGGTCCGACCACGCCGTCTCATTGGTTGAAAAGTGTTCTAACTCAGATGCAATCATGTGTGCACAGTGCTCTGAAGGTCAGACCCCTGAACATCGGGCTCATAGACTAGTGGTCTGGGTGTTTCATGCACTGTTACAGGTACTGTAAGCTGTACTGTACGTTCATGAACAACTTATTTCACCTGAACGGCATTCTGTGCAGTAATATTGCATATTGTTGCTTTGGATAAAGGCATCTGCTAAATAACCTTATTGCACTAACAGTGGGATCAAACATGCAGGATATTGCATAACTGAACCCATTCATATTTTTACTGTATATTATATACAGTATAGTTGGATAGCGACAACTAAGGCACTGTAAGTGGAATTGCTTGTGTGTGTGTTTTGCTATCAATTGTATGGAACCAGGCTAGTCATGCTTAACTTCCTAGCTACGTGGCTGGGAGATGTTGTGGCAAGGGGGGTTAACTAGCGGTAGAATCCACAGATCACTGGGGAGCTGAGAGCTCACTGGCCCACGGGTTGCACTGTGCCCTCTGAGGTTGACTCATTGAAAGGCATTTGGTTCTTTCTTGAAGGGGCGAGTGGGGGGTGGGCTCTAGATAAGGAAGGGCGTGAAGGGGGCATGGGCATGAGGGACCAGAGGGGTCTTAGCATCCGGTTCATTGCTGATTCAAATCTCTGTGTCCCTCTGGCAAATGGATTTTCATAATGCTGCTGAGACAATGTGATTTTACACAAATTGTAAGTAAATTGTAATTGTAAATGGTGTTCATGTATGAAAAATGCTTTTGACTCTTTGTCATTATATGAACATTGTCTTTTAAAAACCAAAGCATACAGTCGTAATCCTTAAAACACCTCAAACTGCAGGGCCAGATAACATAGGACAAACATATAAACCCCCCTATAACGCCTTGCAGAGAGCATTATCCGATGAGAGAACCCCTTCTTCCTTCTGCTCATACAGTAGCACCTTTTCTCTTGTTTATTTCTCACCTAAGGCACTTTTCCCATCTTCAGCATCTCTCGACATCCCTCTCCTGCCCCGGCAGCCCTGCTGACCCCTCCTAAGGCGACAGACTGGACCTGCTTTGCATAACAACAGTAGCAATGTTGTCAATTTATTTAATATATCCCCAACTGGACCCTCGCTGCTTTATACTCTTGCACAGCTGCGTGGCGTTTGCCCCCCGGAGTGGCTGAAGGGGTGGTTTTGATATGGCCGCAAGCAAATTGAGCCTTCATGTCTTACCTGCTCATGCTGACGAACGCCAACGTGGCCAACTGGCGCCTTGTGTTTGTGCTCACTAGCACACGCTGTGAGCTGCTCGTAACAATGCATCGTTGGCCTCTGGACGTTACAGCTTCAGGGCAGATACAGCATGCTACCGGCATGATGTTAAATAAAGGGGACACGGTGTGCAGCCACTGCTCAGGTTATAATGGAGCAGAGAAAAGTGTGTCTCTGTGTGTATTCATTATATTTATATACAGTATAAAATATATTTATATGTATACGTTACTTTAGACCTTCTACTGAAGCATAGGCCCACACAGTCTACAGTATACAATACAGTACTGTACATACAAAGAAAAACTATAAAAGAGTGGTGGGACATTTTTTATTTACACATTTATAGTGACAACCAATGACTGAATGTGCAGTTGTCATGCAAGCTGTATAATTTGTACTTACCATGCATGCCCTGATGAGTGATTGTGTACACCAGCTTCTGTGTATATGTGTGTATGTTTATGTGTGTGTGTGCCTGTGCGTGTGTGTGAATATCACGCCTATCTTTATTATGGATCAAACTCAAGCCACAGGTTAATAACGACCCATTTTGACGGCCCATAAACTTTACTGTATTGATATATGCAGCGTTTGTACCACCAGTGTAGCTGTTGCGATCGCTATTCTGTTAGCCTTCATTGCATCACGCTTTAGACCCCATTAAATGTTAGGAGACAGCCCCTCTCATTTTCCCTTTTTAGGGAGTAGAACTCCCCAAACAGGGGTTGGTAATGTAAAAGCAGCGAGCTCAAGGGAATGGACACTCACGGATGCTTCTCTACTATCAAGCTACATTGCGGAATAGCCAGATGAGGGTGATAAGCTACTTTGGATAAACAGAGTGTGCCGTGGAAAAGAAAGTAGATCCACGTGAGATGTCACATAAGTTCACCGGTCTAATTTACGAGTCAGAAAACATTTCGTTTCAGCGTGCGGCCATTGCCCCTTGCCCCATTGCCCCTTTCCACCATGCACATACACGTCCTCTCAATGAGCGTATCAACACATTTGCTCACAGGTTGGTTCAGTACAGTAGTCCTCAGATCTAACCTGGTCTCTCTACCACCCACTACACTAACAGTTAGGGTCACTGGGTTCTCATTCTGCGACGCCCCCCTCCGTGATTGGAGGCCAGCTGGGTTGCAGGTTAATGATGAATAAAAACATCAGTGGGCTGAGCTGCGTTGATAACAGTCCAGTAGTGTGTCAAACAAACAACGGGCACGACGTCCCGCTTAAGCAATCTCCTGCTCTGCTTCGCTCTACTCTGTGGTGCCTCACACAGCTTATAAAAGAGACCTGGGATTTGATAGGCTCATATAAATGTCAGTGAAAGTCCCATTGGACATGACCCCCCGAAGCCCGCCCATGTAGGAAGTGACTGTTTTGTCTTCCACTTGTATTTAATTGGTCAACTTTATTGACAGCACTTGATGCAATAACACCACATGTACGCCACCAAAGTGTATATGTTGTTTTTAGCCTCGGCATGAAGCCATTCGTTCTAAAGTCTGAGGGAGCTGGCATCACGCGATAGAGAGGTGTATTGATTTGGGCACCTTAACACCAATAACAATGTGTTATTTGTGTCTGTTGCCTAGTCAGCAGTGCCTTCAATAAACCAAATTAATCCAGGAATGAGTCCATACATTAGCAATCATATGTTGATATTTTTAAATTAATCCCAAAATGTCCATGGCATGCTCATGCTTAAGCAAGTGTACTGTATAATGGAGTAATGGAACACCCATTTGCATATGGGAATGTGCATATGTCTGAGCTGTGTGTGTGTGTGTGTCCCTAAGGCAAGCAGATTGTGAAGTTGGTGAGTGTGTGTAAGAGACACGCACACACACTGTACACACCTCGCTGTCTTAGCACAGCGTTGCACACAGCCGATCTAGTCTAATTAAAAGGTACAGCGGTGTATTCAGGGGTTATGAGGGAATGCATGTGTGTGTGTGTGTGTGTGCGCGCACACTATTTTATAGGCTCTGGCGTGATCACCCGTCAAACGAAAACAATGTATTCTACGGGACCTCGGGGTTTCCATGTGAGCGTTTGGACGCGGCACCACAGCGCTCTGTGGCAGCTTTATGCGGGGAAAAGTTGATAATTAGTCCCTCAGTGACTGAGTGTTAAGGCAAGGGGGGTGGAAGGAGATGGAGAGAGCGCTTAGCACACTGAACGCTTCGACCTGACTCCCTCCAACCCCTGACTGGTCCTGAAACTATCGCCAAGCTATCGTCTCTGATTGCCGTATGGCACAAAATTGTCACGAAATTGTGATTAATTGTTTTGGAAGAATTGTTGTTGTCATTGTTTTATATGCAATGTTAGAATCAAGAAGATATCAAGCTGTTGTCATTGGTCATCAATGAGAGCGTTATTCTATTTGCTCTTTTTGTTCTTTAAGGCCCCTTTCATTATTTTTTCAAAGGGGGTTGCAGTTAATAATTAGCAATTAAAATGCTGCCTTTTTGCCTATTTTGTGCCTAATTAGCTTGACAGAGACATTGGGTTGTAATTCTCTCTAGGTCTTAGGTGCCCAACCCTTATTCTCCTTCGCTCCTCAAACACACATGCGCGTGCGCACACAAACACACACACACACGTGCACATGCACAGGTTAAATCAGACACAAATCTTCGTGGAAACCATGGCAACAACTTGTGTTGTACTGCCATTTTTCTACAGAATTAACCAAATCAACCTTGAAAGTCCCTAGAATAACAAATCCATTATTTATAGGCACAAGTAAATATTTCCAAATGCTGGCATCTGACGATATATAGGACAATATTGACGCTGTTTATACTACTGTACTGTAAGCTCTAAGGAATATTTTCTGTATCCCACAAGTTCCCTTTTTATTCCTAATTATTCTAACCAAACATGGTGCTTTAAAGCTTTGAAGCTTTTAAGATTTCAAATGTATCTTTCCAAGATGATCCACTTGAAAGTGCTTTCGAGGGGAGCATTCTCTAACATAACAACAACAACAATACTCGGAACTACCTTTGTAACTAAAAACACAGCCCGTACAGGAGTCTGAGCGAAGCAGGTGGCGGGACAAGGCCTCATAGTGTTTGTGAGCCTCGTGTGCTGGGTGCGTACGCATGCAGCTGAACCGCTGCCTCTCTGTGCCCTCCGGTTCAGGAGACTCACAGGGGGTCAGACATTTGAGTGGCAGCAGGAAAAAGCACATGTCATGTTTGCTTGGAGGCTCCTTTGTCTCGGCCCAGAGCCACCCACCTCCCTGCCCTCCCCTTAGCCTTATTTAGCCCCCCGCCGTGTCATACAAGGGTCAGAGTGAGAGTACACATAATGTGTACGACACAAGATCACACACACACACACACACGCAGGCACTGAGTGTTATAGCATGGTAGAGTGCACCATAGATGGAGGTGCCTTGAAGGGCTGATCATTCTCCAGACCTCATTAGCTGTTGATTTATCTCCCCCTCCTCTTTCTCTCCATCTCTCTGCTGCTCCGAGAGGGCTAGTGGGGACAGTGTGTCAATGAGAGGGACCGGGTAGATCCCTGTGTGTGTGTGTGTGTGTGTGTGTGTGTGTGTGTATAATTGGGGGGTGTCAGATAGACACAGGGACTATGTTAGTCTATATTAGTCTTCTGTAAGCCCACTCAACCTGGGGACAAATGGATTAATAAAAGATCACACCTGTGATCTTTTACCAGTGTACGTGCACAGCTGATTAAATATTCTGGAGCCCTTTGCTTCATAATCATGCATGCGTATGCTGCACCATGTTCCACTATTATCCATTTAGCACATTTTTGACTTGTCTTGCAGTAATCTGGTCCATTCCCCAGTGGTCTTATTATGGTCAAGGTAAAAGTGCTTAAGATAAAGCAGGACAAAAAGGTCGTACTTAGGACTTGGAGAGAAACCACATATATTCCACAATAATGTTTAAAACAAAGAGATTTGTACTTTTTTTGAGAATATCTTTCTTTGTTTTTGTCCTTTTTTGTGTTTAAATACTGGTATTTTGTAATAATCATAAAAACTTTTGTTTCTAGATTTTATATGTTGTAGTGTGATTGATTATGATGAATTTACTGAATGGTGCAGAACATCCTGACCAGTATTATAGATACCAACTAATATGTGTGGTAATCTGCCCTACAAAATCAATGTTCTCTTGGGTAATGAATCTCTAAAGCGGGATCTCTACACTGCATTCTCAAGAGACACTTAGGTAGGTGGAGGGTGCATTTGCAGTAGAAGTCACCTTACAAAATGTAATGTAGATAACCAATAAATAATACCACACACACAGCACTGGATCAAACTCTGCATGCATGCCACATTGAAGATGGCAGGGCTAAGTGGCTGTCTCCTCTACAATGCATTCTCAATAGACACTTTGCAAACTCTAGGTACAGTAGAGGGTCCATTTACAGTATAAAAGTCCTCTTAAAGTCTTAACTACATACAAAATGTAATGTAAGTGACCAACTGCGTAATAATACCACACATGCAGCAGTAGCTCACATGCTGCTTAGCACCTTGAAGATGTCTGAAGTATTTACATTGTATCATTCAGCAGTGGATGTCTGGCGGTGCTAAAAAAGTTTTAATATACAGTCAAAGGGAGACATCATAGAAGAACACAAAGCAAATGTGACATCCTGTACCGTACGCTGCTCGTCTAACCTCGTCCATGTATTCCCCCACTTCCTGTTCCTGTCTTGCAGATGTGAAGAACCTGGAGAACTTCCACCTGGTAGAGAGTGTGCAGGAGCAGGTCAATGCAGCGCTGCTAGATTACGTCATGTGCAACTACCCGCAGCAGACCGACAAGTTTGGCCAGCTGCTCCTGCGGCTGCCTGAGATCCGAGCCATCAGCCTCCAGGCGGAGGAGTACCTGTACTACAAACACCTGAATGGGGACGTGCCGTGCAACAACCTGCTCATTGAGATGTTGCATGCTAAGAGAGCTTAGCAGGGCCACTCCGCTAGCCAGCACTGTGCCACAGCCAGCAGGCCCTTGCTAACACCAACCACCAACCCACCCATCATTCAGACCATGTATATTCATTCTAAGGGGGGTTTTGCAGTGTTAGCTTTGCTTATTTCAGCAATGAATCATCAACAAAAGGCACATGCAGATGCATGCATGCACGCACACACATACAAAAAGGAGACAACGTGCAGGTTATGATGCTCTCAATTCTGTGAGCACAGATCTCAGAACCCACATCTGAAAGACGGAGAATAAAATGGGCAGAAAGCTCTAAACGTTTGAGGCAGTAAATATTTCCCCACATAAACACAGGCGTCAAGTTGGTGCAAAGACTACAAGGCTGTATCTTTAAACACAAGCTAACAAGTGGACAGATAAAGCCGTCTGACACATCAGTGGAGATATTACGTTTGGAGGAGTCCTGGTAGACAATGCTTCGGTGAACTCTCTCCGAGATGGCTGTTAGCTGTTGTAGGTACTGTGAGGACAAAGGACCTTTAACTAGCCTCTGTCGTCTTATCAGTTTCACCATCTTGCAAGAGGGTTGACAACATGGCCTGATAACTGTTATCAAAACATGTATGGCCTTGTTATTAGCCCTTCTCATCTAAACAGAAACTTTCACTTATGAACAAAATAGAGAAAAGTCTGAAAAAATGAATGGCAGTTATTTCCTGTTTATCGCCACCTTCTGTGTGATGTTGAAAAAAAGTATCTGAATTCATCCCCATTTGAACAGTATTTCTTGTGTACATCAGTGAAATTACTTAACATAAATGAGTTAATTGAATGTTATCAGTTGAATCAAATGTATTTAAAAACAAATTTCCCTGCTAAATACTTAAAAAGTGATACAAAAATACAAAAAAGTGATTTTGGAGACTTGTGTCCAGACCAAATATCTGCTGCAGAACAGAAAAGGGAAGCAACACCATTTAACTGTCAGTATTAGAACAGAAAAAAATATGTGATGTCACAGTTATGTGAGTCTTGCCTTATTTCATTACCATGCTAGCTAACTGCAGATGTGAATGGAAATATGTACAAAATATATATATAAAGTATTAATGTTGTACAAAATTAACAAACAAACAAAAAAAATAGAATAATTCAAGAGGTGTTTACATTAATGTGGTCATATGGGAGAGAACTGTGATGATGCATCAATTCCAAAGCAATGATTTCCAAAAAAAAAAAAAAAAAGATAAAAATCACCAAAAGTAAAGCTTAATCTGGTTGCTTTCTTTTGTGTGTAGTCTAGTGATTTTTGGAAATTTCTTTTGAAGAGTACTTAAATGATGTCGTGAGACACTAAAATCAGACAATAATCACACTTAAATGTTTAATTTCTGTCTGTTGCCATTTCTTTATTTACCTGTGTTGCTGTTCAAGTAAGGGTTCTATCTCAGTTCCCACATTTTTTTGTAGAAGCTTATTTTTTACAGTGCTTTGCCACATTGATGTACATAATGTCACTGGTTACGCTTAATATTGAAGATAATTTATTGCGTCTTTGGGTTCCCATTTTTGTTACACAACATGAAGTGTTAAGGCCAGAATACATTTGTTTACTGTTGCATGACCCGTTTAATTTGTTTTTATTTATATTTTGTACCAAAAATGAACAATTGGTGAGATGCAGTTTAAGAGCAAAAATTATCAGAAAAAAAAGCTTCTTTCTTTTAAATGTCTTTGGGAGTCTAAGTCTGTACAGTGAAGAGTATTGTATTTAAGCGAGTGAATGACATCCTTGTCATAATGGTTGTTAATTGAATTTCCAACTTGTTCAATCTTCATTTTTGCTCTGTCCTGTTTGTGCTTATACCAAAGACTGTATCTGTCTACTGTGAGCTGTGAGCATTAGGTCTCACTAGCCATCTGAAGTTGGGCACTCCAAAAAATCCTTGACACCAATGGTATTGTTACTGTTTTAATTTTTTTTTTAAACTACTTCTGTACTGTACCTGTCAGTTGACCCTTCAATGGCATGTTCATGGTGTACAGTTCAACTCCGATCATCACATTAATATAACAATTACACAGTAATTGAATTGTTTATTGACTTTATTATTTTTAACAAATGTGGTCAAATCTTAATATAAATCCCCCATCCCCTTACACCAGTGTTCCCCAATCCTGTTCCTAGAGGTCCACTGCCCTACATGTTTTAGATGTCTCCCTGCTCCAACACACCTGATTCAAATGACTAGCTATAATATAGTCATATATCTATACCAGCTATATGACTATCAGGATTCTAACGAGCCATTCATTAGAATCAGGTGTGTTGGAGCAGGGAGACATCTAAAACATGCAGGGCAGCGGCCCTCTAGGACCAGGGTTGAATATCCCTACCTTACACCATTATCAATTGCGTCTATTGATCGGACAATCCTTCACGTCCCTTCCTTTTAATATTATGTGTTTGAGTTTAGATGCAGTTGCACCCATGCAAAATAACTTATGTGCTTTTGTATCACACACTGATCACAATTACAACAAATACTGTTCATTAATGGCCATCAACTGAATAGACTGGAATATAAGTTTATTGACAGATATATTAGGGTTGTTTTGATATATACATTTTTTTTCTAATGTCTCGTAAACAATTGTATGCAAAGTCGCTAGGTAACGGGCGAGGAAATGCATTAAATGTTGTGTATACAATCACTTCCATTACATAACACTCATGCATGTACATGCAGACACACGCACACAGGCAAAACATTGTGACCTCTTACTGTACGTTTTTGACCCTTGTTGTTATTCTGCCTAAAGTACATCACTTCTTGAATCTGGGGACGTTTTCCTTGAACCTGATTGAAGCTGAATTTTTCGTCACACTTCAATAAATAATTATTATGCTTACAGTACAATGCCTCTCTCTCACCTCTGACAATAATACTTTGCATTTTATTTGTTTGGTGGAAATAAAATTTAAAATTCACCCTGTTCTTTCTTTCAACATGCTATTAATAAGCTAGCAATGGAACTATATACTGGTATTCCAAAATATATTTATATAATTTCATATATTTAGATAGGAGGGTTTAAACTTAACATTATAACAAAAGACAATTTTATATTTCTATAATGAAAAGATTTTCAAATCGAGAAAAATGTGATGAAGGGGAAAGGGTATTACTGATAGTTTTTTACTTTTATTACGCATGTAGACCAACTACTACCACAGGTTACTAGAACATAATGTTTTACAAGCACACGTACAGCAAATGCAGTCATAAAACATGGACAATGAAGAACTTTCAGAAACACAGGAACAGATCTACTGTACATTGAACGTATACAGATAATAAACTGATGTGAGGTAAGAGCAGAATTTACCACATTCATACAGTATTCATTACATCAATATATGTGGTGTTGCATTACACTATATTGTAACATACTGTACCATTAATAGCGAACACATGTATCCACAGTGGCTAATCATGAATACATGTACATGCACACATATGACATGATTACGTAACTCAAAAAAAACACATCAGAATTCACAGATTCACAGAATCACAGACAGTTGATATAAAGAAGACTGCTTAGAGTCACAACCCAACAACAATGTCTAATAGAAATAAAATATGACATACCTTGATTAAACATTGTTTTTTAAAGAATAAAAATTAAGAATGAAAATAAATTGAGCTTCATTTTATTAAATTAAACAAAATCAATGAATGCTGCCGCCCACTGAAGGCGTCGACGCACGTCAAGTGACGCCATGATTTTAGAACTAGTTAATTTTAACGAGGCAAGCCCACTGGCAGCTTCTGACGCCAAGGTTTTAAACATTGTTCTATTTCTTGAGCGTCAAGCCATAGAAATGCATTGCTTCCTTACCTTTATATATTTTCTAGCATGTATTTTTATTTATATAATCTTTGACGCGCCACCGAACAACGCTGCCAGTGTGCGGCGGCCTTAACACATTCCCTGTCAGTTAAACGAACATTACAATGTAGACTAGTCGATTCTAGTCGATTATAGTCTAAAAATACCAAAACACTCAGAAAACTGCCCAAATTGATTTCAATCAGGATGAACATTGTCAGTGTGTGTATGCTGCAGGTCTCTCCCTACCTGCACTTGTCCATCGGCTGTTGTGTCTCAGTGGGTGGAGATCACGTTTCAGCTTTTCCTTTATCCTCATTTAAAAAAATAATTATAACCTGACCGCTTCATGTTCGGAAGATGAAGTTACAGCAGACTACAGTTTTTAACAGTGGAGTGCCAATACAGCGCCGTTATTCACAGGCAGCAGGTGGACTTTATATTGATTCTTTATGATTATATATGTATGCTGCATTGGCTGTGCTAAAAAGCGTTAGCTAAGTATATATTGGTGAACTTACATATCGTAGCTAGTTTAGCCTGGCAAAATGATATTTAGCCTAACTTCAATACAGGTGAACAAACTGTCAGGAACCTGACGGAATTTTGACTTTATATTTTTAACAATATTAAATGCAGTTGTACTGTAAGGTTAAATCGAAAGCAGAGGTTATGTGAATACAGATTCTTTTGATATCTGTTTCATTTGGATAATCCATGACCCTGCAAATTTCGACACAAAGTCATCATCTGCGAGCGGAGTGGCAACATCAAAGTTTGCAGCGTTTAGGAACCAGGAAAGCATTGAAAATAAAACATCACCAACTCCACTTGCAGCGTCAATGGATTTTTATGCATGTTTCATGACTAGAGTCACTACTTTCAAAAAATAAAATAAATGAATAAGTTTAACCGACTAGTATTTATGGTGCCGACTAGCGATGGTCCCAGCGTTTCACCGTTTAACCAACTAATCGCGCACATCCCTAGTGGCCACACAGATTGACTATCAGTCAATGTCGGTAATGTCACAGCGTCTCTGAGGGCCAGGGCGAGGACAACAGGAAGTTGTAAACTCAAGCTCCATGGGAACATGCAGACTACAACCAGTAGACAGAGCATCCACCTGGACATCCACCTGGGTGCACAAAAACAGGGTACGGTGGGGGTGTCACATTCAATTTAAGGTTGCTTGTAGTATAATGTAATGTCACCTTGTGGAAACACTATATGATGTAAAATCATTTCCAAATGTTATGACTTAAATGAGAATATATTTCCTGGATTGCGTACTGTGTAATATTTTAAATAGACCCGGATGCCATGGTATGAAGAGTGGAAACAGCAGGTCCAGAGGAAAGAACGCCACAGGTCCTTGAGCAGTACTATGTTATACTGAACATATTTAGAGAAATATTAACATTTAATTTCAAGAGCCCTCTGAAACCTTATACAGCCACCAGCGGCGGCTGTACATATTCAGTCATGTAAGGGTATGTTAAGCATTTTCTCCAATTCACAGATTTTCATTATTTTTAATAATCACATTCACAGGAATAATCACATTCTTAACCAAAATCTATGAAGAAGAAATTGTGGAATTTTTCAATATTTATATACTCATGAGCGGAAGTTAATGCTTTTTGATGTAATGATAGCAGCATTAGATCTCCACCATGGTCCTAAATATGCCAGTCACAGACAGATGAACAGGCAAGATCCTTTCACACCGCATGCAAGAATCCTCACTCAGAGTTTGGCTTGCAGTGCTTGGCCTGTCTGTAAATGTGTTAAACCTGCTTTCACCCGCCGTGAATTTATATAAATAATGTATATACATTTATCCACAGACTCTAACAAGTGCAGCCTCCGGTGAAACACTCAGAAATTCATGCTAGGTGCGTCCCTGAAGGTAGACGGCAGCTTCAAGCCAAGTATCTAAAAAGCTCATGTAAGAGAAACGGGAGGGGGTCCAGGAATACACAAAAGAAAAACTCGCCAAAAGCAACACAAGCAGAATACGCGGTCCTGTCAGCTCGTAAACGAGTTTTACCCTTTCGTCACCCAAACAGCCCTATAGGTTCTTTCTGCCAGTGTAATTCAAGTCAAGTTTATTTATATTTATTAATTTATTAATTAATTATACTATTATACTATATTATTATTATTTGTTTATATAGATTCAATGAATCTGGAACCGCATCATTTACATTTTTTATGTTTGCATGTAGGATGTCATAAATTGTCAAAGAGGTTTAAAATGTAATATTAGAAATGTTATCCCAGGATGTGACGTCATGATTTAAAAACATAATATTTAAAGTGTTTTCATGATGTCTGTGTACACATTTAGGGCAGCATTAGTTCTGGCAGGCCACAGAAGTCCGTGCACTACCGGGTATCAGCTGACTGTTAGCCGCCACTCAGCAGATCACTACACCGAGCTGACTCACCCCAACCTAGTCATTGGCCCTTATAAGAAAGGAGCTTTGTCTAAAATTGTCTCCGCCTCTCTATTGCTGAGTTTATTGACTTTTTGGTTGTAGTGTTAATATTCAATTCTGTGTACAGTATGTGTTTTTTAGGTTGTGTTGGTTTGTTTACCATATTGCATATGATTCTGTCTGCTGCAGGCTTGGGTTAAAGATGGTTAGATACTCACATACTGTACATGCGTAATGTGTATGACGAGGACCCTCCCAAACTAAGCCATTTCGCCACAGATAAAAATGTTATAGCATACTGCTTATGTTCTAATACATTGCTTATACCTGACAAGAGTGGATTGACAGATTACAGTGCATTTTTGGTCAATCAAATAATTGTATTACAGTTGTGTATATTGTGTGCATGGCTGTGAAAATGGTTCAATAAATTATATATAATTTACAGTAACTGGTGTAAAGTTGAACTCTCCATTTCACTACTCAGCAATTTTTGGGCCCAATCAATCAATCAATCAATCAATCAATCAATCACTCACTCACTCACTCACTCACTCACTCACTCACTACTGGCTCTAAAAATACTCAATACACTGTGTAGTCATTGTTTTATAAACTAGTAAAAAGCGAAACAAAAACTATGTTTATCAGTTTTGTTTAATATTTTAAAGATAGCTTTAAAATATAAAGTTCACTAACTCTCTAACTCTTATCAAGTGTGTGTGGGGGGGGGGGGGGGGGGGGGGGTTAAAAT
>JAODOY010000019.1:1892510-1926520 GCA_025399855.1 Forbesichthys papilliferus | reverse complement strand
CCCCCCCCCCCCCCCCTGCTGAAAATATGATCTCTTTAGAGAAGCAATTAGCCAAGTTTCTATTCAAGCCAAACTGGGACTAAGCGGGCCCATTGTTTGGCCGCCCGTTGGACAAACTTTAAAAATGTAAAGATACGATTAATAGGCAAGCATTTTTTAATGTGAAACGCTTGCCATTGTTATGCAAACTCTTCACCTCTGCATGCACAACAAATGATCGAACGAAGGACGCTGCCGTTTTATTTCAAAGCATGCATAATACATCATTACGCATAAAGAGCAAGCCTGCAGCATTAAGATGTTTTTTGCAATGATGATTATCCTTTATTAGTCATTAAAGAGTGCGAGAGAGAGAGAAAAATACAACTTTAAGCACCTGAACCTCGCTGCCAGCATTCTATTAATTGCCCACACAATGGGAAGAGCCTTTGGAGATTTTTCAATTTCAAAAAATGAGGAGTATGCATTCAGTCGTGCTCATGTTATACGGGCACTTAAATCCTACAGAGCTCACATAAAAACGGACTCAAGGTTACATCCAATTGAAAGCCCCGGACTACAGCCACTTCAGAAATCCATTTAGCAAGCGGCAAGCTAGAACATCTAATACAAACACTGTCGCTCTGTTAAAATCGTTTCACCAATGTCTTTAATAAAACTCACAAACACAAATAGACACATGTACACTGTTCTTGCCTGTGTGGCTGGACCCATTGTAAACAGATCACATAGAAGGATCCCAGGACACAAAGACGGTGGGTTGCATGTTGAGTCTGACCTTTGCTGTGCAAAAGAGCTATGCAGAGCCAGGAACTGAAGAGGCCTGGGTCACCCATCGCTAATGAGAAGACAAGCTGCGTGTCACGACACTGCTCCTCAGCGGTCCGACCAACCTTTTCAAATACCTCCATCCCTCAAACTCCTCACCCCTCGGTTAGAGAGAAGCAATTTAATGAATACCCCACCAAAGAGAAAAGCCATCCAAGGTTTCCCAGTCATGGACTTGAATGAATATGAACATCCAATACATGCAGTAAAATAAAAGTATAAATAAAATAAGACGATAAAATAGACCGTCAGTCACAATACTGGTAAGTGTTTCTGTCACTGTAAAATGCCGTGAATGAAGATGCTTTAGAAACAACATGTCAACAGTAGCTCGGAGGTCACACACCCACCCTTGATGTTCACCTCCTCTCAGGCTGTTGTCGAGGCTACAAATAACAAACTGTATATTTCTGTAACGAAAATACTATCTAGTAAGTATAAAAGATGAAGAAGAAAATCAGTGCTGTTTTATTGCTGTTCTCCTTATGTTTCCATCACAACTCCCTCTGGATTGACCCCCCTTCACAACACCCCGCACCCCACCCCCATACCCCCTGCTACACACACACATGTTCTCTGGGTACACCGGTATTCAGTAGGTCTGCACAGGGCCAACCTGGTTTAGAGCCCCAGAGGTCCCGGGTAGCCTTGCATTGTGACCCAATGATGGAGAGCTTAGAAAGCTACATAGAACAGGAGAGCAGCCTCTCCTTATTCACAAACGTCCACATTACATTGTACATATACAGTTACAAATATACATCTCTGTCTTTGAACGTACAATGATGCATGTTTCTGCAGATCTTCATGCACAGTGCTGTGCATGACGAGAGACGCGAAGAAGAGAACATCATCAGCAACGGTTGCAGTTTACGCAGCATAAAAAAATAACTTTGTTTCATCCAGTTTAATTGTCTGACTCACAGCACTAAGTAGTATTGCTGGCAAACCATCAGACACATACAGCTGCTCTCAGATAGCTTCTGTGATGGGAAACATCATTTATTATGTCTGCCATCGGTCTCTGGAGGGGCCGATGTTTCCTGTGAGCTACCAGGGACACTTAAGAGCCCAGGCCAGTTAGCTAGCAGCAGTGGCAACACTGTGTCAGAGGCCCCTGTAAAAGAACATCATAGGCTTACACCAAGCCATGAAAAAGGATCGTAGAGGCCCCAGGGATGGTCTTTGGGGAACACCCCGTAGCATCTGTTTGGACTGTAGCTCTGGTGAAAAACTGTGATGTGAGACTTGCTGCTACTCATCACCTGCAGCTGGTTTTGCCAAGCTGTTGTTCATCTGTGATTAGCTAGCACTGCAAAGGTCTACGCAGGGACACATGCATTGAGTGCAATGAATAGCTCATTTTCCATTTCGTTATGTTTGTTATAGGTGTATGCATTTGGAATATGGGAAGAAGATAAAAGTTTCCATCAAGAAGAATAGCAGGTCTAAACATATCACAGACCAGAGGCTGTTTTCCATCAATACACAGTTAACTCCAGACCACAGAACAATGCAAACCAGCACGAGTTATCATTGGCTGCAGGGGTCTCATATTTCACTGCATTGCCCAACATAAGGATAAGAGATAAACGGCACGGAAAGATCACTAACAAAGAGGGTAAGTTGACTTAGAAGTTGCATTGGCTTTAAATGTACTCCACTTCTTATTATATGCGGTTCATAGCTCATGACCCATCGGGCATGAGAGGGTTACTAGGTATGAAACAAAGCTTTTTGGGGACCAAGGGACTAAGGCAGAGAACCACTGTTTAAATTGAGCTCAGGTTGACTGGTATTTGACAAGCACTCTTACTGGGAGTGTACCAGAGGCTCCAGCACGCTCCCCACATCAACCGCTTCTCAGCGTCTAATGTGAAGTAAGCATGGACGATGAGGTAGGGCTGTTTGGAGTCTGGGCCTGGCCTGAGGCAAAACACTGGAGCACATCACAGCAGTCGGATCAATACTGGCTGAGCTGCGGATGAACCAGGGTGGGATAACAGACAGCACAGTGCTGATGGAGATCGAGTTGGGGCTTGTTTGGCCATGCACCATTATTCATTGTACACGTAAATATGTATTCATTCATACTGTAAGATGCTTTGAATGAACACAGCAGCAATGGAGAATACATTTGATCATGTCTTTCCAGTGGCATTCTAACGTTGCTTCTTCTTTCCTCGCCGGTCTGCCCCTGGCCGCTGTTCACCCAGGTCCTCAGAGACCCCCGGCCTTGTTTACAGCGGTGTGGGTGCGGGGGCTTACAGGTTGCGGTTTGTCTTGCGTTCCTTGTCGGTAGGTGTTTCGCCGAAAGGCTGCTGTCTTCGCGTGCTTTGTGTGTGAGCGTTGCTCGTGGTAAAGCATACCAATGGCGTAGGAGCCGCGGGGGACGGGTAGGACATGTCCCCCTCAAAATTGGAAACAGTTGGATTTGTCCCACCCAAACTGTATCCCGCGAGGGAAAAATAGATTTAAACATGTAATTTTTATTTTGAAAGGGTTACTGGCATAACACGCCAGTCTCGCTCTGAAGCAGACAGCTATTTCTGTCTCATCTTAAAATCTGATTGGTAGAACAAGGTAAGTTTTCTCCAACTTTAAACTGGATGTCAGTAGCCTAACCACTCACCTTTTGGGTAAGGTTCCTAGCCTAATAGTTTCATGTAAAAACAGCTGGTGTAATGTTTTCTTCCATGATGCGAGCCGCTGCTTGAGTTGGCTTGAACCGCTCATGCCCTCAGGATGAATCGTAGATGATTTAGGCAATATTCACATTATGTGCTGATCATTTTCTCTGATAAAATTATTCATAACTCATCACGTTCATTCTTCTGCTCCTTGAATAGACCCAATTAATTTAAGCCTATCAGAAAAAAGTGTTTGTGATTGTAGGCTACGGCCTTGCCTATAATGTCTTCTGGCAGAAGGTACAAGTATTTCTGCTGCAAGTCTGTGAAAAGGAAACAGCAACTGACTAGGCCTATTAGTTATCTGACTATATTAAAGGCATCTTCAGTCGTATTTACGCATCCCCCCCATACACACACACCACAGGCACAAATTGGTGCATACCATTTCACCAGAATGCAGGAAATTAAGTGTTTAACCCTCAACATTTCCTGGGGGAGGAGCCCCACACCCCCCGCATTAGAACATGCCAATGTTGAAGTCACTCCTGCGCCCTTGAAGCATACTATGCATGTTTCCGAGTGAGTCTGCGCCTGCACTGACCACCAACAAGTTACAAGATCAAATTACATACAGTATATACACAGTACATAATATATTATACATACAGAGAGAACATTCTGGGGTTACAGAGGAGGACTGTTCCATAACAGCAGAAAATATATACTTTTCTTAAGTCAGCTACAGTGTATCTCTTGGTGAAAGGTGAAGTATCAGTTTGACCAGCATTCATTTCCCTGGCTTTGTTCCCTTTGTGATTTAGAACATTTTTAGAACAAATTCACTATTATTCAACAAAATTTCTGTACAGAATACTAGATAACTATTGTACAGTACGTCTACTGGAAGAGTGACGAAAGCCATACGTGGGCCTAAATAAGAACTTGCGGCATGTTAAATGTATTCATAATATCAAGGGATCATATATGACCACTATATCCATCTTGTCTTAGTACTCGAGAGGCCATGCATGAAGCCATGCTTCACATAGCTAAATCAGAACCAGCTATTCACAACTGATATAAACGTCAGTTGGAATTTGTAAGAGCCAATGAATAATGGATGTGAGTGTTAAGCAGGGAGCATCTTCAATGAGCCCGGAGACCCTAACATGCTTTCACATCTCCAAACCAGGGAGCCGTCTTAATGACTATGCTTGGAGACCTGAGGGGTCTCCATCAGTCTCTCATCCACACCCTAACTGCACCGACAGACCCTCGGAAGCCCTTAGTAAAACCCCACTGTCAGGCCCCTTCATCCTCACAGACAGCCCCCACCAAACAGTACTTCACAAAGGGAAACATAAGCTTTAACATTAAGCATTCGCAACAGTGGCTGTGGCTGGTTTTAGGCAAATCAGCAGCAACTAATACAAACAATTTGAGCACGTGCAGTTGTATGTTTGTACAGAGAGGGTGTGGGGTGGCGTTGGGTGAATTCAGGTACTGTAGAATGTGAGGGAGTCTTCATTGTTATGCAGAGTAGAAAAAAACCGAATAATGGTTTGTGTTTATTTAGTTTTACAGTGTATGGAAAGACTACCGTGATAAGAGAATAAATGGGAAGGGGGATTCATAGAAACGTTTACTGGAAAACCTTTTTGGACTTTATACAGGATATACTGTATTGTGGTGATAGCAAGAGGGGGAAGGAGAGACCCAAGGAGCAACATGGGGAGAATAAAGAAAGAGACCTCCAGTGTGTCACCAGGACTAGGGTTACATGCATGCGGTGCTAGTCAGTGACTGGTGGACGCGGTAGGGACACCATCTTCTATCTCCGGACCTGCATTCAGACATAAACAGGAGTCGCCCACTTGAAGGAAGGAAGCTTTTTTTTCTTCTTTTTTTTTTATATACATCTGTGCAGTGGACGGGACAGCGTTGCACAGGATTCTGTGGCTTGTGTGAGATTTACCCAAGGTGTTTGAGTGAACAGTCGCAGACAGAGGAAGACTATCGCAGGTAGGGAAATATTTAAGTAATCTAGTCATTTATTATCTTGAGTAACATCTTTGGTCATTGTCTTTTCCTGTCAGTAGCAAACGCTCCCCTTCCTGCTTCAGTCATAGACAAACCTTTGTCTTTTGTTCTTGTAGGGAGATCAAAGCACCCTTCTGCAGCTTGGGGCCGAGACAATGTGTAAGGCACTGGCATCCCATACTCGTCATATCTGCTAGTCACAGCTGTAAATCAACCGTGCAGGCCACCAAGTAAGTATCTGGTGGCAATAAACGTCTAAACATGTATCCCTTGGTTGCCAGTAAGAATGTACCTATAAGATATCAGGGGTCACTTATCAGTGCAACACAATGGAGGCCCACAGACATACATGCACACATGTGCATGCACATACACACAGCAGAGGGGATGGTGGTGGGGATCACCACCATCTTTAAGGGAAGTGATTTAATGTGCACTTTATTTTTTCTCCATATCTTTCCTGTTGTGTTCTGATAGGGACTTCCTGTCCCCTGCTGGAGGTGGACGGGAGTATCATCCTTCCACCCAACCACCCCCCAACCACCACCTACCGCTACACCCACGCCACGCGGAAATGTCATTCTGCTGAAGGATCCCCACACCTCCGGAAAACATGCACCTGACGCATCGGACATCGACGCAAAAGCTCTCAGATACAGTGTGTGTTTGTGTGTGTGTGTGTGTTTGTGTGAGAGAGAGAGAGAGAGACAGCGAGAAGGCTGTCAGCGTTATGAGCATATGTCAAGCATGACACGGGTGTGACAGAGTGGCCAAATCCTGCCATGGCAACGCCAGGACGATTCTCTTCCTGTCTGCAACACTATCTCTCTGTGGCCCACACCCTTCCTGTTCAGTTAAAACACACACTTACTCACACTCTCTCATTCGTATTAGGACATATGCGAGGACTTCCTGTTGCCCTGACCTCTCACCTTAACCCTAGCCTGAACTACAGTGGACACAAAAAAAGTCTGCATTTGTCTTTGAATCGAGTTTGTGCTCAGGCAAAAAGTTCATTCACAAACTCCAACATCCTCTCGTCCCATCAGAAGGCTTTCCATTATATTAATAGTTTATCTCCTTGTATGGAACGCATGAAGGTCATCTTAACTGAACATGAACGTGAAGTCATGTGCGGTAATCTAGTAGGTATGCATGCATGTGTATGAGCAATAAAAGTTTGTTACTGTTGGCGACACACACTATAATGTCATAATGACTGCCTGCTGTCTCATCACTGCTGAGGGATTTACAGTTGACCATCACTAATCGACACTCTCAGACAATAACTAACCCCTGTGCTTTATAGTGTATCAAACACACACTCATAGCCCGACAGACACGTCTACAAGCACACACGCGTGTTGTGCACGCAACAGAACCACTCAAACACACGCGCATACTACAAACACTAGCAGAAACATGCTTGCACACACACACACGCACAAACTCAATAGACAAAAACATAAGCGGAATCATACTTGCACGCACACACACACAGATGTAGGAAATGGGCTGAGCGTTGCCTGTCTGGCGAGGATGTGAGGTGCGGCGATGGCACATTAACGACAGGCCACAGGACAGCGCAGTGTGGCTGAACACAACATGTAGGGAGCTTCTAATTCAATGAGGATTGTTCAACAAGAACAATGGCCCCCTCGACCCCACTGAGGCTTAGCAGAGGGTGAGAAAGGTGATGTCGTCTGTGGTAGGTGGCTTGTGTTTTTGTGTTGGGGTCTAAAGGCGCTCCCGTGGGCAAGTTGGTCATGGATCAGAAATATCACAGCATGCAGTCATGCAACATCCTCTGCTTTTTCAGGTAACAAAGGAATAACAACCAGCCTGGGGATGAATAGTACAAGCAGGCCAGTCACAAAAGAAACACTGTATTTTGGTATTCTTAAAAACAGAGGGTTAGTGGTTTTTAAATAATGTTCTTTAAAGGCAGGCAAGGGCACACTTGCTAAATTCGAGCTCAAATCTAAACAATATTGCTCCGCGGAGCCGCCCCACACATGGAAACGCATTGGGAAGCAAATCGTAGTACTAGCTTGTTGATGTGAGCGGTGTTCACCACTTTGTTTATTTTCCAATTTACGGAGCCTGGGCTGTGTAGAAGTATCAGATTTCAACATGCACAGATAACGAACTGTAAGATAGCGAAATATTCATATTTTATTAATTTTACAATTTTTACCTTTAACAGTGTGGATGGTGTATAAATACAGGTATGAATCATTGGAGAACCTAGTCTGTTTTATTAAATAAAATACAGTATGTGACAATGTTTCAGGAATACACAAGCAAAATGTAATTCTCAGTCAAATATTTGACCTTAAAATGAGAATAAATTGGAGAGGGCATATGAATTGTTAATATTTTAGACAAAGTAGGGCTTATATCTTCCCCAAGGACATTTTGACAAAAAGCATGACTACCTGCCTACAAATGCACTGGCTGTCGTATTGATCTGAAAAGAAACCAACCAATAATATTATGGACAAATAACATTATAGGAAATTACACCCTATCACAGAGAATATATATATACATAATTAGACTGAACTATTTCATACACACAAACACAGTTACATACTGTGAAGATGTGATTGTACACACACTGTATGTGCAGTGTGTCTACAGTGTGTGTGCGTGTGTGTGTGTGTTCAGTGGGTTATTTGCATCGAGCCCTGTGGGCCTATGCTAATGGTCTGCTCATGCAGAGCAGCAGGGCCTAATGAAAGACCTCTGGATAATGAACGCTGCTATTGATCAGAGTAAGACCTGCTCTAAGCACGCTAATTGATCAATCATGGACACCCTTTGCTACGGATAAATGGAAACTGAAGACTCTCGCTCTTGTAATGACTTTTATTCTACGTGAAGAGGAAGCCTTCCATTTGTGTGTGTGTGTGTGTGTGTGTTAAAGAAAGAGAGGGAGAGAGGTGGTGTTATGTGTTGTCTTGTGGTAATCTTCACCTTCTAAGAAGAGCTGTACCTTGTCATCTATGACATTAATCTTCTGGGTGCTGTTCAACTGAAGAGCAGACACCTAAACAGAAAGCTAACTCATGATATTTTAGACCCAACCTGATTGCCTCTTTGTCGGGCTTTAACGTGCCAAATAGAAAACCCTAAGGTACAAAAAATGTCTACCTACATCCTGATGTTTGTGTGTGTGTGTGTGTTTGTGCATGTGCTTGCGTGCGTGCGTGTGACCCGCCACTCTCCATATCTAGGAGACCTGACACAAGTATTCCCCGTCAGGAAGCTCTGAACGACACGGGCCAAAACAGGAAGCTTCTGCACGCCCTCCCCAGTGAGTGACTGACAGGCTGGTCGGCCAGTGGTGGCTCCAGAACGGCCCCGTGGGGGCCCGGGCCTGTGCGTGTGTCAGCGGAGGAGCCCAGCTGGCTTGCTGCGGGGCTCCCAATCGCGTGTGAGAGGGACTCAGGAGAGGGCCACTGTTAACTGGCCTAGTGCTGAAATGTTCAACAGGCTGACGGGGTCAGCTGGGGCAAGTTCAGGAGGACACAACCAGGGAACATGTTGTTTTTTTTAGCCATATGCAAAAGACAACAAGAGGCCATGCCTATTTAAAGGCGCTATGTACGACATGTTAAACGTTAATATTCTTCTGCACTAAAACGATGTACCTTATTTAAATATTTAAACATTTTAAAGATGAATATAGCAGCACAACAACTATTTTCTATGGAAAGCTGTAGTGAAGTGATTGCGTTCTGTGTGTGTGCTGTAATCAGAGCTTTCCATAGCCGGGCCGACTAAGCCTGCATGGTAGTTCATATGTCTGTAAATATTTAATATTTCTAAAATATAAAAGCTGGAATAATGTATTATATATATATATATATATATATATATATATATATACACACACACATACATACACCACGCTAAAGTGCCAGTAAACGATCTGTATAATGTATCTCGCATGTTAATACGGGTACTTATTCAAGGCTAAGACCGCATGCATCACCACAGAATTGCAACATTTCCAATACATTTCTCAAAGCATTAAAGCAGGTGTTAAGTTAAATGTAGTACTAGATTATATAAGGCATTATAACTCAGCCACAGATACAAGCAATCACTACTAATGCTCCTCACTGATTGGACTCTACTGCCTGTCAAAGCGTCGTTTCCACAGGGACCGACAACCTTTTTTCCTCAACTCCCGGGAGACTTAGCACCACTAAGTTAACCTTGACAGGCTAACCAGAAACCTCTGCTTTTCTCTCAGTCACTGGTTTCAACTGATTCACACCTTCTATGGAACTGGGACCATAACCTCTGGTGTGAACTTAATTGTGTATACTTAGGTATTGGGTTTCTGGCCACACCAGGGGCCTGCTCTCAAAGAGAAACAGACGCCGTCAACTCCACGGGAGAGAGAGCGAGAGCGAGAGCGAGAGAGAGACGCACACAGACCACCCAAAAGGTAGAGCTTACTCTGAGAGTAGGAGTTAGGTCAGCCTTGATCATGTTGCAGAGAGGACAGTTCAACATTGCTGAGTTGGAATGGTCACCACGAAGAAGGGCGAGAGAGGTTTACCGAGAGAGAGAGAGAGAGAGTGAAGGAAGAAGGTGTGTGTGTGTGTGTGTGATTGTGTGTGACACAGAGAGAGAAAAGTAGAAATTTACAGCACAAAATTAAATAGATGTACTGTGTGTCTGTCACTATTCATAATAAAGTTATTATTTCTTTAAACAAATACATTTTTTATTATGCTGAATATCCCGTTTTCATATTTACTCTGATGTACAGTAAGTAACATTTAATAGCAAATCTTGAAATGTCCTTTGTGTGATGTGAGACCGATGCTGACCACTAGAGGGCCATTGTTGCACAGTGAGTGCAAGAAGGCTTTGTCAAAGAGGAACTTTCACTATATTTGTCCTGTTGGACAGTGAAATGCCATGTTTGTGAGTGAAAAATACATACTGTGGGGGGGAGAGAGGTGCTGAAAGACAGATAGATATATCTGTCTGTTGTTTATATTATTGTTTTACACCAGTAGGTTAATCGTAAAAGATGTACATACATTCCAGTTAGTAAAATAAAGTACATAATAATACATTATTTCATGTATTTTCAAGTAGTCTTGAATTAATTAATAATAAGAGACACCACTTTAATTGCTTTGCTGATTATACAGAAGTGAACATAAAACTGAACTGACTCCGTCAGTAGCTTGGAGAGGTGCTAACCTGACACAATAATCACCCAGCCCCCTCCAGCTGACAAAAACAGGCTGATGTTTTTGTCTTGAGTTCAAAGATCAAATGCCATTGCTTGACCCCTGTACTAGCTTGTTACCAGAGCAGCAGAGAGCAGGCAGACAGACCTGTCTGTGGGTGTGTGTTCACAAAAGAGTGTGTGTGTGTGTGCGCGTGTGGTTACCTTTCTATGGCGTTTTTCATTGGAAACATAGCTCAGTGGATTCTTCATTTCCTCTAGACAACAGACAGGTGACATGTCAAAAGTCACACAAACACACACATACACAAAACAATATTCCATTAGTCAAAGGAGAGGAGAAATACAGTAACTAAATACATGCACCCTAAAACAAACACACATAAGGCACTTTTCAAATGTAGAATCTTTGGGCACTTCCCTGTAGGGTGAGCATTAACAGCATTTATTTATTTAATGGTCTAATTGACCATTTCTTATTTTCTGCTGGAACTATATATATATAATATTATTATATACGACTACTACTACTAATACTATATACTATTGCGCTTAGATTACGACAAATTCAGAGCATGAATAAATATGTCTATATTTCAACTGCTGCAGCACCAAGACGATTACACGAGAAATTTTCTAGATAACATTAGGGTAACCTCAAGGTCGAGTGTTGCTATAAAGATGATAACACTTAATTAAATGGATTCATGGCAGCTGTAATTACTTCATAAATGAATATATCGGTGCGTGTTTTCTTCCACTCATGTTGCGTTTAACCAATCCAATTCAGAAGTAGCTAGCCCACACTAAGGTATTTTCTCACTCTACAGGGGTGGTTCCTGCATGCACACACACACAAACGCACTCAGATACACATGCTCTATGGCATCAGTGTTTTATTATATGGTTGGAAGTGTTATATTGCTAAGCGCATTCATGGGCCCCTGGCTGATGCTGGGGCCAAATGTGGCTGCATTGTCTGCATTATGGGTAATTACGCCCTTGTATTAGATGCTTATGCTCACTATAAACATTAAGGCCACCACTGTATGCAGACCAGGAAATGTCTGAACAAACAAATAAATAAACGATGGGTGGCTACCACTCTACACACAATATGCAATGAAGCGGGATGAATGCATAACAAGACAGCTGTACAAAGCACTGCAAAGTAACCCAAGACAAATGCATACAAAGTGAACTTTCCGAGGCAACATTACAGTACAGCATATCGTGGTAAAATACTGTATTTCATGTGATGAAATACTACTGTATATCTGTAACCACATAACCTGCCACAGTTCAACCCATTCTAACTACAGTACTCTGCAGTGCCACATGTTGTTGGCGCTGCAGAGACACCGCTGCGTGGCTCCTTGAGGGGTGGAGGTACAGTGCAGGGTGAACGGCAGGCTCTTGTCAGGAAGTTTTCACTCCTTGCCTTCCAGAGAGCCCCTGGCCTCTTCAACTTCCAGTCAGCCGATGAGAGAAGCCAGACCCAGGCAGGATAATCGCCGCTAATAAGAGGCTATATTGAAGGCAGCCTGGCGCTCACACACCACACGTCAGGCAAACACACGCAAACCCACACATGTATATGTACATCCACACACACACACACACACAATATGGCAAGATGAGTGCATACTCACAGCCACTAAGACACACCACAGTCTTTCATGAGGCAGACACACACACGATGCACGGCGGCACACACACATCATAAGGAAGTATTTGCCCGCAGTCTTTCCTCAAGCAGGCATTCACACCGCGCGCGCTCACACACACACACACACACATACACAGACATCAGATCCTTCCCCCCCCCCTTCTCTAATGCCTTTGCCACCACCCTAGTAAAACGTTAACACATGGCCGCAAAAAGATATCAATAATTTAACTATATATCAATTATCAATTCTGAAAAGAGAACAGGATCCTTCTGGGTTTTGCATACGGTTTGTGTTTGGTTTGGAGTGACCTTACAACGGAATGGAGCTAGCAATGAGCATTAGCCGCAAACTCAGCTACACTCTAAAACATAAAGAAGCTTTGAGGATCCATTAGAGACCCTTCACATTGCAAGCACAGCATTAACAAACCAGGACGATTACTTTACCTGAAGGGTTCATGAACCCACAGTATACAGTAACCACAAACCTGTGCACTGGTGATATATTATCAATTGTAATAGCTGGTATTAAAGGTTACAGATTGTTCTTCAAGTGCTTTCTTTCTTTTTCAGTCAAAAATATGTGTTGAAATGCTGTTTGTAGTCAAAAGTACAGTACTTCGTAATAAAAGTAGTTTTTTGTAGGGTAAAGCAACAGAGACAGGCAAATTAAGATTACTACAAAAACGCATGCACACACGCACACACAAATTAAACAAAAAAGATTAACTTTAATGTATTACCATTCAAAAAGCTTGTTTTTGAATGAAAAACACACTGTCCATTAAAATAACATCATAATGATCAGAAACACAGTGTAGACATTGTTAATGTTAATGGAGTATTGAGACGGGAATGTTTCTACATCACTTATGTGCTCACTTATGTGCTCTAATGCCACACTGTGTTAGCTTAAGCAAATTCATTTGAATACCCTCTTGCAATTATGTTACTGTAGCACATCTGAAAACAGTTGTGCTGATTAAAAAGCCAATAAAACTGCCCTTTAGACTGGTAAGTATCTGAATCAGCATTTGGGGATTCAATTACATACTCAAAATGACCAGAAATAAATAACTTTCCCTTGAAACTTGTCGGGTCTCTTTTCGTTCAGAGAAATTAAAGCTATTCCATGCGAGAAATTTCTGGTTATATGTCTTGTGTGAAAGCCAACATATATTCTTTTAACTTTCAGCACACCTTTCACATTTCTTTACAAGGGATCTCAAGTTATGCTGATGGTTTCACTCGCTAGACAAATTCCAACAAAACAGCAGTTAAAACAGTTTTAATGTTAAACATGTTATGCAAGACAGCTTTAAAAATTATTTAGATTTGGCTTGTATGGTCCTCTGTTAATTTCACTCAAGACTTTTTTCTTCAGTGTTTCCCCCCCACACTTTGTCATCATCCCCTCCTGACAAGCCCTTCAGCCTCTCATCTCTTCTCAGTCCCCAAGGTACAGTATGTGTACATACCAGTAGAAAAGCATGTGTGATTGAAGTGTGGACCTATTTGCTTGTGAGGTATTCCAGTGTGTTTGTGTGATTGCATGCTACACATTGCGAATGATCCAATACACTCCCGTTGACCCATGACCTCCAAAAATAAATGGTGAGACTTGACGTGAGAATGTGCAGTCCTCCGCGCACACTGTGACCCATGCGTACGCACAAAAATCTGATAAATGAGAAGTTGCGACTCCGATGGCAGAAGGATGAAACTCGAGAAATGCTTTGAAATTAATAACATTGTGATAAATACATTGAAATCTCTCACATCGCCAACAGCAGGGACAGCGCCAGACCTAAAATATGACTTTTAAATATATCTAGACCTATCATTTATTGAACTTTGTGATTATAGATCATGTGTGCTCTAATCACTAAGGCCGCCAACGGTGAGGTGTGTAAAACAATAACATTTATTCATAAGATATAAGAGAAAATGTTTGAGCTATTTCTTTTCAAATTGCTGAACATAAGGCTTACTGAGCAAATATAACACTGTAGTAAAATAATCTCTCAAAAGAACTGTATAGACGGCACTTTGCCCCACCCCCTTTCCCAGAATCCATTGCTTTGTGTGTGTTGTTTTGTGCTGGATTTATGTATTACAGTTGTACATTTGTATTTTGACTTTATTTTTGCCTTATTAGTTTCAGTGTGTTGAAGACCAGTAACTATTATATTGATTATACAGCAAATGTGATATTGATAGGACACCATGACAGAAAGTTCCATATTCGTTTGTATGGGAAGAGAATTACTGAAGATATATTAGTATTACAAACTTGGCCAAAGGTTCATAAGGTCCATAATGAATGACCCCCTAACCACGAATCATTAGTGACGTCTGTGCTTATTGGCATATGTAATGCCCACAATATGTCCGCAAAACAATATTGTTTTCATCTATCAACTTTACCTAAAAGAACTTCACGCCTGAGTGAAATTACTTTATTATTGGGTCTCTGGATTTGCCATCATTAAATTAAACAATGAATTTGAATTCTGGGAGTTTCAATTACCATTTGTAGGCATTTGTGGACGTTAATTGGGTGGGACAAGATGCTCATTCACGTGCGCTATATTTAGATCCATCCATCCATCCATCTTCATCCGCTTATCCAGAGTCGGGTCGCGAGGGCAGCAGCTCCAGCAGGGGACCCCAAACCTTTCTTTCCTGAGCCACATTGGAAAGCTCTTACTGGGGGATCCCGAGGCGTTCCCAGGCCAGTGTGGAGATATAATTTCTCCACCTAGTCCTGGGTCTTCCCTGAGGCCTCCTCCCAGCTGGACGTGCCTGGAACACCTCCCAAGGGAGGCGCCCAGGGGGCATCCTTACCAGATGCCCGTACCACCTCAACTGGCTCCTTTTGACGTGAAGGAGTAGCGGCTCTACTCCAAGTTCCTCATGGATAGCTGAGCTATATTTAGAGTAGATTGTAATTTATACAGGAAAACAGGCGTGGAATGTGCGTGCTCACTGTTTTCTAAATCAGAATATTTTTCTGTATTTCATTCGTACGCAACATTTTAACGTGAATCGCTCGACACCTCTGTGGGAGCCCGGCCCCCAAGATGAAAGGCCGAAGTCTCTTTTTTTTGAGAATTTCAATACACTCAAGGACATCTTACATTACTATGGAGGACCAGAACTGCCATAATAAAAAATATATTTATATATATATAAAAGTATAAATAAATAAATAAAAGTATAAATAATTAAATAAATATAAAAATAATTGAAAAAATAATACAATTTTTGGATTAAAAAAGGTTATTTCTGTATTTTTACATACATTTATTTATTCTTAAATTTATTTATTTATACATTATTTTATGTATTTATTTATTTATTTCTGTATTTCAACAATTATTTATTTATTTATTTCCGTATTTCCACATTTCCGCGCTACTACTACTAAACGTTTTCTTCTTCATTTTAGGTAACCTAGGCTAGGGGCGGTAGTAGTAGCTCCAAACACACCCCTATAACCAATCCGGCTGTAGCCTGGTAGGACCGCCTACCTTCTTAACATTTACGTCCACGGAAATACGGAAATAAATTAAACAAGGAAATACGGAAATAAATAAATAAATAAATGTAGAAATACAGAATTAATTAAATAAATAAATAAATGTAAGAATAAAAATTATGTAAAAATAATTAAATAAATAAATGTAGAAATGCACAAATAAATAAATTAATACATGTAAAAATACAGAAATAGCCTTTTTTAATACAAAAATGTAAGTATTTTTTAAATTATTTTTATATTAATTTTTGTACTTTTATTTATTTATTTTTTATTTTATTTATTTATTTATTTTATTTATTATGGCAGTCCTGATCTTCCATACATTACAAATACAAAGACACAATATTAAACATTTGACTAAGGCAGGAGTATACATGGAAATATAAATAAATATACAAATAAAAAATGTCTAAAAAGTAAAGTAAAAGTATGTGTGTGCGTGTGTGCGTACATGCATGACTAACCATGTTTACTAATCTAATTACAAAATAATCCACGTCAACATGACATGGAGTGACATGAACATCTACTCGGAGGACACAGACAATGATGTGTAAAGCCATCCCCACACACACACACACACACACACACACACACAGACGCTCTGCCATCAACCTGGTCAGTATTGGAGAATCTATATTTGTTGCTGTATCTTTTCCCCTCATTTCAGCATCTACGAGGAGCACCAACATCAGCTGTGCTCTGTTTGGGCGGGGCAGGGTTTGGGAGGTTGGGGAGGGGTGGCTGGCAATAGGTTTAGCAGTCGCGGAGGCGAGGCAGATTTATAGCGGCGGGAGGGGGGGAGGGGTGACCTCTGGGGCCGTAACACGGTAATGGGTGAGTGGCTCTCAACGGTAAGCTACTGGCACTTGACAAAGTGCCCGAAGCAGAATGAATTTACTTCTCTTTTCCTCAATCATCAAGCAGCCACTGCCCTGACCCCCATCCTGACTGCTATAACAAGATCTCCCATCTCGCAGGGGCCTGAAAAATTTACTGTCACATCGACTCCTCGACGAGCTCAAGTGAGCACTTCTTTCACCTTCAACAGAGCAGGTGCCAGCGTCGAGGGGGGCTATGGTGCCCGTGCGTGTGCCTGACTGACAAAGACCTGGCCGTGTGTGTTTGAACATGCATTGGTAAACACATGCTCAGCTAAAAATAAAACGTATTAAGGATGAGAATAACTAGATTCTATATAATAATTACAAATATTGAAATTATCTGGTGACCCCTCAGAGAGCCTGACCTTATCTTTAAAAACCAACTGGGCTAAACGGTACAATTCATTCTGAATAAAATTCTTGGAACATTTGGGGCGGTGGGGGTGGGAGGGAATTCCTTTAAATAATGTTATTTAATTCAACCCACAACCTCTCTGTTCTCCACTCCTCTGGCTCTGGGCGACTGTTAGTGCTTTGAAGTGATAAAAAGAAAATCAACTTCTAATGATTATTGAGCGTAATTTCCATGAGACGGGTTGTTAAATCTCATCTCCTCTGCCGGGTTATTTCGACAGGGGTCATTCCCAGCTTAACCCCCCCCCCCCCTTCCCGAGGTCCCTGACACACAGAGAGATATAATTGAAAGTGAAGAAGGACATTAAAAGCCATTCAATAAGCCATATAGAAATTGATCAGACTATGAAAGCTATTTGCCCCCCAGAGATGGGAGAGAGAGAAAGAGAGAGAGAGAGAGAGAGAGAGAGAGAGAGAGAGAGAGGCCACAAATTGGCAATAGAAAAAGGAAGATATAAAAAAATCATGGCAACCAAAACAATACAGGATATGCAGTCACTGTTTGACAGGTGAGGTTGAGACAGAGATGTACTTCCTACTACAATAAAAAAGAATTTAACGAATTAAGAAAATATTACTTCAATAAGTTCAAATCTTAAATTACGGGCTTCAAAGAACTAAAAACATTATTAGGAGTATCCTAGAAGTAAACACACACACGTACACACACACACACACACACACACACACACACACACACACAGGAGTGGGTAATAAGAGGATATTAGCTACTGAGATCGTCTATGTAGGAGACCAGTTATGTTACTGTACATTGATGTTCATGTTTGTGTGCTGTCCAAATTGTTGGACAGAATTTAAGTGATCAATTGAAAATTTAGAGAGAGAGAGAGAGAGAGAGAGAGAGAGAGAGAGAGAGAGAGAGAAGCCAGACCACTAGTAATGCTGACACAGCACTCACTGTACAGTCTGTCAGAGTGTGAACAGCACCTTGATGTGCCACATTACACTGTCATTACACTATTACATGTATGACTGGGCCCAACACACTTGCATGGGTTGAAATGTTTCATGAACCTCCCCTCTCTATTCTACATCATTCCATACAGACCCCAAAGCCATCCCCTCAACTACAAATTGTTCTGGGTAAAAAATAATTCATTTCTAACCATAATCAGCTCTTTCCTACACTATGCAATTGTGCTAGTGCCTAAACTAAACTACATTCTACTCTACTGTTACTGTAAACCGGTGTTAGTGAACATCTCTAACAGTAACTTGTAATGCCTGTTAAATTTGCAGCTTATGTCCTGAATTGGTGGTTAAAACAAGCCATAAAAGCACTGATGTTTCTGTCCCTGATACAGTAGCATTATTGTACTCCGTTTTGAACTTTGGGGTTGTGAGGGCACTGTAACCAATCAAAGAGTTGTCCCTTGGGACACGCCAGGAGACCGCCATATTGGGTTGCTGTAGGGTTGAAGGGTTGTTACAATACTGCACATATTATTTTGCATTTTTTTGTAGCCGTTTACAGTATGTTGCTCAGTGGATCAGAATAAAGTCGAACTTCATTTCATTATAATTGATTGATTGAAGTTAGTGAAAGGTTAGTGTTTTATTTTTCTTCTGCAAACTTCCCTTTTATATTTGAAAGTATTCCTAGAAATAATCATCAAATACATTTAAAAAATAGCTGTAACCTTATTCTGCCACTGCCATTCCTACTATGTGACCGTCATGGAGCGAAAATAGAAAATGGAATAAAATGTCACAGCTCAGTCAAAATATAGAAATAAATAGTTTAATAAAAACGATGGTCCAAATTCCACAAGCACGGTGGTCAGACTGTGGCAGGTGTCACAATGCATTTTGAGCAGAGAGTTAATATTGATAATAAGAAGTACATTTATACTCATTATAGTCTGCAACATGTGCTTTCTGTTTGAAAGATGAAAAGCTGTCTAATTTGGACCAGGGGTGTGAGAAATTACATACAGATGGAGGGACAAATAATAACTTCCTAGTAATACTTTTGTTGGACAGATTTCAAGCCTATAATACCAGTGAAAATAAAGAAGATGTTTTCTCTCCCCAGTCTCAAGCAATGCCAAAAACCATCCTAAACTGAAGCAAAATACTGACAGCCCCAGGTGTGGCTGGATCATTAATGTGGGCAGCCTCTCTTTACCAAAATAAACAAACAAGCACAGATACAGTGAGACACTTCTTCTTGGATTGGCCTCCACTTGCAGCACCAGTATGTGGCGTTGGGCCGGCATTTTTCTTTTAACTTTCAATTCTCCTAAGCATCCGTGCTTCACAGCCCCTGGGCTATTGCCTTTCTCAATCTGTCCCTGGAGAGCCAGGAGTTATGGTCCCTGTCGATTGAGGAGAAAGGGATGTTATTCCCCTGTCAGCCCTCGGTCGCACCGCCATCCTCCCTGCGCTGATCTACGGCTCCACCCCCGACGCCTCCCTCCACCCCTGATCCCATTCGCTCCGTCATAACACGACGGCTGTTGTGCGGATGTGTGCCGCGGGGATGAGGGCGATGAAAAAGTGTGCCTGTGTGTGTGTGTGTGTGTGTGTGGAGGGGGTGTGGGGAGGTTCATCTTGGTTTAGAGTGGGGTCTTAAAGCAGCGGGATAGGGTACATGATCAGCTTGTCTATATACTGGTGCTAGCTCATCCACCTGCAAGCTAACATGCTAATATCTGTGGCATGCGCGCACACACACACACACACACACACACAAATGCAGACAATGTTGTAACCATCTCTGCCAAATGCACATTCCCCACAGTGCCAACAAATCCTTTTACGGTATTCTTTAAAGGTGTAAAGGACTAAGTAAGATTGAGTGTTGAGTGTTTCAATAGCATACAGTATAATTTAGCCTTATAATCCCATTCAATTCAATGACATGGAAACAAGTCAAAACACATGGAGTGGTTTCTGGTGTCGCAGGGGCTAAATATGAGACGGGCCCCTCCAGAGAGGATGTGGGTGTCTTACTGACACCCTAGATTGGGGAACAGTGGTGGGGTTAAAGAGGCAGGGCAGCCAGCTGATGCTGGTTGTGATCAGCAAGGCTGTCTGAGGGTGAGTCCCTTGTGGTCTGTACTGTGACAACGACATCAGACCAGCCTCATGCTTTCTCTTAGTAACTAGGCCGTCAGCAGCCCACTCCACACAATGTATGTGCGATAACAATGTCCGCAAACCATTAAAGCAGTACAGTATAAAGTGGAATTGAACATGTTTTAAACTAAGTAAATAATATGTATTTATATAGCAGTTTTCACAAAGTATTTTACATTAAAAGTAATGCAATACACCAAAGGTAAATACAGTACACAGTAGCCTATACAAGTATTGTTATGGCACTAACATGTTTGTCATCTTAGAAGACATACATTGGTCAAATGTCTGTTTAAACAAGTAAGTCAACCCCTTTTCAACATAAATGATCCCTTCATGTGAGTGACACTGACATTTATGCTGTACAGTTAGTCTGTCATTTAGGTATTTATATATATTTCTGGTGGTACAGTAGACCGATTTCAATTGTTGCCAAGTGTATACAATGCCATCTCTTGGATGTAGTTTGTATGCTGTAGACAAAATACACAAATCACTTCTGAATATAAGTCGCAGGACCAGCCTGGCAACTAAAAAAGCATGGCATAAAGTCAGAAAAATATGGTCCTGTACTTGTCAAACAAACATGTACATTTAGATCATTGCCATCTATGCTAGTAGAACGTACATGAACTGAAATCAAATATATTGCTAATATAAAATTTAAATCTATTACAACAAAATGGAGAAATGTTTCTGTACATCTATGTAAGAATGTTTTGATTATATGTTGTGCTTCAATATTCTAACATACCATCATGCAAATGTACGCTACAGAGATTCAGCACAAAAACAGCTGAAGCTGCTATTTCAAATTATATGTGCGACAGTTTATTTACAATTTACAGTAAGAAACATTAGAAATTTGTAATATTTCCAAATATCAATAGGAATTCATAGAATTAATAAACACATTTGATTGGACCCATTTAGTATAGGTGGATCCTTTTGGACATGAAGGCATAACCTAAAGCTGGTAAACCTAATGTGCTCTGTGCTTACAGTAATAACAACTAGTGTACAAGCAAACACTGCAAACATACATTTGTTTGCAGTCCCTCACTGCTTATAAAGATAATCCAACATGCATGCATGTTAAATGACCCCCTCTATATTATACTTGCTTCTCTACTCAATGAATGGCATAATAGTTATAATAATAAATAATAATAATAAATATTAATAATCGTAAAAAATTGAACTGAGAACCTCTTAAGCTTTTATTCAAATAGATACTGAAGGCATTCTAGCAGCAGGGTATGCAGGCCTGTATAGAAGCATTTCAAAGGTGGGAGTCAAGATAACCGTGAGATAAACTCTGACATTTTAACATACTGCGGGTCCCCTTGGGCCACCATCAAGAACAAGATTAATCCCCACAGGCTACAGTTTACCTGACAGATCACACTATTGTACCACATTAAGGAGCTTAAACCGTTTATGTGGACCAATACTGCATTTAGACAAACACATATGCACCTTAGTCAAATACAGGGGGTTGTGAGGGTCTCTCTGGGTGAGGGAATACATAAATAAGTAGATAAATAGATGAATAACCCAGAAGAATGGGAGTCCAAGTGGCTTGGCTATCCATCATGTATCCTATTACCACACACTCCTACGGCCCATGCAGCATGTATAATGCAGTCAACCTCCATAAACAGATACAAATTCAACTCTTTTCCTCCTCAATTTGTTATACCTGACAATGCTCGCACCTAGTTGTTGCTTTGAATTATGAACAGACTCCCATTGCCAGAAATGTCGGCCGTGTGGGATGGCGTGAGGTTATGCAGAGCAGGTTGGGAAAACAAATTTGGGAAGCCCGCGGAGTCCTCTCAGGCGGCTGGGGACATATGCATAAACACACGCATTTACTGTACAGCAGCACCTTAAGAAAGCAAATGAGCTCGATATTTCATCTTTGGGTGAAATCTACCCATTTATATTGGGAGTGATGAATAGCAAGTGCCAGTGGTTGTAAGAGTGCATGAGAGCATTGGTGCTCAAGAATATAAGATGATAGGAATAAGGTTTTGTGATTTCTCAAAGGCGTAGTGAAAGAAAGGTGTTTTAAATAACGTTAGCCAATTTGTCCTGCTTCTTTGTTCCCCAATTTAGCTATCACACTTTAAATCATGAATTCTAAATGTATCATTCAAAGGCAAACCAAAAGAAAATACATTCCATGAAAGAAACACTTAAGAGGGAGTAATGTTTCAGGCAAGAGCATGGCAGACAGAGAAAAGGAGAGGAACTAATCACAGGAATGTAAATATATTGACCGCGGCCTGTTTGCTTGGCTATTTATACAGTGAGACTACAATCAAGTCCTCAAAGCCTCCGTCCTCATGACAAGGGCCACGTAGCGCCAAAACAACCAATCTGACAAGCCAACTCGCCCCTCCCTCCCCCATCAACACCATAAAACCTCCAAGGTCATACACTTATTTGTCAATCACCCCAAGATGTAAGAAGGATGCTGGAAAGATGCGTTGCCTTTTCGGCAGCCATACAGCGGCTCGAGTTGCGAGGAAGGGGAATGTCTTTGTGGAGCTGGCTGAACTTTGTAGCCCTGTTTGGTTTGAGCAGATGTAGAATTAGTACACATCACTTTGCATCAGCAAGACGTTGAACACAAGCCACTGTTCTGAGGCCAACAGCCTTCCCTCTCGACACACACACACATACACGCGCCTGCGCTGTCTGTGATTCTGTAGGGTAATTATCTATGTGATGTCAATCCCCACAGCAACTACCCTTTCTTCACTTGTCTTGTTGTGAAACCCGCCCGGTGTCTCTGGATACCAGCGTCCAGCTGTTACACCGCTCCAAAGCTCTAATTGAAAACACCATCACATTTATAACACGGTGTAATGAAATAAACTTTGCTTCAAGGCAGACCTTAAACGAAACTTGGTCTCACCAGATGCTTTCTAGAAGTTATTTTTCCTCCATGTGGAACAGCTGAGAGTTACTTTTATAGTCTTTAATAGCACACATATAGCAAGTATTTTTATCTAGAATTGCACAAGGTCAAGTAATGACTGAAGTCACAGCTAATGGTCTCATGTAAAGCATCAAATATACGGTATAGTGAATAGAATTAATCATGCACTGCACATTTGCCCACTAAATTGGGAGGGAATAAACTGGAAACAAACGTACTTTACAGCAGTATTATTCTATATTGCTATTAAAATATTATATTTCTATTTAATTATGCAATATATATGATCATATGTGCTTTTCTCACAGCAGAGAAAAGCACGTACTCCATGAGCTCAGTGATCAGTGGTATTGGTTTGTAGTGTGTTGCAGGAGACTGCAATGTCAGTGAGTCAGACATACTGTGTGTGTGTAGATGGATGAATTAAAAATGAATAGGAGAAGGACCAGTTGTGTGTAGATGTTAAGGTAGGAGTTTAGTGTGAGAAGTTCATTTTATGATGGTGAACATCTTGTCGGCTAATCACCACTATCGCCTACGTACAATGAGTGACTCTTAAGGCCCAGGAATACTTTCTGCATCCGTGGAACGCAGAGGTGTGCGCGTTTACATAATTCAGAAGTACATTATTAAAGTCATTATCTGCAATCAAACGGGTGTAAAATGAGCAAGTTAAACATGTACAGCCAGATGTGCCTGCCTCCAAGTGCAGTGAACAGTACAATAAAAGCGTTCATTGTGATCAAATATTTGAGTTTTAAACTGTTTTGCAGAAGCTTCCATGCAGAGGGTGCAGCATACTTAAAAGCTCCATTTCAGTATGTACTTTAGGTACACATAAAAGGTAGAAATCCTAGGAGGAAGACAAAATCTCGCCATATGTTTCTGAATTATGTAGGTCCCTAAGTAAGTTGGAAGGAGTCGAAGAATGGCCTTATAAATACAAATGCACCAATGGTTTAGTCTCCGGGTGGACAAAGCCCCCAACCCAACTCATGCCCAGGTGTACAGTACTTGTGCAGCTAGCGTTGATGGCTCTGTCTGCTCTTTAGAGCCAGGTGGCCTTCGGTATGAGCGCCAATGTCTGTCTCATCCTTGTGTTCCAACGGCTCATGTAAACAGCAGTCCCAGGAGATGGCAAATGGCATGGAAGTATCCAAAGCAAGACTAAGAAGACAGGGCCTGATACCCCCCTTTGCCTCCTCCCCACAGCGCAAAGGGGTTGACCTTGTATGTGCAAGAAACCATCTATCAGTTAAGAGGTGCAGTGGTTATCGTGGGGAAAAGCAGGGCTCATATGTTAGTTTGCCGCGCTTTGTGCCCTGCACAGAATAGAACATTATGGAGAATGTATAGGGCTGAGCCAAAGGCCCAACACATGAATGAATTATGTGTTGAAATGTGAAAGTACACTGAAATGAAAGCAACACATACAGTACAGTAGCCACAACGGAAAGACAGCCAACTCAAAACTTATTGTGGAGAAGGACTAGAGCTCTAGCGCTCAAACTCTGTGACCACACACACACACACACACACACACACACACCACACACGCTTCTAAATAAACTGCCCATCTCTGCCTTTCTTAGCATCCTAGCAAATAATCATACTCATTGCTCATGTAACGCACAAATAACCGATTACAGGCCGTGGATAGGGGTTCAGAATGATTAGTTACAGCCAACAGCTTGGGCCCATGCAGTGGAGGATTGGTGGAATGTTGTACTACTGCTAAACCGCCGGCACTCAATCATGCGGAACCGCTTGCATTTGCATGCTGTAGCATTGAGCCGGGAGCTGCGGAGCAAATGAGGTGAATAATGTTGTATGACAAGCAATTATTTCCATGTTTGCGCTTGATCAGAAACAATGTGTTTGCGGCCGTGTTTGATTTGTCTGGTTCCGCCAGCAGTTTAGTCATGCAAATGTGACGCAGCAGTGCCGATTTAACAACTGCTCCGCCGTGCCAGTGAAAGAAATGGTAATGGTGTCAGGCAGCATGTAAATCACCTGGCACTGCATGGAGGGGCAACTAGGAGCAATAACAGATAGCACGAGTACTACTCAAACACGAATGTCATTATTGTAGAAGTCGTAAACCATGACTTGCAAAGTACGTACGGCAAGTTAGATAGGAGTCATTTTACTATATTTACTCGTTTTCTTTTCTTGCATTGATTTGCTTTGATGTTTACGGTTTATTTTCTCACGCACTCTCTTTTTCTGCTAATCACAAAATATCAGAGAATATCAAATCATATCAGGGAATATCAATGTTAGATAGTGGTTTCTGAGATGATTTAGAGGAATAGTCAGCCATTGCAAGCTATTTATAAGCTAATGCTTGTCAAATTTACCAAATATTACCGTTCTCTGTGCGTGTTGAAAAAAGAAACTTCTACCCAGCCCTGGCTCCATAGGAACATAAACAAAGTGGCGAACACCACTCACATCAACAAAGCCATAAAACTACACTTTGCTTCACAATGCGTTTGGATGTGTGGAGCGCTGCCGCAGAGGGCTGCGGGCGTGCGGAGGGATGATGTTAGCAAGCGTTCTCTGAAAATGACTAACCCTGCCTTTAAATGAATAATATTTGTGCTGTTGTATTGGCTGTCTATGTGGTGTGTGTGTGATCTACGCTGCTCAGGTGAACCTGAGCTCTGAACTATGAAGGTTTCCACATCGCTCCCTGGCTCCCTGCTCAGGAAGTGTTGCCTCCAAACAGCCTCCTGACAGCTGGGAGCAGCGTGGGTCAGGGAGCAGGCCTGCAAGCGGTGTGTCTGCTTAGTGTTAAAGGTACAGGGGGGCATGGGGCCGCCTCGCATCATGTCTGACTTCACTCAGCCGAACGGCTGCTCCTAGCCGTTCCAGGGTAAAGGCTTTACACAGTCTCCTTGAAACGCTTTATTTCGTCAAAAGTATCAGTTTTCCATCTTTTCTGATGATGATAGGGTGGGGGGGTGGGGGGGGTTGACGGTTTTGATGGCTAAGTCATGTACTGCACATCCTTCAAGTTATCGCACATGTGTGTATGTTTTTTTTTTTTTTTACTGTACATCCTACAAAAGAAATGATGTTGAAGGAATTCACACAATCAATGTCATCCTGTTCTTTTTGAACAGCGTTGAGCTTTTGCAGTTTTGAGGTCAAAGTGAAGAAGCTTATTAAGTTAGTGGCCTTAACTTAAAGTGAGGGTGGAGGTTAAGAGGAACACATATGGTTCAAAAACTTAAAGAGTACAGAGAATAAAAGGCCCAGTGATTTATAAAACTTTCCTCCACACAAAATGAATACGAGCCATGAGCATACCAATATCACACAGAAAGTAGTCTCCCCCCCATAGGATGGGTGTTTGGGGACTTACCCGTGCCTCTCTCCTCTGTCTCCCTGTCCTCCACAGCGGCGGAGAGGGAGAGAACGGCGCTTTGCGTGGGCTGCAGGTTAGCCAACTCCTCCTCCTCCTGGGTGGGGTTGGCGGTGGGGCCAGATGGTGGGGAGCTGGTGGGACGGGACCCGGTGAGGGAACTAGAGGGCCTGGAACTGGCACAGTTCTGTTCAGGGAGAGGTGGGTGTCAGTAGGGGTCAGGAACATAGCAACATCCTTCTGATATACAGTGGGGGCCAAACACCATCTGTATGTTTGGTTTTCATCACACACTTAAATGGACCATCTACTGTATATGCAGCCTGCATTGTGTCTGGTTTGGAGCTGAGAGATCCTGTCTAGTGTGTTATTCCCTCTATTCTCTCTACTGTATCATCTGCTGGTAATGCTGGTAATGTACTAGCAAGTTAGTTTGGATAGAAGAGTCCGCTAAATTACCTAGTTAATAAACTGTATTCAAGTACAGCCAAGGGTCTGAACAGGCCTGATGTAGAGGTGCCACTGTCACAAAGGAACGCATTTTTACTATACTGTTCATGTATTCATAGAGGGCACTGGCATACATGGTATGGCTGCATCACACTGTGTTTAACCCAAACTAAATGTGTTGTATGCCACTTATTGTACGGTGATGTCAGTGTGCAGAACAGAATCCTAACGCAAACGTCAATATGTATATTGATACCGAAAAACCGATATTCAGCAAACATCTAATCAGATTGATTTATAGCCATAATTGTTTCCATAAAGCAAAGCTGTGATGAGGTACTTAGATCTCATATGATTAGTAAGGTGAGAGACTAGTTGTTGTTTTTATACTTGCCTTCTGTATACAGCGACATAATCAGGCACCTGCAGCACTATGACACGTCTAGAAGTGGTGTGTATGTCTCTCTCTCACACACACACGCACGCACGCACACAGAGACAGCCACACACGAACACGCACACAGACACAGTCGCACACATACACAAACACACACACACAGACACAATCACACACATACACACACACAGACACACACAAAAACACACACACAGAGACACAGCCACACACAAACACACGCACACAGACACAGCCACACACACACAAACACACGCACACACAGACACAATCACACACAGACACAATCACACACATACACACACACACACACAACCACATACACACACACACACACACAAAAACACACACGCAGAGACATAGCACCATACACACAGACACACACACAGAGACACAACCACACACACACACACACAGACACACAAAAACACACACGCAGAGACATAGCACCATACACACAGACACACACGCACACACACACAGACACAAACACACACACAAACGAGCGGTCCACAACAGACCAAAATAAATGCCAATCACAGGGAGCCCATTTGTTTACACAGCTCTCAAACAAAGTTTAGCTGGGGGCTTCAGAGGCCTCTTGTATAACATGTCTGTCAGGGTGGAAGACCAGCCCAAAGCTAGATCTGTCTATCAGGCTGGTTCAATGCACTGTGCCTGCACTACTGGTTAACTTTGGCTTGGAGCTTGTCCCACACAACCTTGTGGAACCTTGTCTATGTGTGTGTATGTGTGTTCTGTGTGTGTTCTCACATAATGTAACGCACAGCACATTTTGTGCTTTATACAATAAGTACTACATTATAGACATGTTCGTTTTTATTTTACAGACAGTATATATAATGTTTGTGTTACTGTACATGGTTTTATTTTCGGTGCCTATTGTTTACAACATAGTCTAGAGATAGAATGATGCTATACAACATAAAGTGACACGTGCTGAAGTACAATTACTAGAATACACACACACACACACACACACACGTTTCACCCGTTCCCTACCGCTTCCTACATCTCTAAGCTCAGAAAACTAATCCGCTTCCAATTTATATCTATATTTCAGTGGTGTCAGGGGCACACAACTCCCTGTATTGAGGAGCGATCGTTTTTTATTTGTGTCCTGCGAGTGACAGCTTTATTTCAGCTTTATGCAATCTGGATGTGTGTACAAGTGGGGGGTCAGGGGAGGTAAAGAGGTGGGAGGTACGGTATCGAGCAAGGGGGTTACACTGGTCAGGCTTCCACTGTGTGTGTGTGCACGAGTGCTTGAGAGAGGAAACATGCATGCACATACAGTATTTGTGTGCACATATACCTGCGTGTACAGTATTTGTAGTTGGGCTGGTATGCATGTATGTACTGTATGTGTGGTTTCTCGCACAGGTCAGGGCCATCAAGTTATTCAGTGAAGGCCCAACATAATATATATTTTATTGATTTATAAATGTAACAATTGATTCTGAGTTAGTGTAACGTTACTAAGTGTTTTTTACATGCTACATTACATGAAAGCATGTGATTAACCAATCACGTGTTTTCTTGTGATTGTTTCCAGGCAGGTGTGGGCCCATCAATGAGCAAGTTTGATTGCCCCATGCCAGTATCTTCCACGGTCATGTGCATGTGGGCTTGTTTGATTCATTAGCTAATCATATTTGGTTATTGGATGGAGGGGCAGGGGCGTTCTGCGAAAATATGAACATCATTCGACTAAATCAGAATAGTGAGTTATGCTGCTATGTTATGAGTTGATTGTGACTAGCATGCCGAGTTTACCGCCAAACAAATTATTGTAGGCTACCATACTGTAGCTTACCCACCGCTACAGTAGGACTTCATGGAGCAATATTACTAGGCTATAGAGTAACAAGATAAATGAAACTGAATATCTCTGGACTATACAGTTTTAGATCAAGATATTTGTGCAAAATGTAAATACCACGTGAAGAGGACCTGACGCTGATTTATTTTGGAGAATGCATTTTCTTCAAAGGACACCAGTCAGGCTAGTACAACAGCTAGGCTAGATTAATAGTTGTATCGGTTAGTATTGCTGCAAACAACAATAGACAAAGAACAAAAGACAATCCCCAACCTAGACCCCTACACAGCTGTAAACTATAAAAATATACACAAAAGGAAGCGGCTAGTTGGAGACCTGGGCAAACGGTGACCGAAAGTGGACGCAAAAAAGCTGGTTTACATGATGGTTTACACAGGAAGTCACAGAACAGCAAATATGGCAGAGGCTAATTTCTCCACAATATTAAAATGATAACAAATAATGCATTGTGAAGTTTATAGCACTAAGTATACCATAGTTCTGTAGGTATTTAACCACTATTATTATTATTATTATTAGCCATTATCATGTTAACTGACACTAACAAATACTATTCAGCAATATGTATGTCAACTTGATTTAAATAAACAAAATGAATCTAGTATTTTACAAGTACGTTCTCTCAGCAGGTTCATCAGTCAGAATAAAATCAATAAAACCACATGTACAATCTCCAAGTTCAATTCTTCTCCTGATGGCTCCAAGAAGCAGTAACATCGCACCACAAGGGCCTCTTTATGTCTCCGCTTGCGCAGCGCTACACCCAATTCCATGTTTTACAACGGGGGAATATATAGGGGCATGTGCGGTCATCTAGAGCCAAATGTCTCCCATCTAGCCACAGAACAGGTAGATACAATATTTCAGCCGGGATTTATGGTACAAAATAGCATTAGCTAAAAAACGTTTGGCAGTTGCGACGGTTAAAAAACTCGCTCTGGCGTAGAACTCGGCAAGATTGGAAAATTGCCACATAGAGGAAAAACACTAAAACCAAAAAACCGGAGGGGCGCGGATGGGCGGGGGATCGTTGATAATATGGGCGAACAATATATCAGACTGCACCTGGTGGTGCATGGACTCCTCCAACCTTCACACCGTCATATGGTAACGTCACCACCCAGTCCCTTTCTGTCTCAGTGTATTAACAGTTGTTCCTCTGTGTCAGTGGGGTGAAAAGGAAAGCGAGAGGGTGTATACACCTTCTAGGTATATGACCTACACTGGATGGTGGGTTTGAACTGTATAGTGTGTATAGTGGTGGAGCATGTTGTGTGTTTGTTGGGATAGGATAGGGGGTTCAAACAAAGTTAATGTTACTGTGTAGGCTACCTCATACAAGCTATTGTGAGTGTGTGTGTGTGTGTGTATGTACTCAATATACTGGAGTCTATAACCGTGTGCATGAGCTTGCACACGCTATGGACTATTATTACATCAAACTGGCAAAATATTACTAGCAAACACAAAACGCACATACAGCACACACACACACATACAGCACACACACACACACACACACAAACACACACACAGCACCGCTGGCAGTCCGTCCAGGTATAAATAGTGTGTTGACACTTTAATGTCAGGGGACAGCTTGTCCTGGATTAGAAACCTGTAACCAGCTGCAGAGCTTGACATTTCCGGGATGAAGGGGCTGAGTCCGCTTGGTGTTGGGGGGCTAGGAGCTATTACACACAGCCCATGTTTGATGTATATGCCAGCCAGACGCTGCTAGATGGACTGGGTTGCTCTGTGGCTACGTTTCACCGGCACTCCTGCATTAGTGCCTTGTCCTCTTCTTTTTTTTGCTCAAAATACAATCATACCTGGAGCTTAAAGTTACTCTGAGGTGACTGTACATAAAACACATGACAGAAGCAAGTGCACACGTACGCACAAACTTAATGGTAGGTCACATACCGAAAAATTAAGAGCTTTTCTCCTCTCCTTGATCCTGTTGACAGTGCTCCGAACCTGAGAGAGCGAGAGAGAGAGAGAGAAATATAACTCAATAAGTCACACACTAACAGCATATAAAACAACAACACATTATAATATTCATAAGTATTAGCTCCTGGTTGTAGATAAATAATCAATATACAATTGAGACAAATTGAGACAGTATTTAATACATGTTCAAATGTATTTACCTGAAATCATCAAATTAAATTGTTTCAGTTATATTTGAAATCTTTGGCTATGTGTAGCCTATGATTTCAAGTAATTACATTTAAAGATGTTTTCTTTGTATATTGATTATCTACAACCAGGAGCTAAAACTTGCGCTGAGATTGCATGCCCATATAGCTAAAAATAAACCTGTGGTAACTCTGTAGCCTTGCCATAACAGTCAATTACCAATTAAGTCTTCATCCTAAGACCTACGAGTGAAGCCGTGGATTTCAGGCATAGGTAAAGGGGTAAATGCTCCCCATTTGTGTGCAGTGTCTAATGGGACTTGAAAGTGACACACAGAGGCGACAGGCTAAGGAGGTGACTTCCAGCCATCATCTGTCACTAGAGAGTGCAGGGACAACAAATGGAGCTATTGGAGAGGGCAAGCGCCCTAGCAGAACAGATTACATTTTTACACCACACATGGAACTTGCCATTATTAACCACAAACAGCATAAGGCTGCTGGAACACACACATCTGGCACAGTGTTAAGTAGTGTATTGTGGGCACTAGTATACGGTACATGTTATATTGTGTACAAGCACGTCACTTGTTTTGGATTTCATTTTACATTTTTACAATTAATTTGATCTTTTAATGTATTATTTGTTTGGTTTGTGATATTAATTATATTGAATATGACATATTTTGGATGATCATGATTAAAATAAAAGTATTAAAATAAAACCATTCATGCATACTATATACACTGGTGCAGCATTATAAAACTGCTTGCATTCAATTTTAAGTATAGAGAAAAGGCATACATTTTTAGATAGAGGTTTAGCATGAATCCCTTAAAATTGGTAACATCTTAAAATGGAAAAGATAACATTATTTCAGACCATGTTATAAACACTTTTTTTAATCCTTTATTTGTCTGTAACTTCTCACATCTCACAATGTTGCAACAACCTAATTCCCACAGTAGGTTTTATTAATTATGTATTTATATTCATTAAAAATATGCTAAATGTGAGTAAATATAACACATATGTTGTAATGTATATTACAGTACGTAAGTCATAAGTCAAATTATATATGAAAATATTTTTTTACATTATTATATTAATAATTATATGTAAGTAGAAATATGAAACAATTCTTATATTCCCTGTATAAATAGACGCATATGATAATTTTTAACAAACAAAAATGATATATGTTACGAGTGACCTTAAAAAGGCATTTTCTGCAGCACAGCATCTGGGAGTAGTAACATAGTGTATTGTTGTGTTTGTATTGGGTGAGTACTGTATGTCTGTACTGTCAGCGCGCACAGTAAATTTGTAGTGTAGCTCATCAGCACAGCCCATTCGGCCCCTCCCACCCGGTTAGTGAATATGCATTACGGCTTACAGCTTCATTACGCCGAGGCGTGTCATAAATTATGACGCCGCTCAGAAGAGATACACACACATTCATACGCGCCGGCGAGAGAGCACAATGTGTCGTTTTGCATAAAGCCCACGCTGTGCGGCCACATAAGGAAGAGAGCGCAGTGTCATGTTTCTAAAAGCCTCCTATTAATTCTGACATGATCCAGAGTAGGCCTTTAATGTCTCAGAGACGCTGCCTAAACATTATTCAACTTGGGAGGGAAATACCAAAGATTTCATTCATATCATTCATTCATATGAGGAAATTACATAGCACTCTTTAATTAATCATCTGACAAGGAGGGGAAGGGCATTGTTTTAGCAGATCGTTATGTGGTTAAGGCGTTGCGCGAGTACTCAAGGTTTCGCTGTGATGCAAAGTGCGGCTCCCCATGTAAAAGGGTGCTAAACGATTACAATATAAAAGCAGCACCTGCCAAATCCTTGGAATTGATGAAGATAAAAGGTCATCAAAGCAGAGCATTACAAGGTGACCACCAAGGAAAAGCTAATTGAGATGAATAATGAGGAACTATTGCTGGGTAATTAGCGATTATAACAGCAGCAGGCACATTTTTATCTCATTCTTTGCCATTAAAAAACATTATAAAGCCTCTTACATCTTCTTTTTTGTTTGTTTGATTTCAATGGGAATCAAGTGCTTATGAGTTAATTCAGCACTTTTATTTAGGACATGGTTAACACTGACTTTAACAATTACCTTGTTTTCAAGTTGTTAAATCTATTTCACAAAAGTATGTACAAGTACAGTATGTTGAGTTAGGTTGAATATTATGTAGGGTTGATTATTTTGTAATTGCATAAATACCTGGGACAGGAATTCACCCACCTTGCCTTGTGAGTCTGGTGGTGGAATGAAATGTGCTAATTTCATCAGAGAAAACTTCTGGTTGTTCCTATTCCGCTCTTCTGTAATTTTTCCATTAAATAAGTGTTTCCTTTTATGTGTCAGCGAGTGTGAAATTTGAAGCTATTGGTTTTCTGTGTCATACCCTTCAACAGAGATATAGATAGTAAAAGAGAGAGTCGGGAAAATTATATATA
>JAODOY010000019.1:1854806-1885355 GCA_025399855.1 Forbesichthys papilliferus | reverse complement strand
GGGGGTTTTGGGGGAGGAAAATAAGCGTGGAGAGGAAGTGTGTGTACAGAAGTAGACGTGGATGCAACAAAGAAGAGCAGCAAACAAGCGATGGAGGGAAGGTGGTGATGGAGTAGAAATGTGGAGAGGAGAGGACATGGAATTGACCAGAGCAGGATGAAGACATTGGAGAGTTCCATGAGGCAGATGGGTGTAGTAAGGAAGACAAACAAATAGGCAAAAAAGAGGGATGATTGTATGAAAGAATGGGTGAGCAGAAGAGAAAAAAGACATATGAGAATATTAATGACAGAAAGTAACAAAGCCTCAGTGTGAACATATCTTCCATCCAGTGTAATATTCTATAGAGCAGTATACAATTCATCACTAATAAAAGAAAAACTAAAAAACACACACAAAGTTGTTGTCTGAGGGTCACGTGGTGTATTCTGGGGTTGCATAATTAATTAAAACTTCTCATTACATTTCTCAAGGTTGTTCATCTCCGGTTCATATCTCTCCTTGATGATGGTTCATAAACGTATGTGCAGATAGTTGCCTATACCCTTTCACTCTTGAAGATAACCAGTCTACAGGCCTACGGTATACAGGATGTTTATGAAGACATATGGCCATTGGTCGTGCCTGGTTAAATGTTATTAAGTAAATGAACGGCGGAACCTGCCGCTGACAGAACTCTAAATATCTCTTCCTCTACCAAAGTGAGGTCACTTGTAGGTGTGTTTCTATTTCATTTCTACTGACTGCCAGAGGCGGTGCGTTAAGCACCTGGATATCCACCGCACGCATGTGCAGGTTGAGTGTTTGTATCAACAAAGACACTTGTGACCTGTGTGACGTGTGCCCCCGCCCCGGTACTAAAGGCACGTTCACCCAGGAAGTGACCTCTGGCAATCTTCTCGCGAGAAGGCAGTGTGACTGCCAAGCTCTGGCGGTCATCCGAAATTCATAGAACCGCGTGAAGACAAACACACACATGCACACACACAAACAAATCAATATGCAGTAATAAAGATACCTACCTACATGCACACTCAAACAAGAACTGTCTATTGCATTTTCTTTGCTCATTTCTGGCACTCCAACCCTCCCTCACAACCCACCGGTTTCTCCAGGCATACTGTCACCTCTTTCTCTTCACCTCCCTTGGAGACAAGCCAATCCCTCTCCTCTGCGTTGCTTCAACTCCACACTACTCTCCTTCGTTTGATCTCTCTCTGAGACCCACCTGGAAGGGCCTGAGATGGCCTGGCAAAGCTTCAGACACCCACAGATATGCTACACATATACCCCCATTCCCTCCCACAAAGAGGGACAGCGGGAGGCCTGGCAACCTCTCCGTCCGTCGGGACTGAATAAAGCTCCTGCGGTTGTCATTTCCTCATAGTTTGCTCAGCTTGTAGGTAGGGGTAGCTGTACAGGGCCCAGCACAGCAGGAAGATGCATGAAAACCTGACAGGGACCAGGAGTCAAACATAAGTGTCTTTGTTTCAGAGGTACACTCCTTGACCGGTGTCCAGAATTGCCACTGTGGTTGCAAGCAACGTTACTAAAACGTTGAAACTCTGACAGTGCATGACCCTACCACACTAGTGCTGTGTGCCTAGCTTAATACTGTCCATGCAGGGCTAATAGGCTCACGTGGTTCTCCCATCCCCATATATGACATTTCTGTGGTTCTGAGTGCACGGTGTCACAATTAAGGAATTACCTTTAACCCAGATGATGTCACTGATTTATTGAGCAGTTACATTCAGCCAGTTAAAGCATAATGGTATTCTGTGAGAGCTAGCGTCATTACACAACTTTAAAGTTAAACTGCAAAGTCCAGTTTGGTGACATGATGAAAAAGTATTAAAATGGAACACTAATAAAAACCTACACATACAATGAACCCAGTAGGGGTCAGTAGTAGACTATGCTGTAAACATTGTGATGCTATGAAACTAGCCAGAACGTTCCATGACAGAAATATCACAAGCCTAAGTATTACAACGCTGTCATTGTGTGACTTTTTATGTCTGACACAGCTGTAATTAGCATCTGTAATGTCATGTGCAACTTGTTTGGAATATGGACTCACAAGGACTTGTCATTGCGCTGAGACAGTGTGGCCCTGTTGTTGACGCTGGTCTACCTGTACATTTAGAACATCTCCCTTTGCAGTAATGCAGTGATCTGAACCTCACAAGCCTTCTGTACATCTTTGACACGCCATCCAGGAACTCTTTCACAGATGGAACTGATTCACTTGGCTATACCATAACGAATAAACTGCATTTACACACATGCATCTACAAAACAAATATTAGAAAAGACACACAACTAACTAAATATGTTTTGTTTGATTTGTCTCGTCTTCCATGGAATCCGTTAAAAACCCTTTCCAAGGACCGCCGTCTGAATCTCTGCATCCAAACTCTCCTCTAGTGTAGGTTTGCGGTGTGTTTGTGCACTGAATGGCAGTTTGCATTAGGCAGAGCATTCGTACATGAGAGTGCATGTCCTCATAATTCTGGGCGTAAACATGCTTATCACTCACAAGCATAGGCCACAAAGCATACCAGCTCATCTGCACTCTCTGTCTCCACCCAGCCAGTCACAACTTAGTCTAAAAAGCGTCTATGAGAGCGACGAGTGGACCGCGGTGCAGCAGTATTCTGCCCAGCGACGCGCTGGGAGCCAGGCGAGCATACAGTCGTCCCTTTGTTCATTAGCCCAGCGTCCCTCCCTCTGTTTGCCCTGCCACCCACCTCCATTTGTCATCATCAAGTATTAATTACTCTCTCTTTCTATCTGTCCCTGGCTCTGCGCTGGAACATTATTAATCGCCGAAAAGACTCCTGACGCCAGCTCAGCAGTACCGCTGTATAGATGGCACTGGAGATTCCATCGGCACTTCACGTTGGAGGGTTAAGAAAGAAAGAAAGAAAGGAAGAAAAGAGAAATAAATGGCTGAGAGACACCTGTGCCGTTATTGTTTCCTGGCTGGGAGACAGGTGTGATGAATGGACGCTGGAAGATGACAGATGATTGCATTGTGTTTCAAGGTCAGCAGTTGCTCACTGAAGTAAGGGACCTTTGAAGTTGATGATTGTTAAGATATTTGATGGCAATCTCTGAAAGTGATGCTCGAACACGCAAGTCGCTACGTTTCACCAAGGCATCATCCGCTCTTTGAGCTGCTGCTTTAAAACCAAATTCTCTTTACTTAAGCATATTATTCCAAATCCTTAAAACTAAATAATATGCCCAACCGGTGGAGAGCTTATAAATTACCATTTTCTAGTTTGAGAGGAAAAGACAATAGTAATTCCAGTGGCATGGCCCAAGTGATTAAATAATTGAAGTGTGAAGGACTGCTCTCTGATTTATCTTCTGGACCCTATTACATGGAAAGCGTGAATGAACTGACAAACACTAGTCATATAAATAAGTATGTTTTAATCTATACTGCACTAAGATTTTTGAAAGAACAACGCCATTTGCCTATAGAGAAAAAACATTTATGCCATTCTAACATTATGCATTTATCTAGAGCTCTTTGTCTGTGTATGCATAATATACACTGCATTCCTTATTATATTGTTAAAATACATCTGTGCAAACACACTGAAAGAAACACATTCCTTTAGTTACATTTTTCGCCCAATGACTACACACAGGTCCCACCTTCACAGTATGGCAATTCCATCAATTTATGTTTATGCCAAATGCAATTCATTGTAACAACCTGAGTATTGCCATGACCTATTGGTCAACAGATACTATGCAAAATAATGTCTCATACAACACAGCTAGAATCATCTACAAAACCTTCAACAATGCAGCTAGAATAATTTACCAAAAATATATCACATTGCCAATTCGGAACATCTCCTTATTTGCCATAAATGTATGCTCAAATTGTGTTCTTCATAAAATACAGATTTTCACGGGCTTGTTGTGACATCTTATTTCTCTCCTTATATTGCCTGCTGGTTCTGTCCATTAGGTGAAGCCCTTCTCTAGTCCAAGACTAGTCTTCCCAAATACCTCTGTCTCCATGCTATTACATGGCCAGTCCGCCCTGTTTGAAGTCCCATTTATAAACAAAATTGCGCTTCAGTCTCTGCCTGCCCTACATTTGCAAGGTTTGATTTACTTCCCTGGATTTTTAAAGAATCCTTTCCACTGTGTGCGTGTGTGTGCTGAAAAACACTACCCAGCTCTTTTCTATTTTCTCAGAATGTTGTATGTGTATAGTATGGCTGCTCTACTGTATACAGCTCTGGAAACACATCAGTTTCTCTGGTTTGACTGTTATACTGTTAGTTTATATTAGGGCTGGGCAAGTTAACGCGTTGTTATCGTGTTAATGCAATCATTAATTAACACCGAGACTTTATCGCTATCGTTAACGTAGTTTTATTTTATTTTGAAAGTCTGCGTTACTCACTGGCTCTGAAAATGTCTCTACATGTCATCTCCAGGACTTGGCTGGTACACTTGGTCCGCTTGTGCACCATCAAAACCAACTGATGCTAATGGGGGTCCCCCTCTCAGCCCCTCCACCCCGTCACTCAGCCCACTGACGACGTATTTGACTACAACTTCAATGCTGTGCAGTGGGTGGAGTCAGGCTCAGAGCTGGGGGTGCAGATACACTTGAATGGCACCCAGACGTCTTCCACACGTACCTTGAACTCCAGCTCCATGCCCGTGACGTGCTCTCCACTCTCCACCTGGATCAGCTTCTGGATGTAGGAGTAGAGGCTGCGTGCGGCCACCTCCGTGTTGCCGCAGGCGACCGCCTCCAGCAGCGCGTCGTGGATGAAGCTGTACTGGTCCTCCGTCTGCACCATGTAGTTCCGCTGCGAGCGCATCAGCGTCACGTGGCCGTAGATGTCCGCCGTCTTCTCGTGCTTGATGCGCTCCAGCATGGCGTCGATGACGATGAAGCAGCCCGTCCGCCCCACGCCCGCGCTGCGGGGAGAGAGAGGATGCTTCTATTTACCGCATAATCCGGCAATTCACTATTGTTACGTTTTAGGTCCATTTCAGTAGCCTAATGGCCTTGACCTCCTAATGGCCATTCTGCATTGCCGGTTATTTGAAAAGCTTCAACATCGCAAATCCTTCTGAATAAACCGACAAAAGGCTAGCACACTAAACTAAATGGTTGTCTGTGCTTGGGTAATGTGAGTAGAGATTCAGTGGATGCCAGTGGAAGTTGAATCAAACACATAACAACAAAATGTACGAACATTTGTGTTTGGTTTCAGAGCTGAGTATGTGAGTTGCACCCTGGAAAAAATGGCTAAATCGTCTCTGACAATGCCAAATAGCTTTTCTTTGCTGTTGACTCTTGTTTAGTGTCGTTTGTTGGAAAGAAGAAACGTGACATATTGGAAATGTAACAATTTATTCATTTAACAAACAGGAGCGTCAGTAGCGTGTGGAAGAACCATACACAGCACCTCCTCCCCATGCTGGTCACCATGGTCACACTGCTGTGGTATGGCATTCCATTCTTCAACCAGCATTTGTCGCAAGTCCGCCAACGTGGTTGTGTTGGTCAGTGTGCCAGGAACAGCACGCCATAGCTGACCCCACAAGTGTTCACAAATGTCCTTACTTTTTGTGTGTAGTATATATTTGGCTAATGTAATACAAAGGCCAAAGGTAATATAGAACTTCGACCAAAATAACGTATTGGACGTGCTGAGATAAAGACTTATAGAGTCAAGGGCTTTACTAAAGCTCACCTTCAAAAACACAAAGAGAAAAAATGAGAGACATGCAAAGACAGAATGACAGCAAAAAGGAACAACGGTGGAGTTAATTCTCAGTGGTCTTCTGCCCTGTCACGGCTAACACCAAGCACCAAAATGGTGGATTCCAACTGGAACAATAGAGCAGAGAGATGCCAAGCGTGCAAAGTTGCTAACTCTAGAGCGCAGAAGTGCCGGCGGGAAGATGGAGAGGGATATTAGGCGGAGCTTTTTAGAAAGACTGAAGTAGGAAGTGATATAAAGAGGAAGGGATATAGAGAAATCTGTCAAAGAAAAAGATGATGTGACCAAAGGACAGGCGTGAAAAGACTCAAGCTGGGAAATAGATTGAGTGGCTTTGTGTACGTGTGTTTGTATATGTCAGAGTGTGTGTTTGTGTGTGTGTGTCTCAGATCCCTGCTGTTCAACTTTCACGTTACTAGCTTGTGTGCTCGCGTGTTTTGGCTGCAAACACACACTTCTGATTATTATGTTCTCATATTGCCTATATGCTTTATTAGTCCACACATATCAAATATAGTAGCTACTGTGTGAACCCAATACATTTCTGCTTAGTCAACCTCCCACTATTTCTAAAACCTGATGCAACCATGTATAATCAAATCCAACCTTGTCAAATGCTAGTAAACTAGACCACCAGACAACCAGGAAGTCTTCATTGGAAACAATCACGCTGTGTAGCAAAGACACAGTTGAGCAAACAAATGGAGAAACCAACGAGATAAATAGCCTTGCGCATTTGACCATGAATCAAAGGGCTGGCTATGGCAAGCCTTCTGTGTAGCCAATTATTATATACTATGTTCTGGGAAAGCAATGTGTATTGCCGACTGCATTATGGTAGTCCACTGGAAACATTGTTCTAGGCTGTCTATGACCTATGAGTGTTGTTTATGTTTGTGAGACTTCACTGACGTTTCCTTCAATACAGAACAAATGGAGATATTTATATAATACAAGTGGGTCAATAATCTAAAGGCATTGGTACACAGTGGAATACGCATGTACAAACAATAATGAAAACATTGACGAGTTCAACCTTGACCTCAGCATATTCATATAGTTATCTCTCGTACTCCTCTGACCTTTCCTTTATCTTATCATTGGCTGACCTTATCTTAAATTAGAGGCGGCTGCTGACCTGCAGTGGGCGATGATGGGGCCGGCGTCTGGGGGGTTACAGGTCTTGACCCTGCGCAGGAATGCCAGGAAGGGGGTTGGGTACTCTGGGACGCCGTGGTCGGGCCACGCTGTGAACTGGAACTGGCGCACCTCCCGTTTCTCGCTGGAGCCATTCTGGAGAACACAGAGGTGGAATGTGGTGTTAGATGACCAAGTGGGTCAACACGTGTATTTATGTACATGGGTGGGTGGAGTGGATCTATTTCTGTTTGTCAGAGCAGTCACCTCCAGATGGCATTTGTCAGTGGATGCCATAACTAACACCTGCATCAATGAATGCAGAGATCTGTTTGCTTTCTGGTTGGTTTTTTTTGGTAGTATTTACCAGCAGAATATTGTAGCAATGCAGGATACCCACTCATTTGGATAGGAATTATTTTGGCAGCTTTGGAAATAAACTGAATGTGTGCTTTGCATGTTTGGCTTGTGTTGAGTGTGTATTAATGTTGTTTACATTGTTTGTGAGTGTGCGCGCGAGTGCGTTTGCATGTGCGTATGTGCAATAATTCTGCACCCATTCCCACAACATTAACTATTTTAAATAATACGGCAACACTTTTATTTACGTGATATATTTATTTGTGTGTGTGTGTGTGTGTGTGTACACTACCTTGTGCAGAGAGAATGTGCGTACGCAGAACGTCGCCAGCTCTACTGTGTCTAGCAGAGTGACCTGTGTCATTCCGTAGGTCTCTGTACCTCGACTTGGCCAGTACTGGTCACACTTAATCTGAAGAGAGGAAAAGACAAGATGCTACATGATATTTCATGTTTTTTCAGTTGCAAACAAAGCACAAAACCTCCCCACTATAACATACACCCACATACCTCTTATTGTAGGTAATACATTCATTTAAGTCTATTTCAAACTGAAACACTTTTAAACTTTAGATCTGTGTTGAAAGTATGGCAAGCATCAGCTTTACTCTTACATGCTTTCCCTACTGCCCACTAACCCTGATCCTGTTTGACAGAAGTAGAACACACGTTTTAAGAGAGAACAGATAACTTAAAGCAACAGCAAATCCTAAATAAAAACAGAGGTAAGGAAGAGATAGGAGACCCATATAAGGTGAGATAACAATATTATTTTATTTTCAGAGTGTCAACAGATCCACTACCTTATAATAAAAAAAATCCCATAAGGTAAAAAACTAAAACAAATGTTCTATAGCTGCTTCCAACCATCTGAACCCATTTCTTTTTTAACTACTAGTACTAAACAGATGCTTGTGGGAGGCGCTGGTAATAGGAATTGCTGTTGCTATGTGACCACTGAGAACCATTTGGAATTAGGACATTCTGTATCTTAAAAAGTTGAACAATATTTGTACTTAGTGTTTTGAATGTTAAAGAAACAGAATAAATCTCAGTAATGTCTCAACTCAAGGGTGTGCTGTTGCCATTCGCAATGAAAAGAAAAGGGAGGTTGTCTTTTATTTTTACTACATTCATTCAAGCGGCCCTTCATTAATCATAAATTGGAGTACAGTATAGCAGTGGGACCAATGCAAGAGTCTTTTTGTAACAAATGCTTGTAAACAAAACAATAATAAATATATAAATAAACCCTATATATAAAATGACCCAATGGCATTCGTACCCGTGACTTCTCCTCCAGTCTAGTCATCATGACCACGGTGGCAGCTCTTTGTTCCCACACCATTCTCCAGAAATCCCCAAATGTCTCTGGTAAGGGACCCTGGGTGGCGATATAGGCATTCTGCTTTCTGTAGCCATCAATGTAGTTGGCATTGATGTAATCACTCCCGGTAATACCTGCATATACACCAGAGAGAGGGAGATAGAGGGAGAGAGAGAGAGAGGATTCACAAAGTAGCTGAATTAATTATAAACTATTTTTGTTTTGTTCTGTCTTTCACTGTTTACTTTTTTAGTTTTACTTACTGCACATTGTGTTGTTAAGTGACCAGCTGTCTCCATTTCCAGAATTCAAATTAGTTTAGTTTCATCTGAATTCATCAGTATAACTAAAATGCCAAGGAAATATACATTTTTCAAGGTCTGACAGAGCACTTATACAGTAAGATTAAAATATAAACCTAAATGGTGAAAAGCTGAGAAACATGGTCTAATAGTAAATTCTCAGAAAACTCAGGATTTATTGTAGCGTTTGTGATATGTACAGTATGTACCAACTCAGCCCAAGCTGTATTGTGAAATGATCACGTTTCTTGACAATTTGTGGATAAAACATCGAAAAGAAGAGAATAAAACCCCACTGGGAGATAATCTTATAATGGTATAAGAGAAATACAATCTTGAGATTTAACAAATAAAAATGAAGATACAAAGGTCTTTGACGGCCGTCTCAATGTGTGATCTTATAGTGAAATACAGCATTGTGCCGATAGTGCTGCATATGCACTAAACAGAGCTGGAATATATTCTCTCTCTGTTACAGTACATCTTTTCCTACGGGTTTTCCCCCGTTGTTCTGCCTAGTTTGCAGTAGTTGGAGTTTAGCAGCCTGCCACTGATTTAACATCGACACTGCAGCCAAGAGAAGATGGAGGATCTGGAGGGCCCACAAGTAAGGATGCCGGAGCTGTAAGCCAGCCTCTTGCTGCCATCGCTCTCAGCCCGCCACCACGCTCTGTCACACCCCACTCCCACTAAATCTAAGCCTTAAGGAGCCCACTCGCACCCCCGCCTATAAGGGTGAGTTTCAAGACAAAATGTTTCAGTGTTTGGCCCTCGGTACAGCCAAAGTCTCACATTCAAGTATTATACTGCTAATGTAAAGACCTAATGTTCACATAACCATGTGCTGTACTGTCTGTCCACTAACTGTTCACCACCCTTTTGAAGGCTATATTTCTCTTCTGGCTTGTACACAGTTGATACTGTACGTGGTCTTATTTCCTGTAACAGCTAGATGTCTAAACGGTTCAGTAAATTACGTTTTATCCATTGAACCTACTGGCAGGGCGCTCTTAAGTTTAGACACGCTCTACTGCTACTTAAAGGACACAGGTGTTGTCCCAAGAAGAGTTAACTTGCTGACCGCGAGCCTCGCATCTCGTAAAATATCTAACATATCCTGAGTTTGACATAGGACACCTACAGGCAAAGACTGAGGGAGAGGTGCTTCAAATGTAAATACAAACAACATAATGTGCGATTTAGACGATGTCTAACAGAACATTTGATGACGTCGTTCAAACTAGAAAGACCCCGGTAAGAGGCTCTCTGTCTGAGACACACATCCCTTTGACAGACATCTCCTCAGCTTGGCGTCAGACAATGGAACACATGACTGGGCTAATTTAAGGGAGGAGATGCAGTGAGGAGTTAGGAGGAGAGCGTAGAGGAAGGAACAAGAGAGAAAGGAAGGCAAAAAGGAAGGGGAGATGAGAGGGAGACTAAAAACAAAGAGAGTTAGAGAGGGTGGAATGAAGAAAAAGAGGCAAATGTGATTAAAATGGACGCTTAGTACAAGTGGCGCGCCTTGGCTTTAGTTATAGCTAAGTGAATAGAGGATGACAGCGTGCATGAATTGTTCTCCTGCTGCGACTAATGGCAAAATCACTGCACTGTAAAATAGAAATTTCAGACTTGATTAATTTATGTATTTATGGACGCGCACCCCCCTTTTTCCCTGGCATAATTTTGTTATGCGTGTTGTGGCACCCGCAAATTGGTGAGACACTGAACTCAAGTCTCAGCACAAAAGCACGGAAAATAAGAACATAATTGTGAGACGGGGACCTTTGCTACCGGTATTTGGAATGCGTTTGTGTGTGTTAAGCGATGCCAGCAACAATGTCAGCAGTGAAGGGTGACGACCCCTGACACCATCCCTTGGAAGTAGCCTTCTCCGGGTTCCACCATTCTCATTTACAAACAGACAAAGCTGCCCGGCCTTGCTTGAGCTTTACTTGCTCTGCTCGCGTGCCAGGTTATCATAATGCGATCATTCCATTCAGATACCTTGTCTTTCAGCTATGCTACTCTGTGTCCATGCTAGCTATGAGGCGTCCGCAGAGAGAGAGAGAGAGAGAGAGAGAGAGAGAGAGAGAGAGAGAGAGAGAGAGAGAGAGAGAGAGAGAGAGAGACACAGGATTATAGAGCTCTGAGGATGAGGAGGCAAGGCGGCAGAGTCTTACCGTCGATGGGCGCCAGGATGACGCGAGAGTGGTCGTAGGCGATGACGTTAGCGTAGCGGTTCTTGGGTTTATTCACCTCCAGGTTGGAATGCTCCCAGGTGAACTGCTGGCCGGGATCAATAGACTGCCGCAGGGAGAGACCGTAAGCATGCACGCACGCACGCGCGCGCACACACACACACACACGAGAAGAAATTAAGAGAGACCGTGAGAGTCAACGAGAGAGAGAGAGAGAGAGAGAGAGAGAGAGAGACTTTATCCTAAAGAAGACAAAGTAGATAACACCCAAGCCTGACTGCTTAAAGCATACCATCTGCGCACGCTGTTCAGTCACGATCATTAACACAGACAGTGCATAATGGAAAATGAAAATATTGATAAAGATGGCGTCCCCGTTCCTGGGAGAAGGAAAAAAAAAAAAAAGCAGGGGGAACCCGAGGCAAGGAGGCAAACTTGCCAGCGAGGTGCAAAGATAAATTCACTCGGCTCTTGGAAATCTCACAATTCCTGATAAAATATTCTATTGCCTTGTCAGAGTAATTTAGTATTCCATTATGATCCGGAGTTTGCTCCGAGGTGCCTGCCGGTGTATGGGGGAAGGGGTGTTAGTGGAAAACAGGGTGGCAGTAGATTGAGGGTAAATGAAGTCCAACTTGCTGGCTGATGTAGTTTACATGTAATCACCCCCTGAATCAGCAGAGCCAGCTCAGTGCTGCTGTCCCCGTCTGCCCTCCATCTACTGTATGCCTCTAAGTCTTTTTTGCTCTCATTCGCTCCCTGCACTGCTTAAGTGTTTCGTTTTCACTACCCTCAACTTCTACCTCCGCATCCCTTCTTGTTCCTCTCTTGTCCCCTTCCTGTCTTACTCGCTCTTCTGCGGCCTCCTTTTGTAGAAGTGCGTGGCTCATTCTTCATCGTGTCTATGCTGACTCAAGACACAACCAATATAAACAGGGCCTGGAGACCACAGCACAACTAAATAATTGTCTGTCACACCCGCCGAACTCAACCAATACAAAAGTCAAATTGAGTTCTAGAATGTATCAAAAAGGAAAATGTCCTCCAGTTCAAACGACTCGGGAACTGTGCTTTACCGTGTGGTTCGAGACCCAGCAGATTTCATCATTATTTTCTTTTCCTCATCAAGTTAGACTGTTGTTTGTTGTCTTTTCTAGTCTAGTTATATTTATGCACAATGTTAATACATTGGCATTGTTATTCATGCCTGGTTCTGAATGCGTGCGTGCACAGTACAAGGGGATTTGAAAGTTATGTGATCCGACCATTTTGAAAACCACTGATCCACACTAAGATGGTGTCTGAAGAAGCCACCTTTCAAACGGCCTTTGCAAATGTCTGCTCACTAGCTGAGAACACGGCACATAATGGTGCTAGAGGCATGCGTTTAGAGTGTTCTGTAGTGCGTGGATTTCCATTCATTTAATCTAAACGTCATACTGCAGCAACAGATGAGCCACTCCTAATAATACCCAATATTACATATAACAGGTATATTTTTAATCTATTGATCCAGCATTCTGGTGGCAATGTGAGGTATCCAATTTACAACAGAAGCCTGAGAACCAAAAACAACTAACTGTGGATTACAGAGTATGTGCCTTCGACAGTGTCTACGGCCTCTTTCATGGTCGCTTGTGTCTGCGCTAATTTGCCCCCCCCCCCCTCTCTCTCTCTCTCTCTCTCTCTCTCTCTCTCTCTCTCTCTCTCTCAGAATCCTTCTCATTAGCCTGGCCTCCACTACCCTATACTCCAACCCCCCCCTCCGCCTTTCCCGCGCATCCTGGCCAGCTAAAATCCAATCACTCAAAGCCCCGTAGAGCTATATGCTTGGCAAGCCGGGGCGCCCAGACGAGCAGCCATTCATCAAGAAAATAACAAAATTAAAATTACACTTCTCCATTTAATTTGGTCATTTATTTTTTTTCTGGGGTTGTGCATGGGTGAGGAAGGCAGGAGGAAGGGTAATGGAGGGAGAGAGAGAGAGAGATTGCGTGTGTTGGGCGTATTAAGGAAGAGCTTGCAGTTTAATTCTCTCACTCAGAGCCAAGTAATTAGAACTTCTGGTACTAGCAAAGTGTCAACTTTGGCACATACCTCTCCCTCCGTTCATCCTGAAAACTCAACAGCCTTCACATCTGTAACGTGGAACCCTGTCGATATGGTATTCACTCCAAACTTGGATTTATGCATAATAAATACTGGATGGCAATAAGAACTCATTATGCTAACACCCACAGGCGGGCATGAGGATATGCTTGTACACCGGCTTTCCACCTTGGTCTGCCACGCGGCTAGACGACGCGCACTGTGATTTAGGGCCGACAAGGAGAGAATATTGCTTGTATGCAAACGAGTGCTGATTCAGCGCTCCTGATTTCTAATCAACTCTAGTGTCATTTATAACCTCGGCGCTCCAAGCTCAGACAGCTCTGTTCTCAATCCCCACACGCTCCTACTGCAAACCTCAAACCCATGCTGCCAGCATGCTTTCAACAACAATAGATTAGCTGAGGAGTTTACTTTTTAAAATGCTAAAAACAATATACATTTTGTAAGAAAACCACTGAAGAAAATACAAAAAATAAACCACACAATAATTCAATCTTGGAGGTTTTAATCCAACAATGATCTACAGATGTGTGCTGACGTTTGTTAGTAGCATACACAATATTATGAGAACCATGTTGATAGTTGCATTAGTCTTTTACCAGATTTGGTTGAGTTATTTTATTATTCATTTTTTTAATTATTATATGTATTAAATTTTTCCCTGAACCAATATGTACTTCAATAAAATAAATTTTGATGTTGAATATAATATCTTATAAATTACATAGACATTTATACGATTATATTATATTGATATTATAATTGTTAATGTCATGTGTCAGAAAAAAAAGTCTGTAAAATAATCCTTTGAACCTTGTCATTTGTTTAATGCTTACCTATCCCTGATGTAACCAAAACAAACTTAACTGTAACTAAAATTACAGTAAATAACCCAAAATGATTTATATTTTTCATATCGGCGTGCTTATTAGGACTATTTCTTTCTTTCACAGTTCAATAGAAGCTACAAACTCCACAGGGAAATTTATATAATGGAAAACGACAAATATGTTTCTTTGATAGGTGGAGGTTAGCACTTCTAATGGCAGGTATATTATTTCAAAAGCTCTACAATACAGTAGGTATATCACAAATGCTTCAGCTCTATGAATCATCACTAGAGACCAAATGGGCCGAAAGCAACCGAGTAAGAAAAAGCATTTCAACATATTTTGATCTACTTCCTATGAGGATAGAATAGAATCAGACAGAGACAATAACATCTGACCCCTTGACTAACTCACCTCATATTCCTGGGAGAGCTTGAGATTGTCATTGGCCTTGAGGAGCTCTGTGTGTTCGGCTAGCTCTGCAATAGGGATCGGAGGATGATTCATCATGCCTGTTTGCCACATGGGCAAAGAGGTGGAAGGAAAACAAAGGAAGATCCTTAGAGCCATTGGAAACATTGGAACAAGAACACACCAATGACAAAACATTTCTTGCAAGACAATGGAGGCTGGGTCTGGGGCTGTGGTGGTGAGGAAGCGTTTCAGTGATAGGGGTTGTGCCATTTATCCTAGGTATGTTAATCCTGCATTGACCCAGTTGAAATATGCTTGACTGGTGATGTTATAGAAGGTTGGAAAAACATCTGCTACATTGATGTATGTACTGCTAGAACAGCCACGGTAAGTAAGAGGCGAACAAGATCCACTGCAATGCACTGTATATGCACAGACAAGCAAACACTATTTAAATCAATAGGGTGCCAACGTTGACAAAAATGACTCTTTGCATCCCAGTGCACATAATCAATGTGTACTCAATTTTATATATGAGCAAAATTGTAGGAAATTTAATACTGAATCAGTAGTCATAGTAAATGAAACAACATAACAGCATTGGGAGAAGGGCTTGTTCTCATTTGAGAATGCCAAATAGTTAACCAAATTAAATGGAAGCTAGCACAAATACATGTACTGTACCAGTATAGGAAAATATGACAAGAATATCCTGATTTACAACCACAAGCATTGCTTAGCTGGCCCACAGACCCCAATATGTAACCTCCTTTCCCATATTTTTTGTTAACATTGCACACCTATACTTTCTGGCCAAGGCGATTACCCAAAACCTCACTGAATACTTGACAATGTGCACATTGATGAGCTACAGGTTCATGGGAAGGGAGAAGGGAGTGGCAATGAGAGAGTTTGTCAAGTGTGAGCGATGCTTAGTGACACAGTGCATGGTCCATTCCAGCCAGCCGAAGTGATGCATGCGTGATGCTGGCCACCGTTTTACCCAAACAGTACACTTTATTCCAGATCCCTCTGACCAGCTGACTGGTAGACCTTGGTGTCATTATGAATCCTTGCAGTCAACCACAGCAAGCTACCCCCAAAATGTACACTACGACATTAAAAAACGACCCTTGTAGTTTACATGGGTAAACACAAATATTGATTTTGTTACCTTCTCTTGAGGCCTGCTGCTTACTGTGTTGCTATTACAGCAATATTACCAGCATTATGGTGCACTCCAGCTAGCTAACCCACTTAGGACTATACATGTTGTAATGGGATATGGGACAACCAAACGACATTGTCCAATCTGTGCACAGGGTCTTGGCTCCTTATCACTTAGTGTTTAAAGTAAGGCCTCCATTCTTTGCTAAGTGCTAAGGTCAACCATCTGCCAAGTGTCAACGCCCTTTCACAGAAAAAGCTTGTCTGTGCTTAATTGGCCATACAAATTGGCATAATCACATTAACTATCCTCAATTTCCCCTTTCTGGAGCGGTAGCATTTTTTTTGTTGCTTTTGATGCGCTTAGAAGAGGCAACACGACGCTCCCGAGTGACAGCCATTATTAGTAATGGCAATTTAGTTTACACAGGGAGTACAATGTAGGAATGTCAATTACACAGAGATTAACAAAGATTATGTTGCATATGCGAGGAAAATGGAAATGATGCTGGATGCCATGTCGTTATCTGGAACGTGAATGGACACACCATGGAAAGACTTCCTCACACGACTAATGTTAAACATCTGTACGCTGTATACAATATCATTAGATGTGCTTGTGTTTACCGCGTATCCCTTGATATAAACGTGACATCTTGATATGCATTAATAAAGCCACGAGGTAATAGGATAACTCAACAGATATGAATGTATTTGGACAAGGCGCGGTGTTCATTTATTCATACTCGAGTGTTGAAACAAGCCAACAAAGCCAGAGAATCCTCGTGGCAGTGCTCGAGAAGTTGCCGCTGTCATTAATCACTTCCGTAGCAGGGATTCCTTGAGATGAGCGTCAAGAAATAGAGGGAGAATTGCAAATTAACTGTGGCTGTCAGTTTATTTACTGCAAATTCAAAGAGAAAAGGTATCAGAATACGGTAATGTGCATGCAAATTAGGGACCCTTATCCTTGAGAAAACAAGGGTGGGCTGTTTGAGGCAAGATCAAAGCGGGCTTTTGTTCACTGTGTGTGTGTGTTCACGGCATAATTTTCTGGAGTGTGTGTTTGTACAATTGCCTGATTAATGTAGAGATATGTGAGGGCAAAGTACTTACATACAAATATGTCTGCATACCCACAGTGCTTTTGCCACAGTGTGAGCAGTTAATTGTATGTAGATGCACACCATCTAACTAGAGACTCTTTGTACACATTTGTGTTGAACTTGCTGGATAAACTTGTGCATCTTTCCTTCTCATCTTACTTTTCCATCCTTCCTCATGCGTGTTCTTTTCAGGGCTGCCAAATATATATGAGTGAATCACAGACCATGTGTTATGTGGTCCATATTGAGGTTCATGCAGAACACAGTGCATGTTTACCCAAGAGGAGATTTGATTTCTAAACTTGGCTTAAGCCTGACCCATCCTTTTCCAAAGTCACTCAAGGACAAGTTGTTGTTCTGCAAAGTCCTCCTCCATGCCCCACACACCCTAACACAACACATATATCCAATACAATATATCCAATATATATCACATTATTTTGCCTAGTATCTTTCCATCATCAAATACCAGCAAACATCAACAGAAATACATTTGTTATTGTATTGCATGTTTGCATTGCATTTAATTACACACATTCAAATTAATCTGCCAAATTATTCATTTTGATAGCCAAAATCATTCTCTTTTAATACCCTTTTATTGCTTAGCTTATTTACACAAAAGAGAAATCACTCTCAGCGTGTAGCTAACGAAAACAAGGAAAAACAACAATCCTGGTCTTTTTCAGCAAGTACTAAAAGGTGTTTCCAATGGCAAGCCATTGTTTGACAGCACAATCATTCTCATTATATCTAAGAACTGAAAGAACCCCGTTAGTTCATCCTGGAAGGGAGCCAGTGGTGAAGGGGGTGGCAGTGACATAGAGGATGATGAAGAGGAGGAAGAATAACACACTGCAGAGACCATACAGTAGTCCTGTAACAATCTAATGAAGAAAAACTCCATCTGTACATAAGCAGTAGTGAGTTCTGAGGTTATTTATGCATGATTAATGCAAAGCCAACAGCCTGTGTGAATATCGTGACTGACGTCTAACCAAAAAAATAAGAAATGCTGGAAAAATCTACTCAGTTACTGGTAGAAATCAACGCAAACATATTAGTGCAGAGGTGCTGAAAATGCAAAAGGTAATGCAAATAATGCACTTGGAACTGGGACCAAGCAATGCTAGCAAATTAAATCAAAAAGCTGGAAGACAAACACAAGCACTAAAGGCATAGTGGACTAACTTTCATAGTCAAATTCGGCTTCACTCTGTGGACTGCTTAGACCAGAATCTGTAAAGAACAGCAACAAGAAAAATAAATGTTTTATTTAAACCAGCAAATAGGCTAAAAAAGCAAAAACAATGCTGAAAACAAATCCATTAAAATGGGCAAAATATAAATGTAAGATCAAAACATAAGACACAGAAGCTAAAAGAATGTTAGCCACTGTTTACAACTATTTTGTGGTAGAGACATTATACAGTACCTATTCCCTAAATTACTGAGGCCCCTCACCGTGCGGCTTGAGTGACAGATGTGAAACCAGACTCCAAGACAAACAGTGAAAAGTAGGGCAAACATTTTCTCTGCTTTCTGCTCAGAAATACCAGGCTTCTATACGCCTGGTCCAGTTAGCCATGGGTTAGCAAAGTCAGCCTTTCCTGCCCCTGGCTAAAACCCATAATGTCAAGGCCGTCAGCAGTCACAGAGATCAGAACATTCACTCGCTACCTCAGAACGTTAAAAAGCATGGAGTAAGTGACAGTGAAAGGGGAAAAAATGGCTTATGTTTCCTGTTAAATTAATTCTTAAAGGCTCCTCAAGGACAAGGCACTAGGAGTAAAATGTGTGCAAAAGTGCCCGCACACTTGGCTGACAGCAGTGGAGCTGAGGATGATGGGAGCCAGAGAGCTGTGATGCTTCACAGTCTTGTTTGCTTCCCAGGAGTCGCTACGGTATGCTACGTCGGCATGGGTCTAAACTTGCTAGCTGGAAAATGCCCATCTGTGGTGGAAACACGCAAGCAAGGTATGGTCAGTGAGCTAAGAGATAACCAGAGCCCCTGGCAAAGGAGGAAACACATCAATAGGGCTAAAGGGATTCCTGAGGTGCCCCAACATTCAGAGGTTTCAGTGAAGGCAAAGGTGACTTGTCCACTGGTATAAGAAGGAGCGGTCCATTACGGTGGAATGGTGAGGGAAATCCGGAGCGGAATGTTGGGGAGATGAAGACATCTCGCAGGCGCATCTCCTCTCTAATTGATCTCCAACAATGACTAATTCAACTTGGCAGGGAGGCTTCTGATCTGATTCTTCCGCACGCTATTCATCGCAGCGGGAGGAAAGGGCATACTTCGTGTGTGCTGCGAGCCGATGGCGGAGAAAACAGATGGTGCTGTTTTGTGTAATCTACCATGTAACAGCGCTACTAGCAATGCTGGTCGTTTATGTACGTTAAGAAACAAATATGGACTATCCTAACCGAATGATTGACAATTATTGATAATACTTAATCTGTGAGTGAGTATCTGTTTGCAAACTGTTGGGATCCCAACTGGAAGGCAGTGTCGACGAGCATCTAGGAAAAGTCGTGTCGGCATGGTACTGAATCAACGGGAAAGAAGGGTTAGCGTTCCCGTTTGAGACAAGTCATCAGGGTACACCTGTTGCATGCAGACACACATTAAAGAGGCAATTGGAGTGGCAGGTGAAGAGAGAGACTTCACCTGAAGAAGGTAGGGGAAATAAATGACAAGGTGCAAGATGGAGGAGGATAGAGAGCGAGACAGATAGAAAAGTACGAGTGCCTGTGACAGAGAATGCAACAATGACAGCATAGGAAACAGTTGGGATGGATGGGGGGGCACAATGCTCATAGCTGTGGGGGCTTTTGGCTAGAGACAGGCAGCCAATATCCACCAAGTTGTGCTGCTTCATTAGTTTGGCCCCATTTTCCAATTTAACCCCCGAGCACTGACGAAGATGACGCCATAAAGACATAAAGGGTGCCAGTGTGCACCCCAAGGAATCATGGGACATTACTGTCACTGAGAGACTGTCATGTTGCAACCCATTTTAATCTGCAAATGGCTAAAAGCACTCGCCCACTATTCACGCTCTCTCTGACAGCCTATAGGACATCTAATCTAAAACATATTTCACTGTGGCAAAGGGCCGCGGGTCACTGTGCACGCACATTGCCGCCACAGCATATGCTCCATTGGGTCGGAGTGGGCCGGGATAAGTGCGGGGGGTGGGGGGGAGAAGGAAAGTATGCTACGCTCATTAGAACAATGGCCACTATTAGCTAATGGGAATGTTCACAAATGCCCACTGTCCTGCTTAATTGGGCTAGAACTGTCCGTTCAAATTAAATCCCCAGGGTGCAGCGATAACGACACTGGCCAGCCCTAGTGGAACGACGGCAGGGAACGGCCTTTCTACGTGAAACGGTCTGCAACTGCAGAAGGCATCTGTGAGCATGCATGTGAGCGTGTGTACGCCAATGAGTGAGAGTAACAAGCTCTTCTATTATTTAAGGAGGTTGGGAGGGCTGGGGGCCTTGGAAGTCAGAGAGACGAATGGAGAGAAAGGCCATTATAACCTGCTCTCCTTGTCATTTCCGAGCCGCCGATAAGCCTCCGAATACAGGGCCTGATTAAGGAGGCGGGTGGCAAATGGAAGCTGTATGTGCACGTGCGTGCCTGCGTGTGTGAATGCGTTTGAGGAAGTATGTGAGTCTTAACTATGCTGAAAATCCGCATTGTCTGTGTTGTAAAGAATATGGGCTTTTCCAACTCAAACACACACACAAACACACAGATGCAGGCTCCCAAGGCAATGGCGGGAACACCTCTGATGGAGGTGAGATTGGCCAAGAAAGCAGGGCGGGAGGGTGGAGATAAAAGATGACGGGAAGAGGAGAGGAAAGGATGGAGCTGGGAGAGCTGACGGTGTTTTAGTAACAGCAGGTGGATTAGGCAGAGACAGACAGACAGACAGGGAGGGAACGCATGGCAGGAAGATAATGTCACACGGGCTTAAGAGCAAAAGCCTGAGAGAATGTAAGTGGGTGGTGAATATCGCAGGGACTAGGATAAGACGTCGGCGGAAACCTTGAAACCAAAGCTGCTGCCAATATAAAAACAGAGCCCGAGTTAAAGGGAAAACACGTCAAATACCTCAGCCAACCATGCATTAGCCTCAAATGTATCATGGTCTGGTAGTTGGATGACTAGTTACGAAATGTTACGCTTCCACATAAATCATTGAGGACGACGTTAGGCATTTGGTGAACATATTCAGAGATACATTCATCAAAATGTACATCACTAAGAGCAACAGGTCAAGTAGGGTGTGTGCGTGAGTCCGTGTGGACATCTGTGAGTTATACTAGTTATAGTGAAATATTTAACGCATATTTATGTTTCTATGGTATTTTAGACACTGAGTTTCATGACCCAGTCTCATTGGAAAGGACGTGATGAGGTGAAATGACTAGATCTTAATTAGCTACAAAGCTTCCGCTATTAATCCTGCTAATTGCAGAATAAAGTTGGCGTGGGCATTACCTGGCGTCTGGAAGTTGATGCGTCTCATCTCCACGGGGTCTGTGGGGTGGTGGGGGGTGATGTCTGCGTTGTTCAGCATACATTTTGTGCGCGGCTCCGACTGCTTTCGCTTGCGGCTTGACGAGAGAAAGGGGGGGTCGGGGGGGGGGTTGGGGCATACACGCAGAGAGGGAGAGAACCTTTAGTGAGCCTTAGCAGCGGCTAAAGTGCAGTGGACACCGTTCTTATCTGATGTGCTCGTTACCAACAAAACAACAGTAAGCAAGAGGAAGGACGTTGAGGGGGCCTCTCCTTCCCCCTGCATATAACCCCCCTACTGCTAATTAAAAGCATCTTTAATGCTGAGACAGGTTATTTTCTCTTCTCTGTAAAATGCAATAAGCCTTACCTGTTGGGTTTGCTGTTTCCCGGGGAAGCAATGGGGGTCAAATAAATATATAAGGACAGGAAGGAAAACAATGCACAAGGAGAAAGGAGGGGAGAGGAGAGGAGAGAGAGATCAATAGAGAGCAGTTTAACATTCAAAGGGGGCTGCTTGGCGGGCGCACCCCTCGTCTACAGGAGGGGGTGGGGGGTGGGGGTGGGGGTGTGCGTGCTCGTAGGTTTGGTGTTACATGCATACGTGTAAAATGGCCTACTTGCACGTGTGCTGAGGTTGGGTTGGGCAAGCGTGGGCAATGCGAGTGCGTGTGTGTGTGTGTGTGTGTGCATGTACAGGGATGGAGGAGTGGAGGAGGGGGGGGGGGGCATGTCAAGACCAAGGGCAGGCCTGGGGAACACTATTCACCAGGGAGAGATGGAGGGGGCATATGAGAAAGAGAGAGAGAGAGAGAGAGAGAGAGAGAGAAGAGAGGAAGGAGAGAGACCCAAGGAGATATGTTACTCCCCCTAACCACCAGGCAGGCACGGCAAAGTCAGTCTGTCAGTTATCATCTGATGCGGTAGCTAGCTAGCTGATGCTCACACTGATCCTGGAGCCCTGAGTTGGTCTGGTTACGGTGACCTTTAACCCCGGGATTGTCTACTGGGATTTTTAGTCTCAGAATCAGAATGTAAAAGAACTACCGTACTGCAAGAAATTATGGATGGAATACCATAGAGCCACTGTGGGATACTACATGATTGCTTTGAATTGGGTGGATGTCAATACACGTTAGAGACGAGCAAGGTCTGAGCACAATCGCTGTTAACCCCGTTTGCCTGAAGAATTAATGCACACGAGGGTCGCTGAGAACTACACTATTGCTGATAATGTGAGTTCTCCAATATTTGTACCAGTGGAAGTCTAGCCTTATTTAAATGATTAAAATACACAATTCTTTCTTTAACATGTTCGCAGAATGGCTCTCCACATTTCAAAAAGTATATACAGTATATTAAAAGCTTGTTGGGCATTTATTCAAAGGCCAGATATAGATATCTGCAGATATTAGCTTACAATATGCTACTGAACAGCTCCTTGAGGAATTGTATCTTCTCTTCTTTCCCTATTACCCTCTCACTAGTCACCAGCAACACAATGTATTTGCACAGTTAAACCCTTCATGTTTACATGCAACAATGCTGTTAGGGCTGTGGAATGTCATGGCACTATGAATACCAAATAAGTCCTTCCCTTGACATGCACTCCAACATGCAATTATTTCCAACCAAGAAACACTGAGTGCTGGTTCAACTTCAATCATGAGAAAACCTAAAAGTGTGTAGTGTAGTATAAGAAAACCCATAATTGACACATAATCACGGTTATTTGGTTACTGCAATGCCCACACGATACTTTAAGGTAGTATGGATGGACGTTGTGTTTCCTAGTGATGTTGAGTTGAACCAGGGTGGAACAGTGTAATAAAACCAGTCTGCTTATGACATTACCGCATTGGCACCATACTCCTCTCTCAGACTCACTTTTTGTACAGCAGGATGGCGATCACAATGCAGATGATGAAGACCACAGCCAGTACGGGGCCCACCACCCATATGAGGCCGTCTCCACCTGTCTCCACGGGCAGAAGGTCCACCACCATCTCAGGGGAAACCACCGTGTCGGTGTATGGACTGGTCACAAACATTCTCTACAGCGAGAAACACGCAACAGTCTATTGAAAGCCCTGCGTAGTACAACACCCCTTAACGCAACCCGCCCTTCATGTGTGCCATTGCACTAAACACCCTGCAGGAAGTTAGTTCACTCTGAATGAGCTGAGCACCGCACTGTAAACAATGGCAGAACAGTAATACATACATCTGAATACCATTAGAATATTTATAATACAAATTATGACCTGAAATTAATTAGATTTAACTGAATTAATACTACAATATTACATTGCCAGCAATGTTGTTTTCATTATACAGAACTTTTATTGAATTTAAATGAAAAGCACAGCACTGAATATATGTAAACGTAAAAGTTCCAATAAGCAGTTTTCCCCTGAAAACAGCAGCTCTTGGTCGGCATAGAGACCAAATAGTGGATGCAGTGCCAATGTTGACCCTGACTTGTAAACATGGCGACATGGCACCCAATGCTATGCATACTAAAATAACTAAATTGCCTAGGAGCGTACATGGTTTACAACATATTTAGTAGATATATATTATTATAATAATAGAAGATAACATACACAGTATATCCCTTTCATTCAACCTTCTGAATGATAATGGCTTCATTTTAATTCACCATTAGACCACTTTAGCGGAGTGAACCAGCTAAGTATCTCACCCCAGCGGTAGCATTGAGCTCAGCCAGCAGGAAGAAGACATACTCCTGCCTGGGCTCCAGTGGTTTGACCTCACAGGTGCTTTGGTGGTGGTCGGTGCCCACAGTGAAGCTGGCAGGCAGCTGTCTGAAACAGGCTGTAATGAAGGACTTCCTCTGGTCAAGCTGGGCTAGTTGACGCCGTGACCTTCTCCGAGGGGTCACCTCCCGTAGCAGCTAATGGGGACAGTGACGCATGTATGGGAATAGCTATTTCTCTTCTCCTGTAATTCAATTGTCCCTTTATTGTCCCTTGACGGGTGTTTGGTTTGTAGACAAGGCTATACAGTTAAACACCCAATAAATAGAGCAATAAACACCTTAAGGACACAATGAACAGCACAATAAAACACACAATTTGCCACAATATGGTGTTGCTGCACAAACAACAGGTGATTAAACCTGACAGTTCAACAGCTAATTACTAATCACCACACCAGAGTCGGTCAGTCAACATTTACAAATCATCCATCCATCCAGCCATGCTACAATAGCCTTGGATGAACCCAGAAATATACAGCATGCATAATATTTAATTAATCAATAGAAATATGAGCCAGAATTCCCACTCTCCCTGGTCTTTAGCTGGAAGCTAGAGGCTGTAGACAGTCTGGCGGTCGGCCATTGTGGACTACGCACTGAAGCACCTGAAAGCCCCCCACCCCTCCCAATACAGCCGTCAGGTCATGTTGAAAGTGCACACAGAAGGTATTCGCTGAGCAGGGGAACAGGTGTAATCCTGAATCCAATACATGCAGCAGGTACTGATCCAGGGCTCAAGGTGACCCGGAGCTGTGGGAGTCGGCTGTGTAATTCTCTGCTCTGCCCACTTAGCAGGCCAAATCTGCATAGGCAAGATGTACTGAATTGTGTGTGTGTGTGTGTGTGAGAGAGAGTGTGTGCGTGCAAATGTGTGTGTGTGCGTGGGAGCGCGCGTGTGTGTGTGAGAAAGACACTACATGTAAGCGATTTGGGATTCCTGCCGAGTGGAGAAGGTGATTAAGGTGAAGCTTAATTAGTTACAGGGATAGCTACTTGGCATTTAAGTCTTACCTCTTCCATATCCATCTCATCGGGGCTCTTCAGATTTTTGACTGTACTCAAAACGGCAGATTTCTTAAGGGGGACGGCAACCACATAGAAATGTCTGCAAAACCACAATTCCAAAGATACAATAAAAGCATTAGATTCCACAAAGCACAAGGCCAAGCGTTTCATATATTTACGTAGTACTCCAAAGTCCGGTGATGGAAACTGGGCTCTGTATAATTCCCTTAATATTAGCATACAGATTTCCTGGTATAATAGCATAAACATTTGAATAGGTGGACCAACTGGGGATGCTGTCTGGCATCTAGTCCCTAATCTATGTTGACTCACTTGACATCCTTGCTGTCCATTGGGGGGAAGGACATGGTCATCGCGTTCTCAGGCTCAGCGTAGAGGTCCATCTTGGGCGTCTTGCTGAGGATGAGCGGGGCGGTTCTAGCCACCAGACGGTGCCGTGGGCCCCCGTCAGCGCTCTCCTGGCACGCGATCCTGAACTCATAGGTGCTGTTGGGTCTCAGGCCAGACACCAGCACCTTCAGATGCCTGGCGTCCACATCCATCTTCTGACGGTTGTACTCAATCTAGCAAGGCAATGTGGAAAAATACATCAGAGGGATGGACAGACAGACAGGCGGACATATGCATGAATGGAAGGAGATGCAGGCTGATATGGGTCGATGCACAGTGTCAACAGAACGACAGTTGAAAGAAATTTAAAAAGAGGAAGTCTCATGTGTGGATGAGCTGGTGAGCAGACAGACTGACAGACTGACAGATTGGGTGTTGCTATGAGAGTGTGTGTTAAACAAGGCAATGTTACTCACTGTGCATTTGTATGGGGACCTGGTGTCCGTGAACTTCCATGCGAGCACCACCGTAGTCTTGGTAGCCCACTTCACTGTGAAGTTCTTCGGCACGTCTGTTGAGTGGACATACGCAGAGAACAAAAGAAAATACAGACAGTAGTCTTTCAGTGAGCGACACACGCTGGTAGGAGAAGAGAGGGGAAAATAAAGCAAACAACTGTCGCAAACAAAAAAGTAGTGGCTCCCCTGCAACGTTCCTCTGGGTTGGAGACGTGAGTGACCGGTGAGCTGTGATTGGCTGTGAGAAGGGGCAACGCTATTGGTTAGGACACACACAGCACGCAAGACTCATGGACAACAAAACCCATGGAGCACAAGAGAACCGCAGCCGCTGCCTGACAACGCGGGTAGTGCCAACCCACTGAAGCATGGTGGAGGGGAGCCAGGGTAGGGTCCCAACCTGCGCAGTTGGGACGGCACCCTTAGCACCCTACTTAAGTCTGGGTTGGCACTGCCAACGTGCTGCCGGCCGGACGCGGAGACAGGCGCAAAACACAGCATGCTAACAGTCCTCAGCAGTGCATCTGGGGGACGCCATGCCACAAAATGTCCCCTTGGGGAACAAAGAGGGGAGTGGGAAGAGGTAGAGGTATGGGTGGAGTAAGAAAGGAAGGAGGTTCTCAAAATAAACACCAACACCGAAAACAAAATAAAGAGCCGAAATGTGCTCCGTTCACCCTAAAGTAGTCTAGAAACACACCGTTGGAGTGACCGGTTTAGACTACGGTCCTACCTTCCTTGTAGCACTGGGGTTGTGAGGTGGTATTAGCTGTGTGAGTGTGCTTGGCAAAAGGGGTCGATGGATGACTGACGGGAGTCTCTGACCAATCAACACTTACCTTCAACTCCAGGGCTCCTCTCCTCTTTCTCAATACTGACTGACTGTAACTTACTGACTTGCGTTTTTACCTTGTTTGGGTTAGTGAAGTGAGTATCCGACGAGCAAACACGTAAAATTTCACTCTTTCTTGTGGAGAGGTGAAGGCGGTTGAAGAAGGGGAGAGGGCGGATTTCATTTTTGTGGAGATTATTATTTATATTTTTTTTGTAAGGTTATTTCAAACCCCCTCCCCACTGGGCCAAGAGAGAAACAGGCAAACCCTACCTGTCGGGTCAAAGGCCACCGTCCGATACTGGATCGGCGGGCTGTAGGGCCCTGGACCTACACTGGTGTGAGCTCGTATTTTCACGTCGTATGCTGAGTTGGGCTTGAGGCTGTTGAGCACGTAGCTTGACAAGCCGGGGGGCAGGAGGAGTTCCCGAGGGGCCCCGCCAGTTCCGGCCTCCTTGTAGGCCAGCGTGTACTCTGTGATGGCCCCGTTCCTCTCCGCCAGCACCGGAGGAGACCAGGACAGCTGCACCGAGCAGCAGGAGACGTTGGAGCCCTGGTTAATCTGGGGGTAACCGCCGGGCGTGTTCTCTGGGACGCCCAGCTCCACCACGGCCTCGTCTCCGAAGCCACCCTTGCTCTTGGCGGCCATCTTGAAGAGGTAGGTGGCACCGCGGTGGACGCTGCCCACAGAGTACTGCCTCTCCTGGGGAGCGAACTCCAGCGTAGCCAGAGGTGGCATGTCCTTCCGACCAAACTGGAGCCTGTAGCCCTGCAGGTCCATGTTGTTGGTTAGCTCAGGAGGGTCCCAGCGGACCATGGCGGACGTTGCAGTGTCCTGAGCCACCGACAGGTAGGGCGGTCCGGGCACTGTGAGAGGGGACACAAAGATATTCTGGTCTGTTGTTCTTAACTGATTTTAACCAGTGCGTTTTCAACAATGTCATACTCATTCAAACTAATAACTGAGGGAAAGGATATATTTATTGTTGAATATTTGAGTTCTTAGAAGATCCGGCATACTTATTTTGGGAGAAAGAGAAAACTACACTTCCTCAACAGTGCTCATATTTATATAACCAACAAAGGCAAAGGAAAGATAAACGAACTAGCTGCACAAACCCACAATTCGGTTTACTTTGACACACCTGCACTGGTCGCAGCAGACTTTGAGGTTTTTCTATCAGGTGAATGCTGGGCCCATTACTGTTTCATGACACGAATGAGCTCCTGCAGAAATTATTCCTGCACTGCAAAACATCACTAAAACCTCCTTCCAGAAAGACTTCCCCTCTCTGCAGAGATCCGGCTCACTGTATGTGTAAAATACATGAGGTATGATTCCTGGGGTCTAGACGCTATTCTTCACAATGGCCCAGTTATGTGGCGATTGTGGATGACATGACATCTCGCTCTAACGCTCCGTTTTAAGGCCCCATCAGCCATGATGGAGACAGCGGCAGTTAGAAACCTTTAGTCCTTACCGCTGCTGGGGATGAATGAGGAGAATGGGGCTAAAGTGTCATCTCTGTCAAGTGCTGCCATCCCCACTAGCTTGTCTGTGCAATGCTAAAGGTGCAAGGTGCATGCTTCCTGCTCTGACACCTATGGCACACGCAACATGTGTTGCACTGCCACAAACAGGAAGATGGGCAGAGGAACCAAGCAGTGCTCCTGAACCTTGTGAGATTCTCTTAAGAGGGTTTTGAGAAACCCTTGCTGCCTTAAATAATAAGGGGCAGGATATTCTAATGTGTCTGTGTGGTGTTGTTGTTTCCAATTGAATCAAATGTCAGTTTATCAGTTTAACTTGCATTTTGTTAAGAAACAAACATTGTTATTATCATGACACATATGTACTGTATCTTTTTATTTTGAAATTAGTATTTCAACCAATAAGATGTATCTTTTTTATGTGGGGGACACAATGGGCAAGCCGAGCCTTCAGCCAGGAAAGATGCAGGCTAATAAATAAATTAGTAAATCAATACAGTTGCACTGCACAAGTGAGCTACACAGCTTTTTTTCAAGTCCTGGTCATATCAACATGTGGTTTATTGCTCGGTCCCTTTATAGATGTTTCCGGTGTAGTACACAGTGTCTGGTTGTTACACCTGTTTACATTACAAGTTACAACAGTTGTGTAAATGTGGGTTGTTGCATTTGTTAAACTATTAGTTGCCTTACATGTGAAATGTGCATTTCAATGTATTTACGTGATTATGTCTATTCCTCTTTCTATGTTAATCTAGCTGTGTATGTGATTAGATGTGTTTGTGTGTGTATGTGTGTAACTGAGGTCTGTGATTCTTTCTAACCCCTTCATAATCCTTCCTGCTGCACAGAGAGCTGCTTGGCCCCTTGCCTTGGCTGGGTCAGGCCCAATCTGCACAGAGCAGCCTCACGCTGGAACTCTGTCTCATTGTGTGTGTGTAGGTGTGCGTGTGTGTGTCTGTTTCCTAAACATGTGCAAAGTTGCAGGTCTGACTGTAATGAACACACTACAAACACACGAGCCAGTCTTGTCCCTATCCTCATTCTCTTCATTTACATTTGCTAATGGTCTTCTTTCTGAAGATTGTTTGTGTCTGTGTGTGTGTGTGTGCGTGCACCCTAGGTGTAATGGCATTCTGTGGCACCAAGCATTGGGTGAGACGAATGCTTGTAATACTTGTGCGGCTAACGAACTGTAGCTCATCCCCGTGCCATTTAAGTGCAGCTCTGCCTCCACGCTCAGTGTTAATAAAGAAAAGCCAGTGAATATAACGATGCAGCGCTGCCTTTAAAAGAGTGTGTGTGTGTGTGTGCGGGCGCGCCCTGCTTCACATCACGTCCGATGTTTTACCAAATGTATCCATTACCTACGTCCCTCTACAACCATTTCCTATGCGCCGTAGAAAGAGGGAAAATGATTGTGTGTGCGTGTGTCTGTCTGAGAGGAAGCTTCAAAACAGCACCCCTACATTTTATGCTGGGGTGAAGGGTGATAGGATGTGAAGCCGCAGATTGGTTCTGGAGATGGGAGTATTGATGTGTGTGCGCGTGTATGTGTGTGTGATGATGACAGGACACACTAAAACACAGGAGAAAGTGGAATAACGAATGAGGAATTTAAATTTGATAGAGATAGTCTTGTTGCTGGTGTGAAATTACAGGCAGTAATCCCATTTCTCTTGGTTCCTAATGTGGTCATGACCCCCTGATGGGTCACACAATTGCTTTTCTTGGGCTGTAAGATCACATTTAACTAAATAAAAAAGTATCTTTACTATTTACAGTAGTTGTACCAGTAGCGTAGTCAAAACTTCGCTGGTGGGTGGGTGTACATGAAAACTAGGTGGGCAATTATCATGTATCTAATAGGCCAATAACTACAATATATAGGCTATGTGTGCAAGTAGTAGTAGTAGAACATAATATTACCACATAAAGCCGCATCGCTATTTTATGATCACCACCAGTTTTAATTACACAGGCCAATGTTTAGTTGATTTACAATATTATGCCGGTAGCCTATTGCCTACCTGAACGATATCCTCCTGTTTTGTGATTTTAGCACAAGGAAACATTTTTTTGGTCGATTAATCTAACGATTATATTTTCGATTAATCAATTAATCTATCGATTAATCAGATAACTACATTATTGATAATATAGAAATCCAGTCAATGCCATAGAGTGCTCCCTCAGAATCTGTGTCACCCACATTGGTAACACAGTGTTGTGCGGCCTGCCCCACTTTGTGTTCCTTATTACAAAGCCAGGGCAGTGTAGAAACACTAGATTATAGTTTT